>JAPSGF010000012.1:14291185-14738513 GCA_035772895.1 Perdix hodgsoniae | reverse complement strand
CCTGGATCACAAATACTGAGGATGCTCTTCAGAAACATCTGAGTGTCTCGTTAACATCACTATAGTCAAGACATGCAGGATAGTTTTATAATGAGGTCATATAATCCACAACAACCAAAAGAAAGAGAAAGAGACTGTAGACCATGCTGCAAGCTATATCTGAAAATGCAGTATATTAAGTTATGTCCTTACAGGTACGAAAAAATGTATCTCAGAAATCCTTTTATGATTCCCAACTGCAGTTCCCTGAATTCAATGAAACATTTACCACTTGACCTCAAAGCGGAGTACTGCACTGCTATACTTTGTCAAACAGCAAATATCAACCATGCACTAATGAAAATATATCTTTTCAAATTTATGCCTGTCATTGCTATTGTCCTTCCCTATCTTCTAAAATGCAATGTATCTAGCACACCATATCTGTTTTGTACTTCTGTGTTCAAAAATATACAGAGCTTTTACTTTTTTACTCCTTATAAATGTTGTTTATTTGCTTATTTTATTTCATTCTGTTGTTATCAGAAAGGAGATGTCAAACTAGATTCTTCAGTGAATGCAGAGGCTAGTATGGCTGAAAATTATCAGACAGCTTGTGGCTTTTCTGTTTCCAGAATGTAAACTTTGGATGCCCTAGAACCTGATTCGCAAAAATTGAGTAAAGACTAAGAAAGCCTTTATTATTTCTTACTAAAACCTCCATGCATTTAAAGTTTGTATACAGAGATTTTGGTGAACTGGGTATTGGAGTATTTTTCACTTTCCGTCTACCATTTCTGTAAAAGAAAAGTCCTTGAAAAAAGCAGTCATGTTTGAAGCAGAGAAGAGAGTATAGCTAATGAGAGAAAGAAGCAAGCATAAGATAGTAGCAAGCAGGAAAAGTGGTTCTTATTGCATTGGAAATGATAAACTGTTAGCTGTGTTTCCTGCTAGTGTTCTTCCATCATCTGTGTAAAACAACAGAATTTCATAGATTGTATTAATTATGAGTCTACTTAGGCTGCCATTACTATTATGCTATTCAAACAATATTTGAAATTATTACATCAATATTATTTATAAGGTCAAGCATGTCACACTTACATTATTATTAAAATTAAAGACATCATTGCTGCAGGGTAATGAGCTTTCAGATTGTTCATTGTCATTTAAGGGTACAAATGAATGTAGTCTATTGTACTTAAGCTGGAAATATTATTTTTGCTTTAGTATGCTTTTTCTGATTGCCATGAGTACTTTCAAATCTATCAATATATCACCATTAATTGATGTTTGGATATTTATTGCAACAGCTCTTTTCTGAGAGCTGCACTTTAATAGCATCTTTTATTCAAAGTCCTTAAAAGTCAAGTCTTCTGACATACTAACTATGGTGCCAATAAATAATTTTAGAAGTTTAAACTTACAGGCTGTGTTCATTACAATGGTGGGAACCTTAGTTCCCATTCCTTGGCCATGCAAGAGATGCGCGCTTGACTACTTACTAGATCCTGTAGGCATTTCATGCAGTTACACTGTTTCATCCATTTATGAGAGGTGTGTGTGAACTGGTCACTGCACCATATGCAAATGGATTTTGAAGTTCTGTCAGTAGTTTGGAACTGCCCCAGTGAAGATGCTGACCAAGCAAGCTCATATTAATGAGTTCTCATAGTAAGGAATTACACATACGTATTTTTCCACTAGGAAAAGACTCAGATACAGTCAAATACTTAAATACTCAAAACTTAATTTGAGAATATAATTGTATTTTAATTATCATCAATTTACCATTTATCATGATTGGAAAAATAGATTTGACTAGAGAATTAAAATACACAGTAAAAATGAATGGATCAGATGTTTTTAAGTGAGGACTGCAATTTTTTTTTATTTTTTTGTGCTCATAGGTTGTGTAGGCACTTCAGTCATTAGAAAGGAATAGTCAGTCCTTCTTCAACTTTTCATAGCAGATCTATAGCTCTGATCTCACTTGCTTATACTAATGATGTATATGCAAAGAATGTTAAAAAATGTTAAAATTCCCACTATTCAAAGCGTTGTAAAACAGCTATATAATGTATTTTCCCAATTTCATCAAAACAATTGACCCAAAACATGGTTGCACCAGTACTGACAGCAAGAAGATTGCATGAGTGTAAAATACAATTTTGCAAATTTCTACTAGAAAAAAATCCACTCAATTTCATGATCCCTAGTTAGGATTTCAATAAATTATTTCAAAGGATGTAAAAATAACTGAAAGCAAAATTCAGTGACTTCTTAAAGAGGGAGTGCGCTGTAAAGGATGCTTCTCCTCCTACTGGCACCGCCAGTATGAACCCCAATTGTGATGACACTTTGGTTGCCTAGAGCATAAAGACATTCTAATTTCTGCTGCTTTTAAAGGAGCATCTTTAATATCCAACAGTGAGGCTGTTGCTGATTTTGAGGCTAAGGCAGGTAGGTCTAAGGAAACAGGATTTGCAAACAAAGGTACTCCTGGAAGTTACAGGGTCGGTTTCAGTAATACTGTTGCATAGGCTGTGCAATAAATTTGAATCCATATTTGCTTGTTTATTTGCTTCTCTTTCTAACTTTTGCCACACATTCTCCGATTTCAATTTGATTAGAAAGCAGACCTGGAGGTAGTTTAATATTCATCTCTTGCTTTTGTTTCCATTAGAGAAGTATGTTGCTTTTTGTGTACCTGATGATTTACAACCACTAAGCAAGAAAGTGTTGTACTTCTAATAGTTCTCAAATGAAAAATAAGGCCTAAAAACATACAAAATTACTCTTCTACAATGGGTTGTATTTCTACGTCTTCTAATTTAATGTTTGAGCAAGGTTGCAATCAGAAAATGGAATTACTCTCTTGAACTAAGAAAGATAAAATCAATATTTGTTACAGTTATTGCTAGCCACGTAGTGCTTATAGATTTAAATACAGAAATGGATTATTCTGTAGTATTCCTCAGTGTCAGAGTGAAGAGACTTCAAGAGACTTCCCAAGCAGGAAAACAGTGGGTGACTGACAGTAAAACCACAGATACTGATATCTGATATCAGATACCTGATATTTTGTAGTTGTCGATGTGATTCAACAAATCATATACTTCTGAACAAAAATAAATAAATACTAATAAAAATAAAAAGCTCCATCTAATCGTTCTGTTCATAGTTCCCTAATGCAGCATTATGAGCTCACCATGAACACAATGAACCTATCCAGTGTGGCTCATGGTATGCGGAATTTTTCAGACTTTTTATATAGCTTTATGAAATAGCAAAATCAATCATATTTTTCACGTCAGGGAAAAGAGAATTGTTCTGTAACGTCTGTAAATTCAAACATGCTTTGCTAAACAAGGACTTCCTTTATCCTTAAATACATAAGCTTAAAAAGCTGCTATTGCATCCTGCATTACATAAAAATGCAAATACAGTGTGCTGAGTAGAGTAGGTAAAGTCCTGGCACAACTTTCACTGACTTCATCAGTTTTGATGTTGAGGATTTTGTTAGTGGCTGCAATCAGATGATTCGCATTATTGCTCTCAATAGCAATAACACAGAGTGCAGGAGATAACCAGATTTGGCATAGATGCAAGCTATATTTATTATTGGTATGTCTCTGCTTTTAGCACTTTGCTGTAATGGCTTGATCATTAGGTCATAATGAGCTGACTAAAAAAAAGAAATCCCTGTAAACAGCCTTGCACACAGCTTTCGATAAAATTTAAGTGAGAGACCCATACTCTTGAGGGTTGTCACTGGTAGAAAAAAACTTATTGTAAACAATTATTAAATTCACAGATTAAAGAAAGATTAAATTCTACTTCTCTCCCCAGAATTGTTTTTCAGCAAATAAAACTATTTCCTCAGTATTAAAAATTCCAGGAGAGGTGCCTACAGAGGCTCTACGTTAGCCTCCATCAGCAGCCAGACAGCACAGCTTGCCTTAGCCTCCTTTGGGAGCTTCCTGCTGCTTCTGTTCAGTGTGAAGCAGTCAATTAGGAGCAGGTGAAAAGGTAAATTTTCCAACAGTCAGCTATCACAAGACTGCCAAACTAGGAGGTAGGTCTTCAGAGAAGAAAATCCTCCTAGAGTCTGAGAACATCGTCCTTTTATCATGCTTAGGTCTATAACCTGGCAAGCTCTCTTAGGATTCACCAAGTGGTACCACAGCTTTTAATACCACTGCATTGCCACATCAATTTATATATAGTTTTTAATCACAAAAGATTCATGCTTTCAACTACTGTCCAGACTATGCAGTGAAATATCTTCCCCATGTTGTATTCTAGTGAAATAATTAAAAAAAAAAAAAGAAAAAAAAAAGGAGATGCAGAAAGAATAAAATAATATGGAGAAAAACATTTGGTAAGAGAAGTCAGTCAATGATTACTTAATGGAGCTTCTAAGCAAACCAAATTAGCAACTACTGGATGCAAATCCTGTACAGACTATCAATGGTATAAGTTTGTTAGAGTTAAAAAGTAATTGGATAAATATAATTGGATATATTAAAATAAAAATACCTTATCCACTATCAATAGACATCTAAGCTGCAAATTACTAATCATGGTCAAAAACCTTCTGACAGGTAAAGCATTCTTTTAGAATAGATAATCATCTCTGTTCTTTTATCTCAGCTGTGCAGTGGTGCCCCAGAGCCATCTTGAAAGTTTACTGAATACTACTGAACTTTCCAATTGCATGATCACTTTGAAATCCATCACATGTTACCTTTGATATTTCTTTCTGTAGTGTTTGTACAAAGCAATGAAGCAAGAGGTGAATGTTTTTTCTTTTTTAGTATTTCATACAGTATTGTTCAGCTAAGGAGTGCACAGAGCAGTCAGCTTCAGATTACACCCTTACTGATAATAAAGACAATAAAATATAAGGCAGAAAAGATTATTTAACTCGTTTAAATTAACAGACATGATACAGTTTCAAGTAAAACTACTGAAGTAAGCAGGCAAATTCGAACTGAAATTTAACGACCATAACCATCCTATTAATTTTATGTTGATAAGGTGTAAGTAGGATACTTACCCTAGATGGACTGATTTTATCATTACTGATTAAGAAAAAAAATAAAATGTTTCATTGGTGTTGGCTAGTATTCTGTATACAAAACTACATGGGTTTTGTTTATCAGATATGGTCTGGGTGACTAGTTCATAAATATTTGTTTCTTTGTTCCTACACAAGTTAGTAAAGTGATTTCTATTATCTAGTATTTCTTATGTAGTACGAGTATTTATGCAAAAAAGAATACTGGGAAGTAGTAAAACAGTAAAATGCACAAGTTAAATGAGACAATGAACAATTTCTTGAATGATTCTTTGAAATGTGAGTTAAAAAAGTGTAAAATTCTGTTTTTAAATTAGATGATGAATTAGGTTAATTAACTGGAAAAGTAAGTAACCTCCAGGGCCCTATAGCTTTGGGAAAGGGAGATGACAAAGAATATCTGAAAAGATATAATTCTTTATTCATGCAGATGTCTCAGTGGAGCCAATAAGGAGAGCTCCATGCTTGTGCTGGTTTACCAACACTACCCTATCTTAAAACCAGTGTTATTATTGTTATTATTTATTGTGTAGGAAAAACCTCTCATTAAATTTTTCATTCAGCTCTTAGTTCACAGCAGGTTTAATGTCCAGTTAGATTATTCCTAGAACAGTTTTATAATCTGCTCTTCCCAGGAACACACAGGCAATTTTTATTTTTTATTTTTTGAAGCCTAACGGTATCTTTGAGTACTGCTGCTTAACATGTGCTGGTATTTTTGGCATATTATGTTGTTAGAAGATATTAAATGTATTTTACATCTATTACGACAATTTTATTTTCAAAAGCTATAGGAATCTTAAAGGTCCCATAAAAAGATCTGTAACAAAAATATCAGCTTCTATTTTCATTTCACTTAGAAGTATGTAGAATTAGAATAACTTTTTCCAGTCTGGAAGATGTTCTACAAAAAAAAAATTATTAATCAGCCTTCAGAATATGATCATTTGCAATGGAAACATCAGTTTTATTCCTAGAAAATCAATGAGGTAACTATCCATGTTCACTTCAGTTTTTAGTGCAACCTTAACAAAGACTATGAGTAAAGCTTTTAACTTCAGATAAAAAAAAAGAATTTGGGCAGTGATGGTGTAGATTTCAGTTTACAAATGCTTTGCCTAGCAAAACAATCCTTGTAATATGCAGAGAGAAGTTTCCTGATTCATACTGCACCAGATCTACCTTATTTCTGTAGACCTTTACCTGCAGGAGCTGACAGGCTGAGCACAGCATTTTGGCAGAAATGGAATAAATCAGACTTGCTAGCTTGTCACATAGTCTACCATTTTCTGCCTGGCCTTCAACAGTGAGATTTACAGAACAAATGCAAATACTCTTGGCTATTAGTGATACACTGAGCTCACTGCACTGCTGATGAGGTAAGCAACACCACCTCCCATTAGCATTGTTACAGAGGGTTCCATGGTCAGCAGAACTGTTATGTCACAGCCTGAACTGATGATTGAGCACCCAGTGAAGGGGTGGCTGGCCCAGGAAGCACAGATTCAAAAACTTGACTGTGATTCCCACCTGACCAGAACAGGATGGACTCTGGGTCCACCCTTCCTCCCCCTCCCCCCAGGCTAATTTAAGGGTTGGTCTCCGGAGGGAAAATGTCTCATGGATGTAGGCTGCTTCCCCAGCCAGAGATCCTCGTCAGCAAATGGGTGAGTCAGATTTTCCTATACATGATGGTGGTTTGTACAGTCAATGATACTTCACCTGGTGTTAAAAAGAACTCATAAGGAGTTTTGCTGCTTCCTAGGACATCTGCATGTATTCTTGTAGACTGCTTATCAGCTTCCATGATGAAATAAGCACACTGAATTTTCAGATTCACCTTTGCAGTGGGCAGCTAGCCAGCTGCCAGTCACCCTACTTCCCTTCTCCCCAGCCCTCAACTAGATGGGAAGAAGATACCACAGAAAAGATTAAAACTCTATATAAAGATAGGGAGCTCATTCATCAGTAACTATCATGGGAAAATAAGACCCTTTGCTTCTGCAGGGAAGTGCCTGCTCCTTAGTGGTCTCTCCATGGGCAGCAGGGAAATTCTAGGTCTGGTTCTTTCCGTCTCTAGCCTGACTGTTCCAAAGAGTGTTCCTCACACTTCCTTCTCACTCCTCGCTGCCTTTCCTCAAGTACATCTCTTAGAGTGTGGCTGCATGGCCCTGTTGTGCCCTGAGGCCAGGTGAAACCAGCCTGAATGGGCTACGTGCAGCAGGGCAGCCCTGGTGCCTCCACCTGCTGCAAGCTGCTGTGGTAGCCAGATCTTGCACACGTTTCTCAGCTTCTGCTGCCTGGAGCTTTGCTGGAGGCTCAAAGGGTGAGTCAAGGCCTTCTGGAGTGCCTGTCCGCATACCTCTGGCCCTCAGTGGCTTCACGTCTGATATGCTACAAACCAAACCTCTTACATAGGCCAAGAGCCTCAATAAACTAGTGCAGTACACTCAGTCCCCAGTTCCTTGCCTGCTGAGCTGCCTGTGCACATGGCAGATATCATTTGTGACAGGGTTGCAAGTCCTGTCTCTGTGTCAGAGGCCAAGGCACAGTGCCGCTTCAGAGCTGCTGCCAGAACAGCAGGACAGGCACCCAGCCTCCCGCAGGAAAGCTGGCAGTGGTGGGACAGGTTCACTTGGGGCCTGGGGAGGCAACAGGGCTGTGGTTTGGGAGGCTGTGGCTCTCTCCAGTTCCCTGACAGTCAGGTGGCTCATGGAGCAGGAGTGTGAGCTGGCCTCATTAACAGCCACAGCTTCACCACCAGAGCGTGGCTGGCTCCCTCCCAGAGTCAAACTCAAGTACAAATCAACACAATATGTAGAGTGAGGGATTTGGGCTCAAATATGAGCTTGAAACTGAGCTAACATGACAGGGCAGATCGTGGTTCTGCTGGATCCCATTTCTAGATGGCCAGAGAGCCTTTGGCCTGTTTCATTAGATATAAATTGACTGAAATGCACTCTGAGCAAAACAGTCCAATTCTTGGCAAGCCCTGGTTTGTCTCAGCTGTTATTGAATCCTTGGCTCTCAGCTAGAATAATTATCATCTCAGGATGATATTTAACAAAAGGAAGGATATAGGTGCTATTACAGGAAACGTAATATATCGAGGGCCTTGACCTGCTGGAATTAAGGAACAAATTAGAACCAGATACTTTCCTGTGCTAATAAATACTGTAATTTAGTTTTTTTAGTTGAGAATTTCTGAAAGAAAACTTTAAATTTATTGTAATGTATGCTACATACAAAAATAATCACTGGTACATATTGCAGTGCTAGCCTATTATTTGTAAAAGAGTTTTTTAAAAAATCACTGAGGTTTTACAGTGACATGAATAATATGATTATGAAGTTCTTTGTAAAAACTAAGTACTTCTGAAAGAACAGAAGGGAGAATGTAAGCATGTATTAATATTGATGTTTTCCTCAAATCTATTTTTGTTAGCAAGTCATAAGAAATGAATTGCTGTGAAACGTTGGAGGTTACAAACACTAGTGAACAAGTAGGTTATTAATTGTATTTATTGGGGTGGAGAGATATTATAGGCAATAAAGAACAAAGGTTTTCATCCATAAAGAATGCATTGAGCTGCCTCCAAAGTGATTTAGTTAATTGATCTAAAAGAAGGTTGATTCATGATTAGCAAAAGAACAAATAAATCTCAATTTAAAGCTCTCAGAACACATTTGGTCAATAAGCTACATCAAGAAACACAACTAAAACAACTGGTAAGGAAGTCAGAAACTATCCTGCTTGATGGAAATACAGCAGTACTAAAATGCACTAGAATTCGGAACTGATTTTTTAATTTTTTTTTTTTTTTACACGAATCTTTGATTCTACTTACCTGTTGTGTTTGCATACTGAAAATAAACTTTGTTTTTACTTTATCATGCAAACATGAGGTTACTATATTGCTCAGCAAGTACAGAAAGGGACATCTTATATTGTAAAAGGCAAAAAGAGAATCAGGCTGACTGATCATCTCCTCCATCCTTGATAAGACTGAAGTCTTAGTTTAGCATGCAGGTCCTCTATAGATTTTTTCAGTTGCAACAATCATTGTAACATGTAACCCTATGAAGATGGAAATGATCTAATAAGTGCTCTTCTGGAGCAGCTTAACTAGATTCTGTCTCCATTTCTGCCCCACCAGTTACTTTCTATCATTGCTGTCATGAAAGTTCCTACTGTCCTACCTTTTTTACTCTGCTCTTTTCTTTGGTGTCTATTTGGAAAATCAGGGAAATAAAATGGACTAAGTGGAATCTGATTCACAGCTGCTGTTGAAGCACAGTTACTCAGGGAAGAAAGGAACCAAATAGGGAATGGCCTCAAATGGAAACCTGTAGGGTACTTCTTAGTGGTACTTCAGGAAGAACCATAGGCAAGAGACAGTGAAAAAGCAGCAGACAGAGATGTGTTCTTAAACGCATTGTCCTTAATGAGGATCTGTGCAGCTAGAGAATAGCACATCTCCTTTAATTTCCCCCGAGGCTAACCGTCCTTTTCTTCTGCTACTGCTGTTTCTATTTGTCTAATTTTGCATTTGCTGAGTGATGAGTTTGTGACATCAAGAACATGATTTCATTTTGAATTCTTAAAAAATACATTTTTAAGTTTCTAGCTAAACTTTGAACTATTTAAGTTATACACATCTGTTGCCATTCTCTATTTTGTTATGCAGAACTCTTTAATCTAAACCTCATACAAATACTTTGAGGAAGTAAGAGGGGAAAAAAAAAAAAAGACAGAATAAAAGCTAAATGCATTTATATTATACATGGAAATGCTTGTTTACATTCTGAGGGCCTTGTTACTGGAAAATAGGAATGAAGATAAAATCTCCTAGGACTTGGCTTGGCCTGTGTGTGACAGTAGAGAAACTGCCCTATTTTCAAAATTACAAAATGTAGTGAATTTATTACTCATATGGTTTCTGTAAAGTTTTTCAGTGAAATGTTATAAAATGCATTGAGTTCTTCTATGTAATGAAGGTATAATTCTTATGATACAAGCATTCTTATGGTCTCTTAAAATACAGACATTTACATGGAGTCTTTTATTACAAAGGTATTGTAGAACTATTACTTGTTTTGAAATGTGGATGAATTTTTGACTTTTTTTCAAACAAATATTAATTCTACTTTATAACACCTGTTACCTACCATATCAAATGACTTTCCATATTATCTCTGCTTTTATAAATCCCATCCCTTAAAGCCATGTCCATCTGCATACAAGTTCAACATCCAGAAAATCTTTTAGCCTTTAGTGCTGAAATGAAGGTTTTCAAACAGAACTTAGGAAATGTCAGGACTTCATACACATTGTCACACAGCGATGTCTGGATTCTTATATTCAAATGAGGCTCAGTCATTTAATGCACAAAGTTTATTTTTAGCTTTTTTCTGATTAGATATGTATCATTATTTCTAACTCCTGGTTGTGACTAAGACCATAGTTTAAATTTTAGAAAAGAAGAGTGAAAGTTAAGGAGTTTGAGGCTGCAGTAAAGGCTTGCAATTATACTGTCTCAGATTTGAGGCGGTAGAAGAGCAGTGAAAAAGTAAGGGTGGGTATTCACTCGTGTCTTTCCTATTTTGTTGTATTGCAATGCAATTAATAGATCTAGAGTGTAAAACAAAGTTGTGCTTCTTTAGTATCGCCTCTTCTTGTGAAGACATAAAAGGATTTTCTGAATGACAGTAGATCGAATTTATCTGTTGTTCAGTAAAAATGGTAATGTTATCAGTAAAAAAAAAAAAAAAGTAATGTTTTATTTAAATATCATTAAATGGTAAGTTAATGTTCAGTTTTACAATTCCAAATGCATAGCCTTTTCAAGATCAACAGCCAATTACTGAATCATTGTTCTTGTCACCAACTTGAAATCTGTGCATAAAATTATGATATGCACTTTCCAGTAGCAACACTGTGAATGCATTCTCAGAATTCCCTTACAAGATACTTTGTAATACTGACAATATTGACATCATGAGAGTGATAAAGCACTATTAAACTTCTAATTGTCTTGGCTAGTCCATAGCTGTTACCATGTAAGGATGGGTGTGTACTGAAGTGCTAAAATATCCGAGAGGTGCTGAATTGTACTTCATTATCTAAATAAAACTACCGGCATGAACTCATCACTGGGATTTAATGTTTTGCTACTCTCTCTTGCATCTTTTGAACTGCTGTTTGTTAGTTAAGGTAGTTAATGAATTCCTTACATCTTAATCTCTGCAAAACAGTTGAAGAGAATAAGGCATTCTTGATATTTACATTCTTAATTTATTTCCTATCCAAGTAGAAACATTATGGCATATGTTTACTATATATATTATATGAGTAAGTTTAGGGTGTATGTATTACATAGGCTTGGTTTAATTATATTATTTTAAAAGTGTGTCCTTTTACATAAATTCAAAAGTTTCACCAGGATTCATTGGACAAACTTTTGATCTCATTCACTGTATTTTCTCCTAAAGAGACACAGTGCCACCTACAGACTCAGTTCTTACCAGATTGATCTTTTTAAAAGCTATTTAATTCTAGAAAGTTACAGAAAGATTCTACTTTTGAAACTGTTCTGAAAATACTATGAAGAGTAAATAACATTCATAGATAGTAAATAAAATAGCCCTTGTGATAACTGATAATACTTGCTGATGGTGTCTTTTTCAAATAAAAAGATTCCTAGTTCATTAAACCTGATGATTGTGAAAAATGAATCAATATTTAATACTAGTTAATAGAAATTTGAAATTATGTGAAAGGGTATACAGCTTTAATTACTTAATGTGAAATCTGAAAAGAGCAGTGTGATTTTTATTTTTTTTCCTTACCTTTATGTTAAAAACTTTATTGAAAGAGCTACTAAAATGAAGGTAATAGCTTTTTATCTTGCTCTGTCCTGTATCCAAGTGAATTTCTTGTTCATGAGCAATTGTGATAATGTTAACAAGCTATGTGAAAGACTACCATGTCACTTGGTGCCCTGTTACAACATTAACCTTTAGTCACTGCTGGAAAATGTGTTGTAAGTTGACAAGTATTCAATCATAATGTATTAATGGAATGGAAAAAGGAATATACTTGCTTTACTAATTAAATATAGCTAGGAACTACGTTACATGCTGTTGAGCTCTTGGGATAGCATGTTACGTATCAGAGTATCTAAGGTATTAATGCACTCCAGGGGTGTGAAGGTAACTCCCAGTCAAGTCAGCTGAAAATGAGGACTCAGGCATTTCCATTCCCTTTGCAACTTGCATGTTTTAATCAAGCTAGTGCAACAGGTACTTAAGGTACATCTACACAGCACAGCAGGTAGAGGCGAACTGTTCAGTTCTGTGCATTCTACTGTGCTTATAACCTATTGGACCTTTCTGACATCTTATCTGGGTTTATAACCAAGAGGATGAGTCTTCTTCTTTAAGTCTTCTCCTAAAATGGAGTGCAGGCTTCTGACCGGAATTCTATATTTGAGGAGAAAGATATGATCTCTTTGTATACCAAGGCTAGGAAAGTAAGTTCTTAAGTTATTTTTCTATGATTAAACAGACAATTTTAAGAGAATTAACACTACACAATTACAACATTACATTTGTTAATAAACAATTGATGGTAATTTCATGTAAAGAATTATCTATGTAGAGGTATAAATAATGCATAAGAAGGAAATCTGATTATAATAAACACTTGCTCAAGTGTGTAAAATTATAAATGCACAGTATGTGAACCAAACAGAGGTGAGAATATGGCTTTTCCAGGTTACCTTTACCAGCAGAACTACAGAAAACCTCGAGGGTGATTTACTGAAAATTAAATTTCCAATTTGGAAGTGATTTAAAGCAGTAGTTTAAGCTGAGGAAAGGTTGTTCACAGTGAACCGTGAAAGAGGGATTATTTTAATTAATAGAAGGAAGGGAGGAAATGTGGACCCAGAAAAGGATGTGGAAAAGGATACAAACAGAAAAGGCATTATTCTCATTACAGTGATCTAGACTGTGGTACCAAACCATAATGATAAGAAGTTCCATCATTGTAATGGTTCATAACTTAAAGCACATACTTGCTGTGGACAGAGGCATTGACTTTTCTCTTTCAGCTGCCAAACATTATACAACTATTCCATCTTACCCTGCATTGTTCTAAGTTCTGTTGAGCTACACTGAAAACCCCTGCATGACTATAGATGATACCAGTAATAGGTACTGTTAAGGTTATCAGAACTACTCATCAAATGCACGGGTCACCTAAGATAACTGTACTCAGTAATACTTATATGATGATAGCACAGATAAAAATAATGCATTGGTAAGAAAGATTTAGACTTTGTTACTTATCTGGGTAGTGAAACAAGAATGAGAATTAAAAACAGACAGACCTCTCTCCAGTGGACGATTCACGACTTCCTCCCATGTCTACCCATTAGAAAAGTATACATTTGTAGAGGAACTGAACTGCCCCAAACTACAGCTGCCTTTCTCATAGCAGAAAACAGGAAGGTCACTCCTTCAGTCTTCCTTTGAACAAAATGAAAAAGCCTAATCCTGCCACTCTTGCCTGGAGTTAATAAACTGTTGTACTTGGCAGTAGCTTGAATTTTCTATCTGGATTGCGTTCATGTATTAAATCCATGTTTCAAATGTTTATATGCTATATTCTAGTTCTCTGATAATGCTGATCTCTATAGTGGGAAATGCATACAAATGTTTATATGCTATATTCTGGTTCTCTGGTAGTGCTGATCTCTATAGTAGGAAATGCACAACCTGCAGGGCAGCAGGTCAAGAAGGACTGATGAAGGGTTTAATTACTTCCCCTGGTTTTCATCAAACTACCAATTAGAAACAGCTGCTGCAAAAATCTAATACCTGAAGGGCAGAAAGGGGAGAAGTTATTTTGGAGGAACTGGGTTTGTTATAGGAGGAATGTATGAGGTGAAGTAGGTATTAAAATGTCTGACTGCTGGAGAGTAACTTGGTTAACATGGGGTGTTATGAGCATCTGATGATACTGAGAAATTGCTGTGAGTGAATAATTGTTTGATTATTTATTTATGTAAAAGTGATTTTTTTTTATCTTTTTTTCCTTATCATCACTTTTTCTGTAACTGTGATATCTGAATTTTCCCTGAACTTGTATTAGGAAAAGAATATGAATGGGGAAGGTTTTCTTTAAATAACTAGTTCACTGTGAGGTTGGCATCTTCATTTACATAGCAATGAATTGTTTGAGTAATCATATCCTTGACTATAAAAATTGAAAGGGGCTGATTGAAGAAGCAGTAGCTTGCTATTTGAATGCTGAACTTCTTTTATAAGGAATCAGAAATCCTGATTATCTGATGATTTGAATTTTTGTCTTGAGGTAGCAGTAACTAAGGTGAACATGGCTGCCGTCATAGTAATGCTTACTGTCCGTGAGTTCAGGTTCTGTGAGGTGTTTCTACCCTCATTTGTGTGTTGTTCCATCTACTTCTTGATCTTTTTTAAAATATTGGTTATATCTTGAGCAGTAAAGCAAAGGTAGCCTTTTTTAATGTAATTGTTCAGCTGGAAATTCTGTCAAATTTATTTGCCTTAAATTTATATAAACATTGGAGGTGTGGAGGTGGATAGTTGATAGTTTATTATTTAAAAGTGCAAGTAAAAATACCTTCTGGGGAAGTTTAATGCATTTATTAGCAGCTAAGTCTTCCTTTATTAAAGAGGATGAGGTTAGCTTAGGGACTTGGAGACCCATTTTCTGTTTTCCACCTGTATGTGCTTTTAGGATTTGTTACCCGCTTTGAAGGCCACTGCATTTGATGTTAAAAATGACATTGGCAGACCTTGGTACATAAGTTTTGAACTGATTTGCTCAACTTCTTGTTTCAGTTGTTTTATGAAAAGTTTGAAGACAAACTGTCCAGATTTGTTTCTTAAAAGTTTTCTAAAACAAATTTGGCTTCGGCACTGGAGAAGCACATGGGTCTTGACTGCTACAAAATGCCGTTTATGACCACAGATACAAGGCTTTCCTTGTTATCAGCCTGTGTTGGTTTACTTTGACTTGTAGGTAATGCAGAAACAGTCAACTGTACCACAATATCACTTCTCTCTACCTTGCATTTTAGAAGAAACTGGTAGAACACGCAGTGATTAGGAACTTGCTTGAGAAGATTAGCTCATACAGAACAGAGGGAGAAAGCAAATAGCAAACTTTTCCTACAGCATATGGCCTAGGAGAGACTGCCGTGTTCTTGCTGACATGTATTGGCTATACTTGGTCTCAGAAGTGTTTCTTGTGTTGTGCCTTGAAGGAATGTATTAATGGATTGTGGCAAACTCCTATCAATTCCTGTTCTAGGTGTAATATATGAATATTTCAAACTTTCACTTGAAACATATGTTATTACTGTTCCTCTTTAGTAGAAGCATCACAAGGAAGTTGGATGTATTTCACTGATCACTTCTGATTATTAGACTATGTTAATAGTATGGTGTGACTATCTTATAAAACATACGCAGTGATATTATCCACTGATTCTGGGTGGGTGGAGCATCTTGGATCAGCACGGGCTGTTTGAGATGCTGGAACAAATTATTGCGTAGCTGCCAAGCCTCTCTGTGCACTTTTTAATTACTTTTCTGAACATAAATATCATCTTTTCTTTTTCCCAGAGTATGTTTAATATTTGTTTTATGGTAACTGAATAAAACAACTATTCTCTCTGCTTATAAAGGTTATTAACATTGTTTGGTGTGTATTACTATCCTAATTGCATCTTTCATTTCTTAAATATTTGGTTTTTTGAGTATGAACTAGCATAATTAAATTTTAGGGCAGCTGAAAATGAATAGGTAAGAGAAAAATAAGTGTTTTGTATCCTATTTGATCCCAGCCCCTGCAATGGCCGTCACCATCAGCCCAAAGTCGGTCAGGCCATCTGGCTTTTTGCTGCACAGCCCCCTCTGTGGAAGGGATCTCTGTCACTCTTGAAGATTTCCCCACCCCTTTCAGCAGTCTTTCCCCACGAGCTGTGGGCAACTCTACCTCCTTATTCTGACTTCCCTCTTCTAGAACAAATGTACGCATCCAATGAGACGCTGTGAGCATGCTGTTTGTCACACTTAAGCTTCTTACTGCAGATGATAGGGAAGTATTACTGCAGTCTTTCTTCTATCTCCCATTATGAATTCAGCATAAGTCTTGTGCTTTCCCTCACCTTTTCCATAGCATCACAAACTTCTCTATCTTTGGGATAATTAAATTTGTGGAAAGCTTTGACAGGTCTCAGAGTGTTTCTGCCCTCGTGATATGATATCTGCAACTGTCTGCATTAAATTATTTTCTATCCGTTTCTGTGTGGAGAAATACACGCAAACAGTCAATGAAAATGAATCGAATGAAACTAAGTTAATTTAAATTAATTTAAATTAATATTGACTTATCATAGGAGGAAATACTGCTTCAGTGGAGTTAAAGATGTTTCAGAATTGTAAAGGAAGATGGGTGGTAGGAATGCGTTAGGACTCTAAGGCTTCCTTACCATAAGAAATGCGTGTGTGTCCCAGTAAATAATACAGTGTAAAGATAAAGGCTGTTGTAAATATAATTTTCAACATATGGTTACAATTTTTAAGTGCTAAGATACTAAACATAATACTGCATTGGAATTGCAGAGTAAAATAAACTTACTCTCACTCTGCTTCTAGCTTTTAACTACTTAATTAACGTACAGGACTAATTTGTTAATTTTGGTAAGTAACAGATTTGGGGTTTGTTTCTTTGCAACACAAAGATAAGCTCTTAGTTATTAGGTTAACGTTTGGCTAAGGATGGGTAAGGACACCTCAGCAGTGAGACACTTCCCTGAGTAGATGGTTAATAATCTGTGTTGCTCAAAAAACGTGCACTTTATTTTTGAATTGTGGTTAATATTTATTTTTTTGCTTCCCTGTGAAGCCTATGTAATCTTAAATCATCCGGCTAACCTTCTGATAAAAGAAATAATAATCAAAATGAATGGTTACTTTGCATAGTGCCTTCCAAGTTTTTAAAATGAACTATGTGTAGTAATGACTTTTATATCATGTATTGATATAAAATTAATCAAGTTTATGTCTCCTGTCAGTACTCAGCCATAATAAATGACAGGCTGTTGTGGTGCCAAACCATCCAAGAAATTATTTGCTATAGGCTTTGTCAGAAATCTGCTGACATTCAATGTGTTCTTGACTGTGGCTCAGATATGAAATTCCAGCTTTGTGTCATATATGCATGAGTTCTTCTTTCAGGCTGTTTTGGCTTTCTGCAGCTGTTAAAAGGTCAGAGGTAATCAGATAAGCCAGTAGGATGCTATCTGTCATTATAATTGACTTGAGCCATCATACGTAGGAAATCATGCTGAATATCAATACTGACATTTAAAGAGATGGTATAGTATGTGTATTATTACAAATGTATCCCATACTTAGCTGCAGGTGAGCATGATTTTTTTTTTTCTGTGCAGAAGTAAGTGCTACAAGGTATTAAATTTTTATATATACTTATCTGCTGAGAAGCATCTTAGCTATCCAGACATTATGTTCCTAGAATGATGCGATTGAGTTAATCTAGTTTTGAAATATTGCTTTGCACAACTTATTTTCCAATGCTTAATGAAAGTATTAATAAAATGTAACTTGTGCAGATGGCATTCTGAGTATTTCTGCCAATCTAACGATGAATAAAGCAGTCAAAACTTAGTTTCCATAACACTGTTAAATGTTTGTCATATGTATAATTGAGATGGTAGAGGTATTCATATCTCTCACTACCCAGTGAACACCTCATTGTTTGAAGTTTGTTGAAGTAACAAGTCAGGGTTCTTCTGACAGTGATATCCTCCTCTGTGGCTGACTGAGAGTGTACATGATAAATCTGCAGCCAAAATGCATCACGTTATTATTTCATATTCTTGTATAAATTTTGGTTTTATGGATAATCTAACTGAAAATGATGTCTTTAAGAACATATTTTAATTTATATTTACACACACACACACACACCACTTACTTACTTTCCATTTTACATAATATCCCAAGAACATACTTGATTAACCCAAAAGTGCTTTTCAGGTGTGAAAACTGCAGTTCTTTGGTGCAAATAATGTGATACACTTCAGTTCTACTGGGGAAATTCAGTTATTAGAAACTGGATGGGCTGGTACTCCTGCATTAGTAAAGCACGCTTTTCAGGTGACTGTAGGTTATTTGCCGTAGCATCACAAATAAGTGGATAATTGCTTTATGTCCTCTAGCCTTTCTTCAAGGAAAATAAAGTGCTTTCCATTCTCTGTATCCAGCAAAGTGTTATGTGGACACAACTCAATTTAAATTTTTAAATAATCATACACATTGAATTACTAATACGGTAAAATTTGGAATAATAAAATACCAGGTCTAAACAATTACTAACATACTGAATTCCATATACAGTTGAGAGGAAGAGTTTGAAATGATGGTGTGGATCTGAACATATGATAGATGTAGCAAAATACATGGTGTGCTCAGATTGCATTATACATTGAACTAAGGAATGAGGAAATATTTGATAAATAAGCCATCAGATATTTTGAGGCTTTCATTTTGATGAATAAATGTTATTTCTGTACAGAAATGTTGGTTTGTCTGTGAATACAATAGGTATGTGCCCTTTCAGAATGTATCAGTTTTTGTGACTTATTCCTTGTAAGTAAATTAAATATTGGATTTTCATGGTTTGCATTAGCAGTCAATTCTTAAACTTGAATTTTATGCAGGGCATGCAAGCAATTTTCCAGCATAAGCTTCTACTATTCACTCTTGTTTTTAACTTTTTCATTCAGAATATGTCAGACTATAGCTTTTTTTTAAGTCTGAATTATTGTTCTGAGACACTGATTTTTTTTATTTTTTTTTACATATAAGCATTTCAGCAGAGCAGTCACAGGTTTTCCCATGAAACATGAATCCAGTCTGATGCAAATTAAGCTGTTTATAATTGTTATCGACAAGAGGAAAATAAAGGAGTCACTTAAAGAAGTTATCAAGATAAGATGCTGAGAATCTAATCCAAGTATGGATGTATGTATGTGCATATATGCCATATTTACATTAATCTAATACTTGCTTTCTTTTAGTCTGGAGCAATGATTGATGTAGTGTTTTCAGTGCAGTAAGTGACTAGTGCTTGATGGGCTGTAGGGCATGTAAAGGAAATCAAGTTAGTAAAATTTAAATAAGGAGCTGCTTATTTTCCTATGGCAGTGGCTTTCCAGTTCTTTGAGTTTACCATTCCAGCTTCCCTTTGTTGTGAATGTGTATTGACTCTCTCTGCAGAACTTTGTTTATAAATCCTGCAGTGTAAAGAACATCAGTCTACCCTCTGCTTTAAATTGGAAAAGACTGGAGTATGTATTTTAAGTGTCACTAATTAATCATTAGGTAAATTAGGGTTTAATCCATAGTATTTAGCTGATAATGCAAGAGTACTTACTGGTTGTATTCTCTGTATATTTCTTCACTGTTCTCAAGGAATAAGAATATTCTGTATATCACTTGACTCCTTTATATCTCACTAAGTTCAGGAAAGTACATTTTAGGGCTGACTGTTAAACTTCTGTGGGTCAGCCAGCTTAAGCGCTCTTAGAAACAACTGGTTGTCAGATAGGGACCTCCCCATACCTGTGGTTTTTATTACTTTATTGCAAGAAGTGAGACACAGAGGTAAGGCTAGGCACAGAGCTAATGCTCATTTCATTTTTTTTTTCTTAAACTTTTGTTTTCGTTCTGGAAAAAGATTGGATTACTTGTATGGAATTTTTTAGTTGTAGTGTGGTTTCACATGAGCAATCAGGTTGATGTTATTGCTGTTCACATTATGTTTGATTCTGATGCAAATTAATACATCTGAAGTCTGTTGGAACTGTAGGTTTCCATCTACAGTTTGTTTCTGGGACCCCTAATGTTAAGTGGTTTGACAACACTTAAAAACTGGTTTGAAGGTGTTAATTATTATTAATCAGATTAATGTAACAAAATATCAAGTGACCTCTGATCTCTAACTTGACACTGAATGCCATGACTGTGAAGTAGGTAGCGCTGCTTTGCTGACTGTGAGTGCCTGTCAGGTCCCTGTGCAGCGGTACCCATATTACATGCTTGGATGTTTGCTAGTCAGTATCACACTAGTTTTAAGTCTTTGCAGGAACCTGAGTCATATTAATAAAGCAGTTACAGAAATGGTTCAAAAGTTAACTTTGAGTCATACATTTCTATATAGTTACATTTGAAAATGGGATCAGTACTGCTTAGTGAGCTGAGCCATGTAACAGGGGGACCGGTGTATGTTCTGATACATGGCAGCAGCTTCTGAGTGCAATGTATGACACTTCAGATGTTAACATTTTTAGAAACAAGTAAGTGTTACTTCCATTATGCTTGCCTTGGGAAGGAAGATAGGAGGTACTGCCTCAAAGCAGCTTCAGCTCATCCAGGCAAAAGCTTGCAGTAGTATGGAAATGCCAAAACTGCAGGGTGCTGATTGGATCAGGCTTGGATAATGGCATCCTTCTTTTCAGTTACTGAATAGAATTGGATAGGATCCCAGATATGATAAGGGCTTTCTTTTTATTTTTCCAACTTTTTGTTTTCATGTTTTATTTTAAGCATCTTTTTTTTTTTAAGCATCCCTGGAGGACGGGGTGGGGGGGGGGGGGGGGGGGGGGGGGGGGGGGGGGGAATCATGGAGCATAAAAGAATAACTAAAGCAATCTGCCTCTTGGTGAATTGGTGTATTAATATGTAGATTGGATCTGGCCCTTACTGCCTAAGCAAAACATGTCAATAAAATATCCTGATCAATCCATTATATAGTCAGTCGGAGAAATGAAAACAAAATTTCACGGAGATAAATGTGCTATGCTTTGTGGCATCATCTTCCCATCTGGGAAGCCTAGGTCCTGCTTTGAGGTTCTGAAAGAACAAACAGCCCACACCTCAAACTCCTTTTATTGAGTTCTGAATGTGTTAAATTTGAATCTTGTTGTCTTGGTTTTCAGCAACTTCTATTGTGAAAGGAGTTCTAGTCGCGGGGGGGGGGGGGGGAAGACTAAACTTGGTATGTGGCAGCTTGGTATATGGCAAAAGGAGGGTACAGCTTTGAGCATGAGGCATTTTCCTTCAGCCTTGATGGATGCTGCCCAAGCTGAATCAGTCATGAATTGATAACTGAGCAGGTAGGAATGGTGTGTGCCTTGTGTGGTGCTCTACAGACTGATTCTGTACTGTTTAGTTACAGACACCAGTGTGCCTTAGCCATTCTGTATCAATAGGTAATAGCAGACTAGGTATTAGATCTCTCTGCTGATTTTAATGTTAAATGTCTTTTATTGGAGAGTTGCAAAGGTTACACTTCAAGCTCTAGTGTTCCATATGTATGTAATTAAATTGCTGCTTAAAAATACCTTTTAATTTCTGAGTTCCGTCTTGGCTTCATTTACTCTCTGTGCCATTCCATCTTAAGGGAGCTCAGGAACACAGTGATCATCTGAAGCCTTTTATTGAGGCCATAAATAGGGACAGTACCGTCTAGGGGTGCACTGTTGCCTGAAGGCAGGAGTAAGGGTGTTCTGGGTCCTCTTTAGATGAGAGTTTCTTGAACCAGCCCTTTGGCACTAGTGAATTAACTGGATACTTAGTCTGAAGGAGTCATTCTTAACGCATATGTTGCCACTTGAAGCATTGCTTAAGTATTATTTGTCAACATAGGCTTTAAAAAGTGAAGAGGTACATTCTATTCATTACACTCCTGTAGAAATTCTTATTTCTTGGTGGAAAAGAATGTAAATAATTTCCGGCTGCACCAAAGCTTGCCTACCTTTTTTTAAAAAAAGGAAGAAAGGCAAAAAAATCCAACACCAAAACAACATCTGAAAACTACCACAAATAGTGATGTGTTTTGTTGTGCATTTTTTTTGTTGGGTTGTTGGTTTTTATTTTAGGTGGTTGCTCTTGATGTTTTGCTGTTTTCTTTTTCTAAGAGTGCACATTTATCAGATGGCCTTAAAGAGCTGCATAAGATCATCCTGCATGCTTGTTCTCCTGGTAGCTGGGAACGATGCAAAGTTCAGCTGCTTTATTCAGTTCCACGTGTTACAGTACCTCTGTAACGTGATGATAGGCACTCTTGGGAAGCACATGTCCCCAGAAGGACAGACAGTTATTAAGTGAAGTTGTATTAAGAAGTGGAAACATTTGGTATTTTATTTCTTTTAGAATTAGTTAAATAATCGTGTATAGGTTTCTTTTGTATTTGTATGTGCCTATAGTTTATTTTTGCTGATGAATTATAGATTTTTACACTGATTCATGAGCAGATAAACATCTGAAGGAAGCAATAAAAGGCACTAGTTCTATAAATCAGTCTTATAGAATGAAATAAAATATGTATTTTGAAGTCTAATCTTTATTAATCTAATTTTAAATAATTACTTTTTATTGCAAATTTCAATTGTTTCTGTAATGAGAAAAAAAATCTAATAGAATATTTTCTTCTTGAAAAAACTCCCTGATGATTCTGTGTCTGTAAAATCTTGTGAACAGTTTGTGAGTAGCTGTTATCACTGTAGTACAGGTACTGATATGTGATAAGGAAACAGCATCAAACTCAGAAGGGCAAATCTTCTTTGGTTCAGAGTCTAATACCTGAGTATTTTAAAAATCAGACATGACATTTGGTTCCCTGGTCATCTCTGATGTCTGGCATTGTATGAGACACAGACATTTAGCTGCAAGTTCATTTTATGTTCTGAGATGAATTTTAGGCTAGAGACAAATTGAAACCAATGTCTAGTTTCAGATTTCATTATATTGAAATAATGAGGTTTGGGCCTTAAATGAAAGAAATGTCATGAGATCATGTCTGCAATGTGATTTTTTTTTGTTGTTTTTTTTCCTCCTCCTCATTGCATTGTATGGAGATTCATCAGGATCAAGAAACTATCAGGAATCCAACCTATAATGAAAAGATTATTCTCTATTATTTATTTTTCTGACAGGTAATTGATAAATTTGAGTCCCAAGATGATCATTTGTCCAATCTTTGAACTGTGAAGGTTTTTGATCTTTCTATGAGTGTATAAAAGTGTACTTTGCAGTGTAATTGCTGGTGGTACTGTCAAGAAATAAAAGGGCAGTTGTCCTTTTCTTCCTGGAGCAGAGGAGAGAGTATTGCTATCAGACTGTGCCTCAGCCATCTGGCCCCTACAGTCTCTCTGGAGAATACAAGCAATCTTCTATTACGGCAGAAACATTAGCAAGTGTGTTGTTTGGTCTATTACCTTCTACTTTTTAACAACTAACAAGACATGTTTGAGAACTCTGCTTAGAGCTTACTTTGAATTACTGTAACTTACTGAAATCAAATATCCAGAAATAACAATCTAAGTTGTCATGTTCATTCTCAGTTCCTTTAGTCTTCTGAGCCTTGAGTCAGGATTCAGCAATAATGGAGTTCTTACATTGCTCTCCTGATGCAACCCGAGTACCCATTCACTGTTTGCATTTAATGTTGATGTTTGATATTGACATATTTAATGTGGATGTTTGATGTGCAGAAAACATTTTCACTATTCACTAAAAGCATTTGTAGGTGTAAAGATGATGTTATATATCTAAAATAATGTTTTTAAGTTTGGTAAAAGGCTTTAAAGTACTTAAAACCCAAATTCATTTTTCCTCTGACTACTTTTCCCCTTAAGCTGATACATAATTTGCATCAGAGCTTTTTGCAAACCTTTGTTATTAGTGATTTGCATACTAAATATGGTTTTAAATGAGAATGTACTTGTCCTTTGTTTTTTCAATTGCCACTTTAGCAAGCAAAGGAAAAAGTTCAATAGTATCCTGCCTCTTGTGCTTCAAGGATTCTCTGGTATACATCTTATCTAATTTAAATTTTATTCAAATAGAATACTAAAAATGATACATAAAGCTTATTCCTTAATTTCACCTTCTTTTGACCCTCTAAAAGAGGAAAACATATCCTTAGCCCTTAACAGTACTGTTTTTTTGTTTTTTTTTTTCTTTCTCCCTTCTATAAGAAAAAAGGGGAGCAGTGAGGTGAATGGATGTGTTACGATGATATCACCCTCCACGGCTGAAACTGATGTGGAGACACGTTGGAACCCTAAGCTGGAATACAGTCCTTAAACTATTTCTTGAATGGTGCAACTATTTGTTATGCTTTTTGCTAGCACTTGTACAATATGCCTGTGGTCACTGTGGTAGACAAGCAGTTCCTAAGAATCTTTATTTAGACATTGCCCTTCAGTGTAGCACTGGAATATGAAGCCAAAGTAACCCTACCAGAAATATGAAAAGTACTTTTGTTGCACAGAACATGCAGAGAGGACACTGAGCTCTACTTATAACTCATCTGCTGTGCTCAACACAGATGAATGCAAATAAGAACTCAGAATAAGTCTTATTGATGAAATAAGAAAAATGAGTAGGTTATCTATATGTAAAATTGTATTAGGCACAGAAAGATGTTTCTCTGATTAGCCATAAAATTCTACAGCCTTTCACTGGAATTAGTGGGAGGAAAAAATACATTTGTAATCATCTCTGGTCAAAAGAATGTTATTGCATAAGGCAGCAAGGGAACAAGCCTCTTAAAATTACTGAGGTAACAGACAAGAGCTTGACTACATATGTTATTGTTTTGGTGGAATATTTTTTGTATTCTTTTAAAGATGAGTGTGATTGGTCATAGACTAGGAAAAAAAAGGTAATTAGTAGGCTTTCATATAGGCTCTTTATGCTAGTTCTTAAAAAAAAAAAAAAATCCAATCCTAAAACATTATCAAGGATATTTTGAGGGATAGTGACTGTTAAAATTGTAATTTCCAATCTAGGTGAAGAGGTTTGCTTTTATCTTACGTATGTGATAGATCCAGTTGTAAGTCTTGATACTTCCTGACTTTTTCCATGTGGAAATCATTCTCTAACTCTTCTTTATCAGCATGACTTCTAAATTCCTGTTTACCACCAGCAATCAGCAGCTGATCAAGGCCTGGCTACTCTTGTGCAGGGAGAGGGTGATTCTTAAAGAACTTTGCTCCACTCCTCTTCTTCCCCACATGAAAAAGAGCAGCAGAGAAGTAGGGTGAAAGTAGATTTAACTGTTGCCTCCAAACATATTGAGAAATAAGCATTAAGCACTAGAGAAGGGTTAATGTATCTGTGTTGCTCAAGAACATAAACATTTCTCATGGTCTCCTTTATCTTGTAAATCAGAATGTTAATATTGATTAAATATTACTCAAAGCAGTGATAACATAAGTAAATCCTCAAGTGGGAGAAAAGTTCAATGAAAGATATGAAATGGATTATTTAGTATAGTTGCCTTCTACAGTGAGAGATTTCTTTCAATGATGCATAGCTAGAAGAAGCTACTTACAGTCCCAAAAGATCCACATCTGAAATTGTCTTCTGTTAGAGCATACTGATTTGGTTCAGTGAGGAAATTAACACCTTGCATTAGAGCTTATTATAAGCTTTATTGTCTTGGTTTACAGCTGTTACAGGCATGGTCGTTAGTAAGTTGCTGCTGGACTGCCAATTTTCAGATTCATACTGGAATTTAATGTTTGGCTGTCTCTTAAATATACTTGATGGAGATGTATGCATCTTGGGTTGTTTTTCTTCTGACAAGCTTCTGCAAATCCTGAGGAAGTACTCCAGTCCCTAAAATTATATATCTTGTTATAGTAAAAAGTGCAGGTGGAAAGTCCAGCACTGAGTCCTACTTCAGGTTACAGGCTCTACAGCTTGCACATATGAATACTATTTCTTACCCACTTTTGGAAACTGAATCTGAAATACCTTATTTCTTCCCAACCTGCAAGATTTTTGAAGCATATGGGTGTTCAGTCATCTGACATCAAACTCTTTCAATCCTTGTTGAGGCTGCACAGCCAGTGAATCCGAAAAGCTAAAAATAAATCTTTCACCTGATGGCCTGGGTGTGAAGCTTTAATAGAGGCTGTGCTTTCTGGTCATTAACATTTGGAATGTACTTCAGACACAGATACTGTCAAGGGTAATTTTTTCATCCTTTCTTAAATGATTTTTCCTACCCTTTAAACATTAAATCATTCTTCTACTCAGCTAGTGCTTCCTGCTTCACTTATTTACTATCACAAAGATAGAAGAAAAGGGTACAAACGGACATTTTTAAATTGAGGACAAAGAACTAATTCTGTTTCTTTCACATTTGTGAGCTAGGGAAATTTCAGCACTCTGCTTGGGTTTAGAAAGGACACATAGCCAGGATCCCAACTAATGTCACCACATGATTCATTAAAAAAAATGTGCTAATAATAAAATCAAGGGTTTTCTTGCTTGCTTCTGTTTCACTCTAATTATCATATATAGAATTAAGAACTGACAGCCTTTCTCAATGGGAATTAGTTAAGAGTGCTAATACCATTTTCAGGAAGAAAAACTATAAATGTAGAACTTCTCTACACAGTCAAAGAACTGGAGCATGTTTTATCAAGAAGAAAAATCTGTGTATCTCTGCAAAATATTGCAGTTAATTTGTTTTTAGCTCTCCTTTTAATTTTCTTTTCAATGCACTGATATAGTTTACTTGGCTTTCTCTGCACCTTGTTTATTTAAATATGTTGCTTGTATATAGCAGAATGTAATACAATATTGCCATCTAGTGAAAGATGAATAAATATCTACTCAAAGGGCTTGATCTTTTCACAATGAAAATAAAAATACTTACAAATGAATGCTTCAAACCACTGGGAGCATGCAACTTTTTAAGCAAGATATTAGAGGAACTTGTGGTGTTCTGATTTGTTTTGTTTTTTAAGGTATTTACAGCATATACTTGCCATACATCTTGCAAGGAATATCAGAGCAGTCTGGAAATAGGGAAGAAAAGGTAGAATTTATTCACAGCAGAAACATTATGCTGATATCACCTCCTATAATGCAAAGATACTTGATGGTGTTGTTTTGTTTTTTGTTTTTTTTTTTTGCTATTGCCTGTGAACACATTTCTGGTACTGGCTGTTACTGGTGGAATGAAGAACTCAAACGATTATGCTGAAAGATTTGGCGTGCTGGACAAAAAACTGATATTTGCTATGTTATCTAAAGATGCTGGTGCTCTTGCAGAGGCCTTTAATTTCTCTTAAATATACTTGGCTTCTGTTTCATCTTAGTATAAGTTCAGTTATAATACTTTATTATAGTTTTTGTAAATAGTGTGTAATGAATAATATACAAATCTGTCCTTCTTCATCCCTCCAGGATTTCAGTCCTCCATGAGAAGCTTACTTATAGAAAGTATGGTACTGTTCACTTAAATCTCATGTCAACACAGTGATTGTGCAGGCACAATTTGGTAACAGAAATAACTGTCTCCCCAGTACACAGTTTTGAGTTGATCTGCATAAAGTAAATGTAAGATCCACTATTCATATGACATACAGATGTGCATTCAAGCTGTAGAATGTTGGGTTCTGTGATTTGGTTTTTCCTTTTTGTTTATGTTGTTCCTTTTTATTCAGAGTGAATAAAGAGAATCTGATATTAAAGCAGGTATGGATTGCCTTTTCTCTATCTTTCAAGAATGAGCTTCTGTATAAAGAAACTTTTCTAATTGAAAAAGTCTATATTAGTTCACGTAATGGAATCCATATTTTCAAATGTTCTTTACTTCTTAAGTCAATTTTTTTTTTGCCAGAGGTATTCACATTTTGAGTCTGGATCTTATAAAAGTTTTCAAAGTAGTCTGTAATAAAGATGACAAATGATGACAAATCACATATGCTTATGAGAAAAGACAAATAACTATAATAACTATCACGCTTCCAAAACAATGTTTTTTCCAAAATTATGACTTTGCGTTAAGAAGTTAAGATGTCATTTCTTGAATTACATTGCACGTGTTGGCAATGTTTCTTAATGTGACTTTAGAAATACTACAATTTGTTTAGATAAAATGTTTTTGCACAAGCTCAAACAATTTTTGTCAGATGCTGACCTCAATTGCAAAAGACATTTTCAATTAAGGAAAGCGTTTATATAGTTAGCAAGCTGTCATTCAGTAAAACTCATTTTTTTAATTAAACAGATGGTGATAACAAAGAAATTAATGAACACATACTTGCTTGCCTGCTATACTAATTTGCATTTCTAAATTATTCAGGTTATGCAGCAATTAAGCTTTAATTGCTTTTAGACAAATGAATATCTCAGAATGAATGACAAATTATGATGAAATTGTCTAAGAAGCCTGGTGTATTCTAATGCTCATGCTATTTTATTTTGTGACAATTCTAGGAGCATAAATGTGGGAATAGGACATTGCTATGCAGATTTACAATGCTGTTTTCTGTTCCATATGCAGTGGATCATCATGCCACTGGTCTGTGCAGATAAGATAAATGTAAGATGCAATATTCATCTGACATTCAAAACTGTATTAGTACAATAGCATGTTGTGGGAGAAGGATTAGTATTTCCTGTGTGGTGTTCAAGAAGGCGTAGATGACATAATGATGTGATCATCACAGCTCTTCTGATTAGGCTTCTACAATTTGATGTACAAGACAGAACTGACAAAGAATATATAATTTCTTAAAAATTACAGCAAGCTACTTTATAGTGTACTAAAATTTTATTATGTCTGATTTAAGATGGGGAGAAATCATACAATACCATGGTTAGTTTGGATCTGGGCAAATTATATGCTCACTTGCTCCTTTCCCTCGTGTTTGTGACTGCCTGCTCCCTTTTTTTTTTTTTTTTTTTAAGGTTCTGCATATTTTTCACATTACTTTATCTCTTGAACTCATCTTTGGCTTGTTAATTATTGCACCACATATAAGCTTCAAAAAAAAAAAAAAAGTTGCTCTCCTTGGAACAGCTAGTTCCAACAGTAATTGTAAGCAAACGTTACCTGGCATCATTCTACGTGCTTTCTCCAATATATCTCTGCTGGTGAAACCAGCTACACATCCAGCTTGGCATGAGTGGGTATGAGCTCACTATATTTTGTGAAAAGCACTCTTTTATAACTTTCTATGCTCTATAGCAGAATTATGACTTTTACACTAAGTATACAATTTTCATAGTTTAAGTAAAAGAAGAAAGTTGCACAAATGGACCTGCTCTAAAAAATATTTGCAAAAATGCTAATTATGGTTACATAGCTAGATTTCCTTGCAGAAGGAATAAGCCTTAATGAAATGTGACGTAATATGTACTTCCCTATTACTGTAACTTGTATTTTAATTCAACTCTTAAAAACTGCGTGACAATTTTAGAAGATAACTGGAGGAGTGTCTAACTATGCGTAATATAATCTGTATTAAAAGCAGTGCTTAAAGACTTCACCCTATCTACGTGTAAGCATTTAAATGGAAAACAAATCTAGTGAGGCTATTTGCCTCAGGTTCTCATTTTCTTCAGAGAAGGGAGGCATGAGCTGACCTAGTCAATCCAAGTTAAAATAAAATGAAGACTACCTGATAGCTATTTCCTGGTGATTACAGGACCATAAAGTAAGTGAATCAACACTAGACTTCTGTAGCAGCAAAAAATCTCATTCTTGACCATATAAACCAGTCAGTTATCTGTAATATATAGAAATAATAAGGTGCTGGTTTAGGGCTGTGATTGTGATGAAGAGTGGTAACTGTCAGGTGTATTAGCTGAGAACACGAATACCTGAATGAATTGGGCGTCCTTGGTCTGGCCAGTGAAGCAGTGCAAAAAGTACTTGCAATTGGTCACTTAAAAAGAATTGCATTGATGAGGCTAACTGAATTTATTCTCTGTACAGGACCTGTAGAATAAGAACCTATTTAAACGCAGCAGATAATGAAACTGAGGAAAGGACAAAGCAGTCAACACAAACATGGAAGTAAGTGTCTGTTCTCCAATCCCCTGACAGAACTTCAGCGGTGTCTAAGACAAAAAGTAGGTTTATGTTAATGTCAACACAGAGTGTAAATTTCTGTTAATCGTATGCGGTGAATGTGTCAGTATGCTGTACTCCAAGATTTTGGAAGAATTTGATACAGAGTGCTGTAAGAATCCCTCTTGGGTCAGAGAGAGTGAAAACTCAGTTCTTCAGAGGCAGATAATTGGACATTTAAATATGTTAGCTGATTCCAGCATACTTGTAGGAAGTGTATAGTATGGCTTTGAAAATGCCATGTTTGATACTTCTTGAAATAAAACTCAAGACACGCACACAATTGAGTGAGATTGGGAGAGGGTTATTTCTACTGTTACCACGGCTTTCTTTTCTTGTTTAAAAAGTGATTAAACATTTACAAATGACCTTCCTGTGAATAAAAACAAATTGTTAATAATACCATGGCAAGACACATATATTTATCTTGATTGTGTATTTCAGCTTATTTGAGGAAATCTAATTTCATACCCATGATTTCCCATGAGTAAATATTCCTTGCTTATCTTTGAATTTCATATTGTTTTTCTGTGCTTGAAGATCTTGGAGTAGGATACAGAAAGTAATTTCATTAAGGCAAAAGTCTCTACCAATTGATTTCAATTAGTACAATACTAGTACTTTCTCACCATCCCTTGTCAATGTGTGCACTGAAATATTTATGTGCAGGCCCCTGTGTATGACATAAATATTTATTGACTTCTTTCCTGTAGATATCCTCATCTGGAATAATGTAGAATAATGCTGCCTAAACAGAAGAAGAGACTTGATTAAATGAAATTTACACTCTGTGTTGACATAAGTCTAACTCTTGCTTTAGACACAACTGAACTTCTGTCAAGGGGCTGGGGGGTAGACACTTTCTTCCATGTTTATGTAAACTGCTTTTTTTTTTTTTTTTGGCCTTTATGTATGTCTTAGTAGTTTTGTGTCTAATGACAGACAAAGTTAAACAGGTAGATAATAAAAGTTATTAACCTGGGAATTGTTTCTGTTTGCATAGTTCTCCACAAGGGACAAGTGATACTGTTTGGAGCTTGAATTTTTTCAGCTATGTTTACCTAGGAGCTGTGTAGGAAAAAACAGGAAATAGCCTTTATGAAGATGTTGAGACTGCTTCATGTTACTTGCACTAACGTGAAAAGGTGTTTCACTGTATATATTGAAACAATTTCTATCTAAAATATGCAAGATATGCATTATTTTTCCTCTGTATATTGATACGAGAAAAGTATATAGGCTATATTTGGAATTTAGACATTGATACTTCTTGAGTCAGTGTTGTCTTAACCAGGCTGCATACATCAGATCCATCACTTAAAGTTAACATAGCCCTTTAAATATGGGATTGGAAACAAAAATTTAATCCCTTTTCTGCTTGAAATATTTTATCACTGAGACATTTATTTAGATTCCTTACCAAGTGGCAAACACTACAGCACTGTGGAATGATAGAATTTAGTTTAACTGTTACTGAAGTGAGGAGATATCAGTTTGGAGATTTAATTTTGGGTTTGTCAAGGTTTTACACAAGAGTGCTACACATCACTGCTTCTTACCGGGACAAGTCTTAGATGTGTGATTCCATTTCACATAAACACCTTTTGTATGTGGTATTGTAGAGTATGGCATTTGCTAGTATTACTTCTGTGCATGTAGCCTAGGGCTAAGATCTCCTAAAGCATTTGGATATCTTTAATTGATGAATGTTTTGTGCGTAAATTATTTTGGGGATCTGGTCTAAGCCTCTGATGATCTTCTAACCTGATTTTGTGTCAGTTATTGGGTTAGATATGTCCATCACAGCTCATTAATAATTTCCTGTATAACACTCTGTGAAGTCCCTTGTTACCTGTTTTCTGCATCTAGCTTTTTTGACAAAAGCATTAAGGAGCTTTAAAAATTAATTGCTTAATTGTCCTAGAAAGTCTTTTGTTCTCTTTATGTATAAAACTTGAATTCAAGTATTGGACTGATTTGGCAACCAGAGTTCAGTTCTTGGGATGACTTATTGCTTTCAAACATCAAGTCTTTACTGGGGTTTCTTAACATCTATTTTCATGATAGAAAATTATTACATCTTGATGTTGTCTACTTAACTAACTCCATGTCTGTTCAAGTTGTATGGCAAAATGTTTTTAGATAAGTTAAGAAAACTCAAACTTTTCCCACATACTGTAACATCTTTGAAAATGGTAGTATTTGTGTTACCTAGTATTTATGCAATATTTATACAAATTAAGTATTTGTAGTATGTGTCAAGCTAAGCACTTATTTTCAGGTAGAATCATGTTTAATTTTGGAGAGGCTTAATGATCTGAAATATTACTGAATTAACTGTAAGAAGTAGAAAACGAATTATTAGATGTTGCTTTTCACTGATTTGAGTAAAGCTGACTCATAAATATTATAAGAAAGATAAATGACTTACCAAGATTTTGAAAAACAAAATAAAAATTGTTTGAACTATAATGAATATTTTAATGTTGGTTATTCATTATGGCTCAAACACATGTTGCCTTTAATGCAAGTGCATGATCTTGAATATTATTAAGGTTTAAACAAATGTAAATGTGACAAGCACAAGATTAAATGTGGCAAATAAGCAAGTTTAAATAGATAATTAGATTTTGTTGGTCCATCCTATATTTGGCAGATATGTAACAGCAGACATACTAATTAGAGAAACCATAGCACCAAACATATGAATTTTGCTATGGAATTCCAGTAGCACACTTCCACAGGACACACGTAACTCCGTTTGAGATATTCTGAAAAATTAAAGTAGTATTATACCGTGTCACAGTTTCACAGTGAACATCTCTTTAAATGGAAAATACCTCATCTCTTTTAAGTGTAAGATCAGCTCTTCTATTTTAGAACGTCCATCAGGCATGTAGTTTACATCACTGTTCCAACTACTGCTCTGATCTTTATTTAAGGTAAAGTTGTTTTTTTTTTTTTTTCAGCATGTAGTCTTCATTTTGATTTCACAGTGCTGGAGCCTGATCATTAAAATTATTGATTTAAGATACTAATTTTAAAAATAATTGTTTTAGATCTGGTGCCTTTTTTTAAGGGGGATCATTCATGATTATACAACTGTATATTAAAAATTTATTCCCTGATATATCAGTACAATTTGTTAATAGCTAAATTACTTGGCTTTAACATTTGTTTAGTTGTTTAATCAAATGGAAGGCTACTGGTATTCACAGTTAAGACCAGAAATTACTTCAGTGGGTGAAAGCATGGGAGAAGGGAATGGCTTGTACTGCCTTGACTCATCTCAGGGCTGGTCATTTTCACCTGCTTGAGAGTAGATGATTTAGGAAGCTTTATACTCTTCTAGAGATAGAAGACAAATTAGGAAGTGATTCCCATTTGTACTAATCCTTGCACAGTGACAAAAACTATTAACATCAATCCACAGTTTGGTGTTATTTTGAACTTATTTGCTTGTGACACAAATGAAATAAGGTTCTGGTGCTTGGCTTATCATGTATTAGAGTAGTTTCATTTTTTTGCAACTCACTCATCCTTAATTCCAGAACATAAATGTTCTTCCTGTAGCTCATAACTCTTTAAGGCTGTGCAGAAGGGACACTGTCCCTGTCTCGGAATCTTGGGAAGCTCTACTTCGTTCTAAATTGCACAGTTGTTTGAGTATGGGAGCTTTAAGTTTCCCAGTCTTTGCTCAGGAAGATGAAAATGGTGTGGGAGCAGCTTTCCACAAACAAAAATTCAAAACACATGCTTCTGTTGGCAGAAGAAAATCTAAGTATTTAGTCAATGAAAGAGATTTCTTCTTTCAGGCTCAGGAAGGAGAAATGGGGTCTCATGTCATCTACCCAAAGATTTTTTTCTTGAGTACTTCTACATCAAAACAATTGTGTGTAGTGTGGCAGTCTGCAGAACACGTCATGCCAGCATCCAGACAAAACCTTGGTACTGTCAAGTTGCAAATGAATTCAAAACTTCTGTCTTATTATCCAGTCAAACTGTCTTAAAAGATTGAGCGAGTAAAGCTTAAACCATCATGACTAGAACAAAAGGACGGTAGCTGAAACAATTGTATTAACATCTATCAAATCCTTGGACAAAAATTGACTATCTGACACAAAGCTACACAGGTTAGTGAATGAGCAGATGCCACGGAATGAGAGATTGATGCCTCAGCAATAGCCTCAAGTCTGGCTAATAAGCTAAAACCAATTTGTCACAGATGCCAACTCTTAAGTATTGGTTAAGCCCTGAGAAAATAGTCTGCATTTCAGTACCCCACAGTGGTTTTTATTTTAGCTATGTGGTTGTAAGCAAGTATTCCCAATGCGCCTTTAAAATTTCTGCCTTTTACTTTGTACATGAATTTATCGAACTAACTCTAACTCTTATTTTCTCTAAAAGGGAAATATAAGTGCAAGTTTTGTACAAGCATTTCAGGATCTTAAAATAGAGCAAGCTTTAAAGAATACTACTGTATTTTCCTGTTTTCCAGCTCCCAACAGATCAGGATTTCTTTCTTAAATGTTATTTTTTCACTAAAGAGTGAAAAAAACTCTTGATGACTAAAAAGTCATCTCATGAAATTTCAATCTTTTAGTTCAAGACTGTGGCATAGAAAATAGTAACGATAAAAGATCCGTCATTTTCTTATATTCTAGTCATCAGAGTGACTAGACGGAGGTCAGGTGAGGGAAGACTTTCACACTTTCAACAGTGTGGTGATTTATTTGTAGCTTGTGCTGTACCATACACATCTTCTATACTTTCACTTCTGCTTCCTAGTCAGTGTTGTTTCTTTTCCAAAATGAGTTTAGTAACTGAGAATTGTAATAATCTTGTCTTCCCTTAACTGTAAATAAGATATTTCTAAGCAAATCACTCATTACATAGTAGTACTTGAGTGCCCTGTACCATTTGTGATAAGAAATCAGGATGGTAATTCTTGCATATTACTGGAGTCTTAATATATTGAGCTAATAAAAAAATAATAATCTTCAATGCATGCACAAGAATATTCAGTGAGATTATCTTCCAACGCCATTTGCTCAGGGGACTGATTTAATAAAGCTAGAAAATCCCTGTCTTCTAATGGAATTCTCTTAATCTTCATTGGCACGCTATTTTTTTCTGTTAATACTATTATTTTGAAATGCATGTGTTGTTTTTTAACAGGGAGGGAGAGCAGAGAGATAGTGAAACACTTCTGACTTAAAGGATTGAAACCAATGATTGAAAAACTCTGCTTCAAGCTGTTTTGCAATAGAGAAAAGCATTGTCCATTAATGAAATCAACCTTAGTTCTGTTGTCTGAAGCCCTCACAGTTTTATGCTGTTTGACAAAACTAAAAAATGTGGCTTGAGTTCTTGATTGTTTTTTTTTTCCTTTAGAACATCAGAAGCTGCTTTGTGAGTTGCAGTGTCTCTGTGTTGAGTGCTTAAGTGTTTGTGTTGCATTGTCCATCCCTACTAGGATCATTAGATTAGACTCTGGCTTGATTATATTAGTGGAAAAGTAGAATATTAGCAGTGAAGCTCTCAATACCAGGTTAGTTGATGAAGTTGCTGTTTATCCCTGGCTTATGTGGTTTATGCTGAACCTTATACTTCCTGCATATTTCCCACAACATAGTAAACTTGAGCTCCTTGGGGGACCTGAAACACTGGTGCTGTGGATCTACTGCTTTCTGAAGGAGCAGAATGTGACTGTGCTCTTTGAAGTTTGTGCTTGCAATGGGTGAGAAACTTACTATAAATAATTTATTTGACACATTTTGCCCATTTAACTGTTCAATTATTGATCAAAAATGAAAATCCTCCAATGTACCAATTATTTTAAGTAATTTGTGAATTATTGGGGATATATTTTGCCTACAGATTGAGGTTTGTTATGAATATTCAAGATTTCAATTAAGAGTTAGATAAATCATGTGGGATTATTTCATTTTCTTAGGATTTATGGTATGCTAACAAAGAGAATGGCCTGGTTTATAAATGTATAATTCACACAATTGTCTAGCTACATTGTGACACTGCAATTAAAAACAACTAGGTGGCTTGTATTACACTTTTCATGAGTACTGTCATTAACTCTCAATTGCTGTGGTACATTTAAGAAGTGAGAAAACACAGCAAAAATGAACAGATCTTGAACTTCAGAGAAGCTACTGTAATAAATGCAAGATCTTATGTTAGGGAAAATGATTGCATTTTTGTAAAAAATAAAAATTAGGAAAGTGGATTTTTTTTATGCACTCCAAGCCTAAGTGTCTCATTCAACCCATGAGTGCTAGTGTAGTGTATGTGTTTGAGTAGTCTGGCAAGAATTATCTGAGTACTCACAGCAGACAAAGGATGCTGGGTTGCTAGAAAGAATGTTTAAACAGATTGCTTTTTTTATTGTCATGTGTGATCCTTTGCTTTTGAGTCTTGCCACAAATCTTAGGGCAGGCTTCTTCCCACAGTAATGTTGGAGTAAGTCTGCCATCTGCATTCCTACTGAGGGTAATTTTTGGTGACTTGTGCCTTTCCATCCTGTCTGTGTTACCAGAGTGGAAACCATGACTTAGGAGCATCTTCCATGTTATTTCTGAGAACAGCATCATGGAAGTGGTGTACTGAGGATCCCATTCTTCACTATTATTACTGACTATTCTTATAACTCTTTATTCTGTTGTTTCTTCTGGTACTTCAGCATGAGTTTCTGCTCATACTTCATTCATATCAGTTCTGATGTTTCTGTTAGAATTCTTTATGCATATATTATCAATAGAAGCAAATACTACAGGTATGGCTGCAACTGACATGTTGGTAATATATAATTGACCTATTCAGAGCATATAATGTGAACATGTCTTGAGACACCTGGCATTAAAGTTATGAGTACCAATATTTTGAATGTTAATAGCTTATGAGTTACAGCTGAGTTTGTGTCAGTGTTATTTTTCTTGCAAGGGAGAAATTTAAGTACCAATATTTGAAAATTCAGTCTCTGCTAGATTGAGAGGTGTGAATGCCTGAAAAACAGGACAGAAAATCATTTTATTGAAGAAGAATGAAGAGTTAATGAATCTATCTTGTCAAATGATTTTTCTTTCAGATGCATCACAGTGACATTTTCTTGTCCTTATCTCCATTTACACTTTCAGCGTCTGAAATGTTTCTCTCCCAATGCAAATACTTCTCAGACTGAGCCCAGAGCTCATATTAAGAATGTTTTTTCAATGGGGATGATAAAGATGTTGAAGTGTCACAGTCTATGGGGGTATTCAGATGTGAAAAAGCAGTCGGCTTCTCCAGAGGATAGATTGAAATAGGAATGGAACAGAGGTGCCATGAACATAGATTCCAACCGAGGAGTCTGCCTCCCCACTGACAAGGCAGCTGAGTTAGGCTCTAAAGCAAAGCTGCTTCAGAAAAAACTTAGTTTATGAAGAAAGAAGCTGGTGCCCCAGTGTTAATAGTTATCAATTTGCATATGTCGCTGACCTCTGAAACTGTATCTCCTTTACCTGTTTTGCATACCTTTACATTGTTTCAGACCTGCTGCATATAATGAAATATTTAAACATAAGAGGAAATAGGACACTTGATTCAGAGGTATATGTTTGAACTGTTCATTACTGCATTCTCGTGATGTCCAAGTAAAAAATACAACCAAGCAGGATAGAGGAACCAGATTCAGCAATTGGTTTAAAAAAAAAGAAATACTGCTTCACAGGAGGTTCTCTATTGCATCTGTCAAAGACATGAAATGGTTTGTTGAATATATGATCTTGTATTTATCATATAGTTATGAAAGCATGCATTATAATTTTCAGATTGCTGATGTTTCTCTTTCAATATCAAATGTGATTGATTTTCAGAACGGTTTATTCCTCTTCTTGGCTTTTGAATGCGTGCAGTGGTCAGCAGGATATGCAGGCGCTGGGAAATGTTCAAAAAGTGAACCAGTCATTACCCATTGTATCTTTAGAATATCTTGAGTAATTAGGACAGATAACAGAACACAGGCTGACGGGGTTTTGTTACATATAAGTCTGTTTATATACCTGCTAGGTTTTGAATCAGATACTAAGAATGTTTATTGTTTTGCGTCACTAGCTTTCCATTGAAGGGAAAAAAAGTAAAACTTGATATTATGTCCTCAATTGTATTTCTGTTGCTGTGGAAATAGACTGGAATTAAGACTGAATCCAAGCATATGATTTAATCTGCAAGCTAAAAGCACTTTTCCATAGAGACACTGTGACTTCCTAGCGTCTAGTTTTTAAAGGGTAAACAAATGATAGTGAAAAGCAACATGTGTTAGGTCATGAACTTAAGTTCACACTACTTATATTTATTCATATTTAACAATCCATGTCATAGCTGAATGTAAGATCAGTCCAAACACGAACTTGGAAACTGTAAATAGCATACATACAAGGAAGTATTTTGTTCAGAACCTGTATCTAAATTCTTCTCTTCTGAAATCAAGTAATGCATTATCTCCTGTGCACCAGCACTATCCTATGGAAACCTTCTTTGCTATCTTCTAAATGTAATTGTTTAGGAAGACAATATTATTTAAATATGAAAAAGTCTTCAGTTAAGACTTTCAATAAACTTAAGTAGCAGATCACAAAACTCACCTGACACATCTTTGAAGCATGAATCAAAGCACTTGCAATTGGGAGGAAGTTGTCAAACTCAGTTAAAGGCTATCTAGAGCAAAACATAGCTCAATCAAGGTGAAAGACTTCAATTTCTTACTACATGCACACAGATCTCTAGAGGCTCTGCTGTTTTTGTTATACTGCATGATGCAGAGAAAAGACTCTCAGAGAAAGAAGGAAAAAAAAGCAAGCATACACAGATGTCCTTGGAAAAACTTTTGTCATCAGATTTCAGTGCCATGTTTCTTCACTTTCAGATGAATGCTGAATGTTACAGCTTAGGAACAATATTTACATTTCCTTCTGACTACTTAACTTTTTCCCCCATCAGGTACTTACAGCTTAAGAAAAACATATTTACTATGAAAAAACACACAAAAATAAAGCTGGTTTAAAAAATACCTTCAGCAAATAATCTCACTGTTCTAAAATCTGGCAATTAGTTTTAGCCACAAATTTTAATGGCAGCAGATTTAAAATGTCAAAGCATGAACACCTTTTGAAAACTAATTGGCTGACCGTTATTGACCATGTGACCATATAATTTTTCGGACCACAAGAGAATTTTTGCACCAGCTTAGTTGCTTTGGTTTCTTGACCTGCCCCACCTCAAATGCTATTGCATAAATCACCCAGCTTTTTAAAGCCTTAAGATTCTGAAGGACTGAGGGTGTGTTAAGAGCCCTTGAGAGTGATGTGGTTCTATATATTGCTGCTTTGGACTCCAGAAATGATGACTTAAAGTAAGTAACTTTCATCTCCTTACACAGATGTGTGTCCTGCACAGCCAAATGCTTTTCTTCACTTTCATCCAGAATTTTATTTCATTCTGAACAAAGTTATCAGAAAAATTACAATACGCTTAAATACCTTTCTATTTTCTTTTCTTGATGAGTCTATAGTTGCAAGCAGTATAGATGTCTGATTACTCACAGCCCTATGTAGTGTGTGCTTATACTGCATTTATTTTGGCAGGTAGTCTTCTGGAAGCAAAGCATGTCACAAAGCTCTCAGGTACTGTTCACGTTGAGTAGCACAGTCTCTGTGGCACTGTTGCTTTGTGGAAATAGTTTTTGTTTTACTTCTCAGAGACAAACTAGAAATGTTCTGTCCTTTACAAGATGCTTTGTTTGATTGACAAAATTTCAGCTGAAACCATCACAAATTTGTTCCTAAGGTAACTTACCTCTTTTTACTGGATATGCACACTGATTATTAAGAAGATAAATTGACCCGTTCTTTAGGCAAAGCCGTTTTCTAGCTAGAAACTAGAATGAAATGCATTTCATATTTCCTTTAGTAGTAGCATTTAATGGAACTGCAAATGTTTATTCAGATGGACTAATGATGCAGCAACATCCTGCTGTCATGAGACACTGCTCACAATATGTGACAGGTTAACTAATGGCCTTCTGACACCTTCTGAATGTTTTTTTCTTTTCCTTCTGGACTTTGATTCAGAACAGAACATACTGAATATATAACTCTGTAGAGCCCACTGATACGAGGGCAGAGAGCATTCAACTTTCATTAAGATCCAGTTCTTAAATAGAAAGTACTATCTAGATTCCAGCTCAGTTCATGAAATTGCTCCAAGAAAAATTTCTTTTTTTTTTTCTTATTACCACTTCCTTGGCATATTTCTAATAATCATTTTCTTAGAGTTGATATTAACAGCAGTAATTATAAATTGAGATTATTATTATTTTTTTTGAAATATTTAATGTACAGGGCCTATATAGGCTCCAGTGTGTTTTTTAGTTTTGTTTGTTTTTAAGAAAAAAACAACTTGATGCATGGCTGGGGATCAGAAGTATGCAAACTGTTAATTGCTTTTGACACAAAGTGACACAAGCACCTTTGATATATAATTGGGGAGCAATGCAGTTTAACAAGTTTTAATTTCTGGTGCAGCTGGAAGACAAAGAGAAAGCATGAGAACAAATTAAATGGTATATAGGTCAATCATTCTATTACCAGTCTTCAGGGAACACATATCTAATTTACATAATTGTATTTCTGCTGCAACCAGACATACTGCTGTGCTAATACGTGTTCTTGGTGAGTCTATAAAAACACTGACGATGGCCTTTTCCATATTAAAGAAAGGAAAAACTGGGACTACTGGAGCAAATACATTATTAATTTCATCTAATCGCTATTTCAAGGTTAGCTTGAGACAAACTACAAAGGGTCCCAGCAGCTCCACAGGTGGGTTGTTGAATATTTTCCCTTAAAGCAAAGATTATGTTATTGCATCTCTCACACATGCAAATAAATCAACTTACCAACTTCCTATGTTAAGTTCTTGAGAAGACTCTTGTTCTTTATGGCCATCATCTGCTGAATTTAAGCATCCCTCTTTCAGGAAACTCATTTGTACTTTACCTATTTAGATAAAAGTTTAAATTCTCACAAAAATGTCTTACCATCTTTCCTGTATGCTCTCTTTAAGTATTTGAAGGCTGTATGTGTGTATATATATATGTATACATAATATAATGAAGCATATACAACAAATGTTACTTTAATTTCAGGGGAAAAAACATAAAAGCAAAATAAAAAACACTGCAAGAATTCTTAATAAAAAACAGAAATTGAGCTCTACATTCAGACAGAGCAATTATCAAAATGAGTTAACACAAATCATCTTTTCTATTAAATCTCAACAGCTAATGTTTTTCTGGAGATTCTTATGAAAACATTGCCAGGATATTGAATCCATGCCCTTACGTTCATAAATAATAAAAACGTATGTTGCAAATATATTAAATGGAATAATATCGAATTACAGTTTACTAAATTTCCTATGATTACCATATAAGTGAATTAATGCAAGAATTATGTTAGGCGTAGTTCTCTCCAACTGGAATTATATCCTGGAATTTCATGTAATTTGTAGCATGGTTCAGTGATCTGTGTTTAGTGGCATGGACATAGAATGAACTATAAAGAAAATCATTTTCTATTTGATATGTAACTTCTAGTCTAGGTATCTTTTTATGGCCAGGCTGAGCCTACGTTCTGCAGAATAGATCAAGATGACCGTTTTGCTTTCTAAGAGTTAAGATGCGTGTAAGTAGTGGGACAGGTTAACAGTGGGGACAGATTTAAGTCCTCGCATAAGCTGTGTATTGCCAGATCTCTTTATGAAGAATTGAATGTGCCCCAACAGGGCAATGAAGAGTTCACATATTCACAGGCTAAAGTGGAGCCATGCCCCTGCAATTAGCACTAGAGTTCCTTTGAAGTAAGAGTCAGTAAAATTGCTCAAGTAAGTCACCAAGGACACTTGCTTTAAAGGTAACTGTAGCACTGACTGCCCCAGTAGTGAGGCTTGTGATTTTTGTCATTGCTTTTCTTCTCCCAAATTTTCTGTCTGAAACAGAACTAGTATATTAGGATGCAAAGTGATATGTTCTGCAAAATAGGCTAGAACAGAAATATTGGACTCTTCATATTTCATATTATATTAATATTTCATATTAAGAGTGTAATCCAGGGTTGTGCTATGTCCTCCTAGCAATTTTGGTTTGCTGATGCCTTCAATGTACACAAATTTACAGTACTACCTGGTTCAAGATGGTAGTACTGGACAAAAAAAATGCTGGCAGAGTAGTGTCAGGAATCCTTGAGTCTGAAATGTAGTTTTAGGAGTATTCTCTTGAATGATCTTTTTACAAAGAAATACAAATCTGAAATTAATCTCTTATTTGTCTTCTTAAAAAAAATTCTATTATTTTTTAAATCAGGCATAGAGACGTACTCAAAGGGGAAATCTACATCCCAGTATTTTATTTTATTGCTGCTTATTCTAAACTAATTCCAGAAGTATTTGTTTAAAGAAAGTGCAAATTTAACATGAATTTCTAAATAAATAAATACACACTCCAGTTTTTATTTAATTATTGTGATTAGTGAGCTATTTGGTGGTTCTCCCCTTTGTAGAAGCAGGTTCTGGTAAGTGTAATGAATGATTTCTAATTAGGGACTAGCAGAATTCATGACAAGAGAAATCTTGGTCAATTTATTAAAACTGAGTCTCCCTACACTGGGATAAACAATGTAGAACATTAAAATACTATGTCAGGGGTATGCTTAATTAAACTCATATCAGCCAGGTAATTCTTTATAATTTAGTAAGTGTGACTTACCTAATTTTTGTTTTGTTTTGGTAATTTTCATTTCTGTGATTCTGTGTTTGTAGAATGGAAAAACTTACAAGCTATTTTTTTATTTAGCATTTTATTCTTTATTATTAATTCATTATTCTGAGTGTATAAAATTGAATTTGGTCTAAGCCAAATGTTTTTTTTGCTGTAATATGAAAAAAAAAAAGTGACCACGTAGAACTCAAACATTTGAGATTTAACATGTACTTTGACTTCTGTGGTTTATGAGTTGCACTAAACATCTTGGTTTTATTTGGTGGAAAGCAATAATAAATTTTCTACAGATCATTATGTGCTCACCCTGGGGCAGTCAGCTCAGGGAAGCAGTACACAGCTGCCAGCACAGAGATTTGTTGTCAGGATACAATTTCATATATATACAGAGATAGGTAGTTTTACTGCTTTTAATGGGTGTAGGTACCTCTGTTTTCTATCACTACTATTATTTCTTAAGTTGTCTGAATAGAGCAGGGGAAATATTGTGACTAAGGATGAATAAGTTTTGTTTAACTATTTCAGAGAAATAGAGCTCTATTACTGCTTTTATTCCAGCTAATATATAAAATCAGAGCCACAACTTCTGTTGTCTGAAAAACAAGTTTTTGTTTTACTAACAAATAGTAGTAATGAACAAGAATGCTGCAAAATTAGACGCTTAAAGAAAAGTTCAAATGGTATAAAGAGTGTTGTATTTGATGAAAGTTTAGGAGCGAAGCCAAAAGCTGACATTTCATGTACGGAAAGAAACAAAGTATTGGATGTGATTGAAATAAAGAGAGATATGAAAGGCATTGCATGTGAAATAGTTTTTGTAACACCATATCTCAGTGATCCACACTGAGCCAATTGTGGGGAAACACATGACCTGAAACCGCAATCTAAATTTATGCAAATGAGAGAATACCACATGTGGAGCTGTTATGATAGGGATGCATGTTTTGATAATCACTGCCAGCAATACCAAAGACAGGCTTGGAAATTTGGCATGCACTCAAGTATTTGTGTGTATTAGGGGACAAACACCCTTCTTAGTACCATGTATGATCTTGCTTTCATTTTAGGAAGCACATTTCCAAAAATTATTTTATTGAATTGCATTTGAATTCCTATTCAGTAAATCAGCCTGTAGAAAAGATTCTCCTCTGTCTCCATTTTCCCCTCCATTGTGACAGTTTCTAATCTTTACAGTGTTCTTTTAAACTATTAAAACTACTTTCTGCAGTGACACAGCTCTTTTTCTTTGACTTCTGCTTTCTAATGTGTGCTTGTGTTTTGCAAAAGACTCATAATGCACTATAGTGTACATATGTGAGACACTGAGGGTCAGAGCTGTTATTTTGCATTCCTCCTTACTGGCAGAAGTCCTAGAGTCAGTCGTGTGGCAACAGTTGATGAATTAAGAAAATCAATCATTGAAGATTATAACTGATATTTTCAAAAGCAGTCTGAAGCTTGCATTTCCTGTTTCTGGAGTTGCAACCTGTCCCGGTTTGATAAGCCCCTCATGATTCCATACTCTTAAATTCTAGCTGGTTGGAAGCATATTCAAATATGGAGTTGCCAGTGGAGTGTTACCTACCTGAATACTCAGCAGCTACCTGTGGTCAAGCTTTCCAGTGTATTGTTCTTCTGTTTTTAAGACTCTGATATGTATTTGAGAAGTAATGACTGCATTAATATCAAGTGAAACGCTTCGTAGAGAATAATTGTGAACATAAGGGGAGAGGAAAAAAAAGCAGTGAATGACAAGAGTAGGAGAGAGATCAAACATATTGGACAGTAAGGGAACTGCATGAAATGAAAGAAAAATACCCAGTCATCAATCTATCATATTAGCTCTAAATTGCTAGAGAAAAACATGAGTAATCACAGAAATGATAGCAATGGGACACTTCTGACTCAAAATTCAAGCGGAAATAGTCTGCCTCCAGTTTTTAGTACGCTATTAGTTTAGCTTCATTCTCAACCTTGTGATTTTATCTTTGCAGCCTTCTTGTCAGAATCCCAACTAGAAAGCAATGCAACTTCCAAATTTCAGCTTCTTTATATCTTAAAGCCTCCAAGTCTAAACTCATTCTTATAGCAAAATACAGTAAAATAGCAAGGAACTGTAACTGTGTGCATGGACTGCATTTTTCTCAGTTGTACATTTTTGTGGAACTAATTTGTCCTATTTCTTATTCACTATCCCTAACTGAGGCAAAATGTTTTTTCTTCGAGCTACTCACACACACTTTTTTTTTTCATTTAATTTATATGGACTGTATTTATTCTGCCACTCAGAAAGGCTGGTTCAAATTAGAAATAGAGGCACATGCACTTATCTAGAGAAAAGACCTCTAATTTCATAATCCTTCCTTATTATATCAGATAGTACTTCCTCTTAGAAACATGTGAGGACATTTTGAGTTTTTAGCTATCTAATAGATTCTACATTAATCAATAATAATTAAACTCTTAGTAATAAACAAGCAATTAATCTTACTGAGGGTTTTTTTTGTGCTTTTATTAAGATGTTTTTATGAGTAGAAGAGAATTCCCAGTCAGAAATTCCCATATCTCCTCATTCCTCTGATGTTTGTCATCCTGAAGTCCCTCTTCTTTTTCCACATACATTAAAAAAATACTGCCAGAAGTGGCATTGCTTCTAGGATTCACCTCGAAAACATTTCTTTACAGTTCACTAGGGAACACTGAAAAATTACTTCCCTTTCTGAAATGTTCTTAAAGTATACTGTTTCATTAGTAGTCACATACACATTGGTTTCTTTCCCATTTCAAGCATTTTAAATCCATTATTATGTTCTGCCTTTCCCTTGAGTGAGTTTTTCTATGAGTGGTTAAAAAAAGAGCACCTTTAGACATCCTGCACCACTCACGTCTTGTTCAGCCAGAGCAGCCTTCTTATGCTAGTACAGATAAAATTAAAGCAGAATGCTCCAAGAAAAATGTCAGCTTCTCCTCTGAATTTATTTCTTCCTAATTATAAGATGAACATGTACAATTGTCAGAACAAGTGCTCCATGTCTCGATATAGGTTTGGTGAAAAATAGTTATTTCTAGAACACCATACAAAATGCAAGACATATGTAAGAAAATGCAAATTTGGAAAAGATTAAAAAAAAAAAAATCCCTCCAATCATCTGCCAGAATGCAACAAAGATAACCAGTAGAATTGGAGGGAAGAGATTTATGAAGTATAACATTTGCTTAACAGTAATTGGATGTAAACTGGTCATTAATAAATTGAGTTTATCTGACTGGCCAAATGATCTTTTTAGTAGAAATGATGGCCAGAAAAAGCTACTTTAAATTATACTTGACATTTGTGAAAGGGATTCTACAGCATCTTCAACTAACCTAGTAGCGGATTGAACTTTTGGTTTGTTCTTTTTGCTATGCTAGCAAATAACACATTCTAATAGGATCAGATCCCTGAAGAAAATATGGTCCATGTTAATGTCCTTGTGTATGTTTCAGTGAATTTTATTCTGATCTGTCTCTAGTCCAGTCTGAATACCATAGTTAGTGGTAGAAGCATACCTTTCAGTTTAGTTCCTTTTGTGAGAAGATTCTGTGTCATGGGTGTGTGTGAACGCATTTTTATTTATTTATTTATTTTTAACCTGGAATGTTCTTTCAAGGCTGAACTTGGTATATCAGTAGAATAAAATTCTGACCTGTAGAATTCTGTAGAAACGTTTCTAGTATTGAAAAATATGGTTAGTATAGAAAGGGTAAAATTATTTTAATAATTCACACAAATTATGTAATGATAAAAAGTCATTATAGAATGACTTTTATTACAGAGAAGATAAAGAAATGTAAAATTATGAAAGTTTCGAATCCAGTGACATAATGACCATCGTATATTGATGTTTCTGCCTGTGATTAATTGTTGATCAAGATACAGTCTTGTTTTAATTAGAAGATAAGTTGGTAATGTGTCAGTGTAGGGATTGATTAAATACTAGAGTTACTATCTTAAACTTGGTCTTTCAAAATACTTCACTTTTCTTCTACTAATTTGAAGATGATTATTAAGTATAATATGTTCAAAATAACGTGAAGAAACAGAGTTATTCCAGCTAATACAAAATAATTGTTCTCTCCCTTTCATTCTCCCTTCATACAACAAAACAAACTGAAACCTTAAAAGGTTATATGTGGTATGGTTGGGATGTTTAAGGGGTTGTTTCTATACTGCCTTCATTAAAGACCTCTTTGATCATCTATGTGTTCCATTCATTTTGGATCATTTTGATTATTTCTTTTGATATAAATACATATTAGAAATCAATAAGATACAGCGAATGGTCATGAAAATGGAAGGAAAATTCGTCAGTGGAAAACTGAAGAAGCTTTATAAAAAAGAAAGCAAAAGAAAATTAGGAAGTTTTGTGTTCTGTTGTACTTCTCGAAGTATAAGAAAACAGACCATTAATGTAACATAATAATCACAGGTTTAAGCCATTGGAACTTTGAAAATCTTCAAAAAGGGCTAAAAAAAGGATAGCTAAATTGTATAATCCTTCTGCTAGTAATCACCACCCCAGAGAATCTCCCTAGAGTGAAGTATTGGTTCTCTACATGCATCTTCTAATAAATTTGAAGATTTTTTGTTTTGTTTTGTTTCTCAAGTGATATATTTATCAGTAATATTATTCTAGTTTAGAAAAGTGCCTCCTTCTCCATGGTGTGACTCAGTGCAGTATCTCATTTAAAACAGAGATGAGAGTGGAATCAGACTTTCTGCTTTGAGGATCTAAATCTTATCTTTAAAGCTTCAGTCATTACTATTTGGAAAGAAATGTGAAAACCAAGTAAATATAATTTAGAGTCAGCCTGCTCTATTTCACCACTCTGGTACCAGTCTGTATTTTCAACAGGTTTTTTTTCACTCAGAAAACTGTAAACAAGAGTGTCTGCTCTTACAGTCAGAGCATTATTCCTCTTCTTTCAAACAGTAGCAGTCCACAGTGGAGGATCAATGCCTGGGAATTCTTGGTACCTGGATATTTTAATAGATTTTCTTCTACTTTCTTTTATCCCTTTCACTTATAGAGAGTTCTTGCTACAACATAGCTAGGGACTAAGGGCTCTCCTTTGCTTGCGAGTTTCATGTTGTGCTTTTGAAATGTAGCTTATGAAAGTCTGTTGTAATTCCACCCTCAAAGACCAGAAAATGTCTGTGCTTCTCTAGGTGTACTCGAAAATTCATGCTGGGGATGCAGACAATTTTTGTGTGTTTGGTAAGAGTTGAGATGAGTGTCTGCCTAAAATTAGTTTTCCTGAAGGCATTTTCAGTGTTAGTCTTTGATAGATACTGTTAATGCCTAATAAACCATTCAGCATAGTAAAGGCACTCAGCAGTTGTGTCTTTGGGAAGAACTTCAAAACTCCCTGGAAGTTGGTTTTAATTTACTCCTATCGTTTAATTTGTCATCTGTCTCGTAAAGCAGTTCTGCTCTCATAGGGTATGTTATTCTTCGAAGAGAAAGAAAACTTTCAGATATTTCTTTATACTTGTGAGTCTGGTCCCAGGTAATAATTAGATACTTTAGTTCCTCTGAGGGAAACCATAGATTTGAATGATGTACCTTTCATAACTATAGATGTAAATCTCCCATTCTGAAGGCAAGTGAGAAAGATGCAGCTGGTACTTACTCATCTAAGACCTGACAAAAATAAAGTGTGCAAATTATCAAGGAAGTCTGATTTACTAACAATTTTAACAACAACTTTATAGTTTCAATATTGTTTGTATTCCTTTATGCCTCTTTGAAGTCGTAATCATATCTTCACATAATTTTTGACATATGTTACCATGCCATATTTTCATAGCAGCAATGGCTGCAGTCTGTTCAGTCAGTTTGATGGGAGAGTGCAAGTGTGTATGATGAACCTTCTTTTCCTACTTCATTTTTGTTGTTACACAGTAATTCCTCCTACTCAAACAGAATTAATAGAAAAATAAGAGTGTGACTACTTAGTATGTACCAATTCATACATGATCTCTTCTTGATGTTTACTCTGTTAAAAGAGTCATGTTACAGGCTAAGTAAAATAAATTCTTATTTTTCTTGTGTTTTTTTTTTTTAATATACTTTCTCATTTTACATATTATGCACCATAATATTCTGTAAAGACATTTATTTGTAGAAGAGGGTAACTGGGGGCATCTGTAACATAATGTCAAGAGGGGGAGACTTACAGGGGTCTGCTATAGCATTCTTGTAGTCAATACCAACAGTCATTTTTAGCAGGTACTTCTGATTCTTTACAAAATCTTTATTTTTCAAGAAAGTAGCATCTAGTATTATATCATGTTCTCTCTCTCAGAAACAGACAAATCTTCCATTCTGTGATTTTAATTATTTTTCCCCTACTGTACCAGGCAATACCAAAGCCTTAAGAACAAGTTAAACACTCTGCCACTCTGCACAATTTTTAATTCAAAAGAGATGGTATGTTTACTTACTAGCAGCAGAGCACCTTCAAAGTTGCTTCCCTTCAATATATAATGAGTTGCTCTCTACATGACTTTGCAGTAGAAAAGTTAACTTGAAGTGAATTCATTACTTTTAGGTAGCTTTCCATACTTGAAAATACATCAGAGTTGAACTCTGATACAACTGAGTTGCATTCTGAGAATTACTACAACAGCCTTAGAAAGTATTATCTCCTAGGTACAATAGCGGATGCTGACTATCAAGAACTTCAGCATTTATATTTTTCCTAAGGAGGTTTTTTTTTTTTTCCTTGCCTCTGGTTGCTGAGGAGAAAATTGTGATTTTAGTGGGGGGGGGGGGGGGGGGAAACCTTTATGGCTAGCTGTATTTCTGAGACTGCTAGAAGTTGCTGTAAAGAAAATAAATTGGGGCACAGAAGTAAAGGACAGTGGTCTGAAGGACTCATGCTGCAGCTCACCATGTGTGTTCTGCAACATGGAAACATGGATATCTTTGCTATTGAAAGAAATCCAACAACCGTCTATTGTGGATGATACTATCACAAATAGCATTACTTGAAAGGCCAAGTTCTTAGCTTAACTGTTACGTGTCATTCCAACTATTGATGAAGAATGCTTTGTAAGATAGTATCATTCAGTATATCTGTAAAGACAGAATAAGGCTACAGGCTACTAGTTATGTATAGGATCATCCCAAGCTGTAGGACTGATGAGATAATACAGGGACTGTAGCAAGTGACAACACTGCAATTACTTTTACTTAGCAGAAAAATTTAAGATCTGACCCTTGCTATGATGTCATCTGAACCAGCAAATGTTTACTGTGGTTTGGGTAGGCAGCAAGCAGAAACACATTGCAAGTTTTAATATGTTAAGGATCATTAAGTTGATTGTGTCAATTTGTTAAAGTGCCAAGTAATGATTTTACAGGTAATTAGACTTTAACAGGCAGAAACAAATTTATGTCCTTCTTGTTTTTATGGCACAGGTAATGATAGATGTACTATCATACAAGCTGTTGTTTTTAGGTACACAACATCTCTTAATGTCCTAAAGCAAATGAAATATTACATGTCAAGAACTGATCAGTGACTGTATAAAACACATTAGTAGCTTTTCTTCTTTTAGCTACTTTTAATCGAAGCTCGTTCATCATGTCATAGAAAGATGGAATGTCTCGGGTTATTCTTGCTACATGGAGAAATGGCAGTGAACCTTTAAGGTCAGGAGGACAAGACAATAGTTACAGGTTATTACAATTGTTTTTCTATAGCTGAGCCTCATACTGCTGTAGTAGATCTTGTTTCATTTTCTCCCAGCTGTGTGAATACGTAGAGAATAAGGAGAAGCACATTTCTCTGTTTGAAAAGGAGTTTCTGTTTTAATTTAACTCTGTTTCTATTGCAGTTTGACTATTTTCTGTTTGTGTACTTCTCTAGCACTTGTCTACCAGAATTGCAACAAACCACAGGTATTTTATATTTTGAAGAACAGCATTTATGGGAACAGTAACAATTAGTGCCTCTTTCTGACACTATTACAAGTGCTTAGGCCAGCTGATGATTCCAGATAGCATCTTAATTCTAGAAATTAAACTAATGGTAAATGCTTTCTGGTATTAACTGAATTCTATATGTGGATATTCCTTCACAGTTTCTCTGAGATCCAGGACTATTAGCTCACAAAAAGATGTAGGATAGAAATTGGCTGGTGGTTCCACTCTTCTGCGCGATACTTCTGATACAAACCAGAGGTTAATTAAAGATGGTGCAACAAGGCTGCTTCAGCTTTTCAGCTGTGTAGCTATTTTTTGCTGATGGAAGATAACACAAGGAGGGAGTGTAGATGGTCCATACATTTTTCATTGCTTAGAGAAGATCTGTTTTTTGTTATGTTTGGCTTTTAACAGCACAGAGCTTCCTGTCAATCAGCTCTATTGTTAGTCGAATTGATTACTACTAAAATGCGGAGCTGTAGTCTGCCTGGTGCTGCCTGTTGTCTGACACTTCAGAAATTAGATGTTTACTTCAGTGCATTCTTACATGTAATTACAGCGTTGCTATTCATGATGATATAGTTAAAAATGTGTCACACCATCAGAAGAGCTATTTTCAGCGGTGAATAACTGAATAATAATTTATCTGAGGCCAAAACTGAGTAAAAGTGTCATGTCAGCAGGTGCCCCTCGCTGTCACAGCTACAAGAGGACAGCCACCCCTTCTCTTCTCTGAAAATCGGAGCACATTGTGACTGTTTACCTGACCCTGAAAAAAAAGCAGTTCCACAGTCTGTACACAAAACAAAAAGTAAACCATAGTTTTCTGTTTCAGCCCTGAATGGATGCGCTTCTTTGCAAGAGCACTTCAGCTCTCATCTCCTTTGGTGGCCTAGCATAATGCTGTTCTATTAAACAGGAATAAAGGACCGAGTGGTCCTTGCACACTTTTTAGTACAAAGCTCTGCATGTCCACCATTAACATAGCTTTCCTAATTTTAGAGAAAAACTGGTTTAAGATGTTTTAATAAAACCAGTGAAAAGTAAATGTGATTTATGCTTTCATCTTCAGGTTGTATATCTCCACCTATAAAACAGCCTGCGCGGAGCTGGGATGGGGAGAAAGGCTGTTTCTTTGTTTTTAGCACAGCCAGGAGTGAGCTGATCTGTACTACGTAACACTGAGTAAACAGGCCCAAACTATGAGATTCATTACCTGCTTTGTGAATCTGGAGATTTCAGCAGCTTCTATTTTTAGATAAGCAAGTTCTTCTTTCAAACTACCCTGTGGTATGGCTTCTGAAATAAATGCGGACTGAATTCAGAACCTCAATTCACTTCAGCGAGGAGATATGTAGACATTGATAGAAATAACAGATTCTCTTTAAACTTTTATTGTAATAGATGATGGAAGAATTGTTGTTATTCGTGATTCTGAAATAGAAGCAAGTGAATGATAATTTGTTTGTAACAGTAACTGATAAACTGTCTTTATTACCTTAAATCTATTTGCTACATTTGGTCCAGAAGAAAGGGATTATATTCTACATCTAGGGGGGAAAAAAAGTACAAGTTATTATCATGTGCACTTAAATGAATTAATTCATTTGTGGCATGTTTCAAATTTTAAAATGTACAAAGAGAACAGAACTGTGCAAAAATTTTATTAGAGTTCCATAATGAGCGTATCTCTGTGAGAACATATCCTGCAGTAAATTCTGTGGCCAAACATTAGTTATGTCTTTTGAAACATAGTCTTTTCTCTGTTCTGAGGCTACTCAATTGAGTCTGTCTACCAATTAAAATAATCTTACTCTGCTTTTGATCATGCCTCATCTGGTTGTCACTTGATTGTATTATGAAACCAAAATGAATGACATTGTTAGTTAATATCAAAGCAAAAGATTACAAGTCCTTTTGCAGTTTAGAGAAAACTTTGTAAGTGTGGTTGTTTGATCCCTGTATGGGTTCAAAAACAACCAGCAGAACTGCCTATAGCTATGCTTCTCATGTAGCTGTCAAGCAACCTTTCTTGAAGTTTGCAAACGCCAATTGTTTGCCACAATATAAAATGTTTTGCTATATTGTTTACATTCCATTGCAACTAGTACTGTGTCATTCATAAAGGGAAATGGGGCATCTGAGCAAGTTACAGAAATCCCTATCACTGAAAGCATGGTGGAAACTTCATTAGAAATGGAGTTCAAAGCTCAGCTGACATGACCCTGAAAAACATGGTCTGACTTTGGATCTAACTGAAACTGTATGTGCTTGGAGCACAGAGAACCGCTTCCAGTCTCAAATGTTCTGACATTCTGAGTAAAGACAAATGAAACAGTTTCCATACCTTGGAAAATGAGTGATAATATCCACCAAAATGTTGTTTACTTTGATGCAAAGTTATTTGAAACTGCTGTCTTCCACATTGCCCAGCCACTGGAGATCAGTAATGACCTGGATTACTCCTGAAGTTAATTGAAAGGTCTGTTAGATCTCTAGATTTTAAAAATCATTGATACACTGTTGCCTTTAGGAATATATTTTTCATCAAAATGAAAAACCATTATTTTGTAGCAGTTTACCAATTTCAAGTGGCAATTCTGAAAGGCTGCTGCTTTTAATTCCTCAGTTTTGAGGTCTGAGCACAAATGCTCCAGCACAGTGGTTTAGTTAAAAACAAAACAAACCTCTCTGTGGCTATTTTCTAAATATTGCTGTACCTACAACTATTCCTGTCTGTTTTATTATGCATTACTTATGTTTTCTTGTAATGATTAAATTTTGAAATAAGTTGTTTCAATATACTAGTCTGTTTATACTGATAATGCTCTTACTAACATTCAAATGTCTGGACTATTGTATACCAAAAAACTTCAACTATCTAATGTAGCTGATCATTTGTTTTTCTTTACAAATGTTGCTAAGCAGGATTTGTCAGGTTGTCATTGGGTTTCATTTTGTTTTCTTCTATCTAGTTCCAAAATGGTTCAGGAGCAACATGGCCTTATTCAACTAAGAAGTGCACGTCTACTTAAGGTTACAAAAGAGAAAGTACTTTCAGTAGTTAGAGTTAGTTTATTTTTTTCTAGTCATAACTCGTTATATTTAAATGAGTCGCTCCATGGCCAATTACTTTCACAGCTCATCATCTTCTATACAAAAAGCTACCCATACTGCTGCAGCATGTTGTGTCTCCATTCATTCATATATATTACAGTATTTGTAAGATATGATGCATAACTATATTCCAATAAAGTCACTGAGTCAAAAGCCAGGATTTTGTTTCCCTTTATTTTTAATGGTACGATTATGAGAGCCTTGGTGAAAGCCAGCATAGGTTACTATGTTCTTATCAGGGTGATTTCTGCTGCAAATTGCAGTTTGAGGATTAATCCCTTCACCTTTTGTAATTCAGAAGTAATTTCAAAACCCTGAGAGAAAATTATAAAAAGTATTTTACATTCCTGGTGGGAAGAAGCCTTAAATGATGATCAACTCATAAAAGTCAAGATAGAGAGAGGATCTGCATCTGACTACATGGTGCCCCTGAGAGCTACAAGCTGGTTTTATTGGTCATTTTAGCTAGGAAAAAAAAAAAGAAAAAGAAAAAAAGAAAAAAAAAGAAAAAAAAGGCCTGCTGCCTTTGGTCATGCTGCAGTCAGAAGAAAAAAAAAAGAAGAAAAAAAAAGGAAAAAAAAAAAAAGTAGGAAGGCCTTGATATCCTGCTTTAATTTATAGCTTCCAAGTTTAATGCTTGTGTGAATGTATACTTAGCTTTTCACTAGAATATAGTGATCCCATATCTTTCCTTGCATATTTGACCTTTGGGCTAACAATGAAGAGTTGCTGAATCATGACTTTATCTGACATATCTGACTTATTTTCTCCTTCAATATTCTTTTCTGCTAGTTGGTACAAATTGTTGCCTGTCCTGGGAATGTCTGGGTTCCTGGCTTTCAGATTTTAATCACTCCCTTCTCCTTTTTTTTCTGACAGCAGTGTTAAGGGGAGGCACTCTTCTGTCTGTGTTAATGCTGCCCTTTAAAGGTGTTCCATGTTTACTGAATGGAAAAAATAACTGTCTGCATTTTTGCCTGATCTGACACTTTCCTGTGTGTTACTGTTCATATACTGTTTATACTGTTAGATTTGCATTGGTTGTGTTGTGCCCTTGAAGTCGAATTTGTAAATTGGTGCATCTGGAGCTTACAATTACTTCCTGTTTTGGTAAGGTTGTAGAAATTTAGATACATTTTTATGATTTACCACAGATCTCTTTGTGCCTAATTTCTTAAAGTGCTTCAACAAATTTTGCTCATAGAAGTCAGTCTTATTCTTCACTACATCCATGGAGCACAGTCTTTCTTCAAGCACCAAGCAGTCAAATGTCGCCTTGCTATGAAGTTTGTGATGCAAGTCATACAAAACTTTCTGCTCATTCATTTAAATTTTTAAATTTAAGAAATCTTCAGTTCATAGAAATCTAAATTTCTTTTGCAAAATTAAAATCTTCTGATTCACCCACATTTTCATAAAATTCTGCTTAAGTTCAGCCTTTTCACGCTTCTTGTAATAGTTAAAATATGTGGTGAAACAGGTATTGTGCAAGTATATTTGCTCCGATTATTTTCTGTTTCTAGAATGATTAAGACAATTGAGGAAGGAGGGAAATGGGTTTCATCACAGAAGCTTTTCTTCGCTTAACATTCCTTTGTAGAGAATGTTTTAATGTGCTGAGGGATATGCAATTGTAACAACCACTATTATTTGAGTTGCTTTTATACATGCATAATGTACTTATGCTCTATTTTATGTAATATAAAACTCAAATGTTAACTGGGGACTGTGGAGTGTGGGCAAGGCTCATGTCAATTATACCATAATCAGCAGGCATTGTAGTATGCTCCAGCACGCAGAGCACAACATAATGTGTTCTGCTGCGTGAATAGACTCCAAGTAGCTGCGTGGTTATTTGCAGAGCGCTATAGCTGCATCAACTTTCACTCCACAATAAAGGTTTATTTTTCTAATTTCATCACATAATTGACAGTAAAAGATACTAGGAATTAGTAATACGAGAAATGAAGAGAAAGAAGTGCACACCAGTATTTCTATGGTAATTTAAAAGGTCAGAAAAACCTTTAACAGTGGATTCTACTCAGTGGCAGAAGCCCTATGCATATCAATGCAAATGTTAAAAAAAAAAAAAAAATGTGGAGGAAGAGCATGCTTTAGTCTGGAAGTAAATTGTTTGATAATTGGAAGAATCACTGGCTAAACATCAGGGAAATACAATTTCAGGGGAAAGATCGTGCCTACTTATAATAATTTGTTTAACACATCATATGGAAAAGACAAGAAGCTTTCTTATCCAGCAGAAATGGATATTAGTACTTCAAGAAAAACAGTGGCTCACAACAGGCTTTTATGTCTATTTTAGAGTGCATTTTTCAAGCTTATATGTAGATCACTCCGAAAGTAATGCCTCTTATTTATTTCCGTGGTAACCATGACAAAGAGCACAATAAGGACATTTGATAGAGCAAACTACAAGACACTATTTTTCAATGTATTCACCACCGTTAGTCAGTTTGCACAGATGAGCTGATCGAGGTGCTCTTTTTTAGTGGTGTGACAGCTGTGCGTGGCTGTGCGAAACATGGCTTGTATTTCATGTCATTGTTGCTACTGCTGAAACGCATGACCCAACATCTCAATGCACTCACATCTACTGTTTCATCTTCATAAACATCCAGCAAGTGTCAGTGTTCCATGTCAGATGCCATTCTGTCAGACTGCCCCACTGCTGCCGTCTGTCACACAGCAACAAAATATAATGAGATATTGATGGGAAGGCTCAATCTCTACTGCCATCCCACCAACGTCTGCCTTTGATTGCATGGACCAACAAAATAAAATAGGAGGCATTACTTTTGGAGCAGCCCTTGTTGTTTTCCAAGGCATGCTGGTATGGCATAGTAACACAGATGATGTTGCAGACTTGGTAAGAAAATAATCTGTGATATGGCACTTTACTGCTTGAGCTTCCTGACTTTCCCCATTCACTTGATTTGGGGTTTCCACAACCCTGGATTTCAGCATAGTTAGAGGAGTAGAGTTTTCTTGTGTTCTCCAGTCTCTGGTAACAATCTTACCTTTTGTTGCTAAATCTCACGGGAGGGGTTGTTAAAAGGATTACAGTGCCCTGTGCTGTGCTCGGGGGCTTTGTCACTGTTCCCAGTAGAGAAAGAGGAACAGACAAGGGAACCACCTGAAAAGAGATCACTGATGTGTATTTTAGTGCTGGAGGAGTGGAAGAAAAAGTAGTGTGAGAGCTGAACAAGAATGTTGTCTGGAATTCCCAGAGGATATTTGCTGAGTTTTGATTTTTATTTTTTTTTTTTTATTTTGTAGTTATGCAATTAACGGAGGCACTTCAAAAGTTCAACGATTTTAAATTGTTTGCAGTTTTCATGGTCTATGTGGAGAATGACTCTGTGTTCAGGGAGAAACTGTAATAGCTCTGAAAGAAGTATAATGACTTCTTCATAGTACTTCCTAAAGAGAACTGGTTTCAGACATAAGGAAATTAGAAATTATCTTCTCAGCTGTGAACTGAATGTAAAGTAGGCAGCTCTGAAGCATTTAATGTCACGGAAGTCTCCATTATGGCTCTTATTAAGCAATATTGTGTTTGGTTAAATTAAATTTTTGTGAAATTTGACTGAAATTGTCACCAAACTTCAGCAGAGGAGGAAAGGTGACTCTGGCAGAGGTGGTGGGTGTAGCTGGCACACGAACATGTGCAAGTTCTGCAGAGAAAATGTAATGTTTGATCAATCTATGACAGCACCTTCAGCTATTTGTAATCACTGTGGAGCAGGTCTGCATTTCTTTGCAGTAAATGTGGGTGATCAGGTTATCTGCTCACTGACTAGGGGATCATTTCAGTTCACTGACCTGTCATTCTATTTCAGCGACCCTATAGGCAGATCCCAAAGAGTTTCTAATGCGCGTTGTGACACCAGCAGCACTGATACTACAGCAGTTGTTAAAACAACTGTGTAAAATGGATCCTAATGAACTGAAAGGCATTTTTACCTAATTTTTTTGCCTCTAATAACTAGAAGAAAAAGCAGGGCATTTCTATCCTCTACAATATTGAAACTTAAATAGAAATGTTAAAGGAAAGTGAGTAAACACTTACATACAAGAGGAAGCCACTGTTCAGGTGCAGAACCAATAAAGAAAGGAGTAGGAGCATAGGCAAGTATTGAAGTTGTGACAATTCAAGATTACTGAAAATGATTATATACTTTGCTGAAAGGTAGGTAGGCTTGCTGCAACACATTTTAGCAGAAATTGTCTGGAATAAGCCGTTTTCTGTTTATCACTAATAAAATGAATACTTAAGTAATTGAAGAGTGCTGTCTCAAGGAAAGTAGTAAATTGGCATCAAGTGGCAGTTAAATTTGTTTTGGGAAAGCAAAAGATTGAGACTACAGTAAATATTTAATTTTGTAGCTATTTCTATTGCTAGAATTTCAGAAAACAGCTTTGTTATCAGAAGATGCAAAGCACTGTAGTTTGTGTTTGTGGTCTATGTGTGGACCAAAGAAGTTACTGCCCTGAAGTAAAGCTCAGTTACCATGCTTATCACTTGAAACTATGCGTAAATCTGCACATGGGAGCACAGTGCATACTGACCAGGAAATAAGAGGTATTTTCTTTTAAATATGCCTATTATCTCCAAGTGAGAGCAAGTTAAGGGATTTCAACTGAAGGCATGAGGTCACTGTATAAGCCAAAGCACATTAAGGTTCTTCACAGAGTAAGGGCAAGCAGTAATCCCCAAAAGGGCACTTCTGAAGAGCTGCAACATCTATTACTTTCCAGCAGTCTCACTTCCATAAAAACAGATTTGGAAAGTGAAATGTCATTTCCTTACGTAATTCCTTTTTAATGTATCTTAAAATAGTAATCTCCTGACAAGTCGTGCATCCAGTGTAACTAACCAGTAACTTACTTACAGGTTGTATAACCATAGGAATGCAGGACGGAGAGGTATCTCAGGAATTATTTATGTCTGAACTTGTAGAGTGCCTTGGAGGCCTCAGTATTTGTCCAGCCTCTATGCAAAAGCTCATGCAGGTTCTGCCACAGCTGCCCTCCATGTGGGCCCTTTAGGAAGGAGGAAGCTGCGTATGAAAAGCATCTCGGAGTAACTGGATGAATACATTTCTGGAGGGGGTCTTTGTTATAATGTTTAAAAACAATTGCTCTTTTTCATCTGAGTCCTAGATTAACCAAAGCATGCTAAAACTATTAAGTCAGGCATTTACTAAAAAGCCCTAAGAATTAGTTTAAAAATTGAGTAATTAGAACCATGCTGCGATGACATTACTTTTCTGATATTACTTCTGACTGAAGCCCAGTCTAACTGCAATACTTTCATTAGTTGCTCTATGTAAATTATCCAGGAAAGAATGCAGTATGTTTTCAATTATATTTTAATGGAAAAGAACAAGTTATTTTCTTTTAGACTGTAAGAGTGGTAGATATGCATAAAATTGGCTTTGCAATCATTTTCATTTGCAGAAGATTGGTTTGCTATAATTTATCTTTGTGAAGGGCTTATAATCAGCAAGAACTTAGATTTACATAAGATTAAAGTTATTTTTAAAAATACCTGTATTCCACAGTACAATATAGTACCTCTTGATGAGCACTAGTAGCTGCAGTCTGTGACTTGAATGGAAGTAGGAACACAATTCTTTGGAGAAAAGTCTTACAGAAACAAGTTAACAGATACTGATGGCTGATAGCAGCTAAAAGAATTTCCATCTTGAATATGTCTGCTTTAAGACCATGTGAAGGACTGAAAGCTGTAACAGTTAAATTGTATTAATGTTTAAAGATCTCCATTCCTAAAGTACACTAATAAAAAACAGCAATACACTAGAAAAACTTACATCTGTTGAGCTATAGAAAGAGGATTAAATGAGAAAAGGAAATCATAATGCTGATTAGAAATAGCGATTAGTTCTGATTTTTTTTCTTTATTTATAAGCATTACCCACTTGGATTTTCTTGATTTGATTGTGGAGCTTTCAGTTTTTAATGTGATTTACTCTGTGTGAATATACAAAACTAAAACGCATCACTCATTCTGAAGCTTTTCTTGTGCTGTATATCTTTTGTGAAAACTGCAACTTTATGGACAGCTCGTGCACACCTCTGTGACGCATACATACTGGAAAGAAATAATTGCAAAAACACGATTTTAGGGAAAAAAAAACTTTCATTTACTTGAGAATTAAAATGAAACATCTGAGCTTTGCATTCGAATAACTGGTTTGATTAAGGACAGTTCTAGATTAACCGGTTCTCCTAGCATATATTTGTATTGTTTTTAGTTTTTCTTTTGCTCTACCAATTCTAATTTACATGTTCCTTTCACTCTCTTTGTAACTTGTTCCAAAATTCAGTTATGTATTAAAAAGTTCACTGGATGCCTGAGTTGCAATAGCTTCATGCTACCTTAGTCCAACAGCCATCTCCTCTTTTTTCTCTACTCCTTTACAGTAGTAATTTTTGTAATCCTTTCCGCTAGGTAGCTGCAAAAGATTTGAAGTGTTTTCTCACCCTGAAGTAGTCAAATGGAAATGTTACCATTTAAAATGAATTGTATATTCTCTATCCAGAAACAGTGTCATACCACTTGAATTAATGGTGAAAAGTGCTTCCCACGATTATCCTATGACTAACAGAAGGTAAAAATGAGAAAGAAAATTGCAGCAGTTACTTATATAGAAGGAGAAGCTCATTGGAACTTACAGGGGGATCTAGCTGCTTCTGAATTGAGTGTAGCCCTGATGTCAAAACATTAAGGGATAATAAGCCATCAGTGTTTGAGTAAAGTTCACGGATTACACACCTTTGCTGGCACTCATACAGATGCTGCAGAGTATGAAGATGGACCTAAGAAAAGAGCTTCAGACACTGTGTTGGAGACAGAGCATCTCCTGCAAAATTAAATGGAGTTGCCAGAGTTTAATGGTTACAGCCTCAGAGAAGACAAAGATGCTATTCTTTTTCAACATGGCGAAATATTAGATGTCAAGATAGAAGTATGAGATTGGTCATTTACTGGAGACAGCAATCTAGTCATTTTAAGAGTAAAATAGCAAGGCTTCCAATATCAGAACAATAAGAAATAAATCCAAGCGCTATGGAGCTTTAAAACTGAAGAGACTGACAAATAGTATTTCATTTCTGAAATCTTTTTGATAACTTCAGTGGTTTGGGACTTACCTGGGAAGGCCTTACAGCTAACCAATATTCACACCATTTCATTTTGGGAGATGTGTTTCCGTAAGGCAGAGTTACCATAGATAAAGAAAAAAGCTTGGTTTCATTTTTTTTCACTGACAAAGAAACAAAATCAAATCTAAACATTGGTGTTTGTGTGAATGCAAATTGCACACACACAACATATCCAATTAAAAATAATTTTTCAGTATTTGATATTCAGCATATGTTGCTACCAGATGAATTACTGCCTTATTCTGTTTGTTATAAGAACTTGTATTTTGAAAAAGTACACATGGTTAGTAGCACTGCGCTATTTTTAAATTAGCATCTCTAGCATAGCTTTATTAGAGAAACAAATGCAGATCTGGGCTTTTCTTTCCTACCCTACTATCCTCCTCTCCTGTGCATCTGGGCTTCCTTGCCTCGCCATGTCCATCAGCATGCAGTGTGCTGAGGTTCACGCAGCTCAGTGTTGTGTGCTTTGGGGATTTTTGTTGGGTTGTGGGGTTTTTCGGTCTAACTTTAACTAACTCATGGTATCATTTCCCCATATGGACTTCTGAGAAAGAATGTATAGAAAGTATATTCCTTTTCATCTGTCATAGAATATGTGAAAATAAGATCTACAAATACTTCCCTGCTTTGAAAGATGTTAAAACACTTTTAGTGGTGTTATTCCACTCTTTATTCATCATTAACTAAATATTTTAAATGAGTACAGTATTTACTTTTGTGATGATCTTTCCTCCTCCCTCATAACGTATTTTGCAGTTTTTTTCCAGGGCATACTTTCATCTGTGAATGATACTTAGCTGCTTAAACACATCATCCAAATTTCCCTTAATTGTCACTGGCATTTTTCACTTCACACATGCATTCGTTTGCATGTATATACTGGTAAATGAAGGAATACTTACCATGTCGTGAAATTTCACTTAATTTCTTTTTAATAAATTAAGAATTATTAATTCTAGTTCTGTTTTCTACATCAGCATATTAGGAATAAATTTTACTCGTTGTCAATTTTTTGCTTTTTCTAAGTAGTTTTGGAGGATTTTTTGGAAAACATTTTTAAAACCAGTTGCATTTTTTCATTTCCACATTAGGAATGCTCAGAGCTGAAAATAGACACTCTTTACAGAAAATGTTTCCATTGTAATTTGTCCAAATAAAAATTGCTATTTATTCTCCTATTTAATTTTCAGTTGTTTGTCAGATTACTTCACAGTTAGCTGTGGTTGGAGCGGTGGCATTGTCTCAGAAAGTCATGATTTCATTTCATTGGATTTTGATTCTTCACCTCACCTTGTTTCTTGATGATTTGCCTCTGTTTTTACCTGTTTTAGTCCTCAGAGATGAAGAGGTTTTTTTAAAATATTTTTGTTTATGTGAATTGTTGTTTATATGAGTTCTTAGTTCCCTCATTTCCCATAAGCTTTCTCCCTGACTTAAACACGCTATAGATGTTTGCTGCTTATTGGATACAGACGACAGAAACTGTGCAATTTAATTTCTTACCTAAGGCCACAACATTCAAAGTCAGATTCTCTAATTGTGCAGATATCTGTTTAGGGACGATGCAAATGGAGTTGCACTACAAGGGCGAACTTGAAACGTGTGTGTGCATCAAATTGATAACATGAAACATATGAGAACAATCTCAACAGTTCGTATTGACTTTTTACACTCTGGAAATCATTATAAGAAATGCTCCTGTGAGGTTATTCTGTGGAACAGAAAAGCAGCCTTTAGGAATACTTCTTTATGTTTGTGAGGGAGTGTGTCTTACATCTTGATTTGTGTATGCAGACATAACTAGCAAAGACTTTTGAAACAGAATCTGTCTAATTCTACAGTCTTTGCTTTTCTTGTGGAAGTGAATTCTGTAGGGAAAGTCTAACTCTGTGAATCCTGTTTCTTTTCATGGCTGTAACTAATTTTTACAGGCAATTCCATGGGAAGGGGATTTGCTTGAAAGTTTGGAGATATTGGGTATTAAGAAGTCTTGAACCAAATACCTCCTATGTAGGCATTTTTTGTGTAGCTGCACAGTGGCTTGACTCACTGAAAGAACCTTGATCAAAGTTTTTTAATGCTTGTTCACAAATTTTTTGGTGCAATGCTCTGTATACTTAAACTATGGTATTCTGTCTGAGAGGAAGCAAGTGACTGGGCCTTGTTACCATTCCTATTTGGCCAATGAGAAATAGTACAGGAGTACAGGGGGCCCTTAAGTTGTTAGGTCTTTCTGTTGCCTTTTGATAGAAATTCTGTGCAATGGTGGTACATTCTAGATACTTGTTTTATCTCGTCTTTTGTCTTGCTTTGATTCATCTAGCCAGCAGTAATTTAATTCAGGGGCCAATTTTGGCTTCCTACCAAGAAAAAAATAAAAAATTATATGTGTTCCTTCCGTAATAGAGAGCTGCTAGGCTGGATGTTGACTGTGTATTGCTGTTGCTTCAGTCTCACCAAGCCTATTGATTGCTTGCTGACTACTAATAGTCTGAAATGAAGAACACTGAATTGCTTTTGTTTCCTTTACTGTTTCTTGGTATTGGAACAGGAATGATTTATGAACCTCAGTCCCTAACACTCTAGAGGAAGTACATGCAGAACAGTCTTTGTGCAGTTGTTGCTTTAGCCTCTGCTAAGGCAATGGCAATGTTGATGTGTAGTGGGTGAGTCTATCAAGCCTCATCCTGCTAATGCATGACTTGGGGTGAATCAAGCTAACAGTGGTATCACAGAAACTCTATATGTGTGGGGTTTTTTTCTTTCTTAATTAAATACTTTACATAAATAACAAGCAAAATGATTAGAGGTGATAAAAATGAAGGTCTTTTGATTCAGTAAAATTGCAATGTATTTCATATCAAAAGATATGAAAATTAAGTTTTGAATGCAAACAATAAAATACACCTTTCTTTCCAAACTTTAATAAGTTAAATAAACAGAGCAAGTAGAATGAGGAGAACAAAGTAGAAAATCTCAGTATCAGATTAAAAATCTGAATCTTAGTAAAAACAGAAGCTCTCATTTTATCACTGTTGTCATCTTTTCAATAAGTAATTTAATATTTTAGCTTATTCCACCATCTAGTGGACACTTGTTGAAAAGTTCCAGCTCACTCTTCCAAACATTGTCTACTAAAGCTTAAAAATCTTGTAAGAAATGCCATAATGTCCATATGATTTTCATATAATGACTTTAGACCTATGCTTTGAAAACAGATTTTTAGAGAGACAATCTGCATTAACATAAAAGTGAAAAGAGGATATAATGTCACTACATCACACAGATGTTTCTGAAAAACTAAACCATTAGGATGTCCGCCTGCCCTTCAGAAGCTAACAATCAACACCTGGTATTAGAAACTTTGATGAAAATGTTAAAAGTTTTAACTACCACGCTGAGTGCACATTGCATGGTCACAGTGGCACTTTGTACGTTTATAATTCTTAGAATTACGTCATTCCTTGTCATGGATTCATGTACTGCATGCACCACATCTAAAGAATGCCATTCTTCTGTTAACAATCTATTTCACCCTTGCTTTGTTTTGCAATAATAATATTAATAAATAATAAATAAATAGACAAATAATAATAAATAGAGGGGTGAGTATATATATAAATACATATATATATATATAAATATTATATATGTAATACAAATATTATATATATATATATAATGTTTATATATAAATCTATAAAGTGTTTTGTAATCCCAAACCTTCAGACAGATTTCTGTGGAATTTACAATCACTTACTTCATGGTTGCATTTTTTGGAAAGCATTTTTACTCACTGCCGATGGGAAACTGAGTGATAGAATATGGAGTTCTGCATGACTTGGGAAGGAATTAAGGAATTCTGCTGATGTATGGATGTATTTCTTGTGAGCTTATACATGCACACTCCCCCACAAAGAAAATACGAGAGCTTTGGATGTGATGCCTCTTCATCCTTTGACTGGTTACCAAGAGAGGTTCCCAGCTCTGGCTGCAGTTACTGCCTTTCCCTTTCCTCCTCCTTCCAGAGACAGACCTCTCTTTCCAAAAGGAAGAGTGGAATGAAACCAATAATCAGTGTTCTGGAAAATCTCTGCCAGCAAAGCAGTCTGTCACTTTAGAATGTGGGCCAGTGTAGAGTAGTAATTGCTGCATGAATTTCATAGCAAAAGTTTCCCTGCAGTATCTCTTCACTGAGTCAGCCTGCTCTGAGGATGTCCTTTCCCCAGGCACCAGTCTTGGCTACTATTTCTCTCTATGTGCAGCCCTTGCAGGACTGTTATTCCCACCATCTCAGAGTATAAGCACTACGCTTGAGTTTGAAACGAGCCATTCACATGGGAGGAGGCAAGCCACTTTATGGTACTCATTTGAGATCAAGAGGGGATTAAGTTGTCACCACAGACAGAGCCACTTTGACTTCTGAAGACCCCCTTGAACTTAAGTCAGCAATTCATTAAAGGAAATGGAAGCCTTTATTAAATACTTTCATTTCCATTTTGCTAAACCCACAAATGAGCATGTGAGAGTCCATTCACAACTATGTGTGAGCAGCTCATTCGCCTCTTGGCTCCATCCCTTGGCCTGTGCCCTGGCAATTTGCGCAGTGACGGTGGTGCACGAGCCTGTTATCGCTGTGGCAGGCTTCCCATAATAGTTTCTATAGTGATAACTTCAGGGCTCCATGGTAATGGACACAGGCAATTAATTTCCTGTCTATCCTTTTTCCTCGCATAGTTTTACTAGAACCAAACTAAATGTCGAGTAGGAAAATCTTCTGTTTTGTCTCCCTAGCCTAGAAACAGTAGATAAGCATAAAATCTAAGCCAAACATTACATCTCTGGAGATTTCACATATGACTAATTACAATCTGGAAACGCGTATTCTTTTAATTAAGCACTATTTTTCAACAGAAAATAGTAAGGACTGCAATTGCTGAGTTACCCTTAGGATGTCAGGCTGTGAATTTCTACCCTAGAAGTTGATCTGATAAGAGGGCGCTTTTTTTAATTTCCTCCATGCTGTCTTTTGTAGGCTTTAGTGGGGAAGAAAGTAATCTGGTGTCAGGCATTTAGAAGGCTGGAGGATATTCCTGCAGTCGCACACCTTGCTAGTAATTTGTCCTATGGTGAATCATGAAGATTTGGCATGATAATGTCCTATCCGGTAGCAATTTTTAGATTTTGCAGTGGGAAATCAAACCAGTCTGATGCTCAGCCCGATTTGTAGCTAAATTGTTATTCCTTGTGATAACTGCTATTGCTTCCTATTTGTCATTGCACCGGGCTTGCACATGCATCACTCTGACAGGTGCTCTTTACGGCAGTGTTTCTAGAACTAGGTCAAGGAGGTTGATGGGTAATTTGTGCCTGGAAGACCAGAAAGCATGATAATGGGAAGGGAGGTGATTTTGAGTGCTTCTGTCCAACAGTTCATTGATCTAGTGGTGTGGATTCTGATATGGTGTTTTCAGAGGCACAAGGCTGCCAGCTGCATTTACAGTGCTTTTTGGAAAACATGGGGAGAAAACAAACAAACAAACAAAAAAAAACCTGATTTGTGACTTGAAAATAATGAAATAATTTTATTTTTGCTATGAATTTAAGCATTCATTATGGCTTCAATAAAACAGAGTTATCACAGAGTTCTGTGTAATAGCATTAATGAGCCTTGACAAGAAAATGCAATGTAAAGTTGGTCCGGATGGGTGGCTGATTTGCATGTAAGTGACAGTTACATGCAATAATAAGATAATCTTTCACTAGTAATTTTCAGTTAATTTAGTAGCATTTATAAAATTAAAGTTTTAATTATGTAGTTGACTAAGTAGGGATCAGTCTGTAAAGCCCTTCAGTTTAAAAGGATCAAATACAAAGAATGAAATTCTTTATCAGTGATTAGTTGGATCATTTGGGATGGCAGCGTATAGACTGACATTGCACTGTAAAAGCAATAAGAGCTATGGTAGCTTTAAAAGCATATCACTGCTTTTCTAACACTGTCTTGCCTGCGGGCCTGCCCAGTTATGCTGGCTCTTTTTCCATAATACCTTTGTTTGCAGTCATCTTGGCCTTAATCCCACTGGAACCTCAGGTAAATATATTCGGCTTTCCTGAAACACCAGTAGTTGATCCCAAGCCCTCAGAAAACACAGTCATGGCATCCTGCAGGAAAATGATATGGACCTAAAAGAAGCCTTTATTTACGTGCTGTGCAGAAGAGTTGCTTTATTGTGCTTAGCTGTGGGAAAGTAAAAGAAGCAGAAACTCACTAAGTGTCCACTTCTCACAGGCTTGGCATAAGCACAGGCAGAGTTTGTTTGCAAAAACCTCCTTTTCTGTTTTCCTTTGCTGCTCAGAACATAGTATGTGCTGTGAACTAAAATTATTGCAGGTCAGAAGACAGTCTCATATGTGGATCAATATCTGATGTTGTGGGATTAAAATACAGGATAATTCTTGGAGAAGAATTCACAAACTTGTACTTTGCTATCTGCAGCTGGCCCTTTGGTCTTGTTTTCTTTCATTGGCTATTACCAATATGAAGTGATTTATTTACCAATCAAGTAGGGCGAGCTGCAGATGAATTTCTAAATACAGAAATGATGTGATCAAAACTGTGCTATAAAAAAACATTTCTTTAAGATTTGTTTTGTCTTTCATACTGAATTTTTGCTCCTGGGGAAACTGTAGGCAGAAGAAAAGCACAACATCCTCAGAGTCTCACAGCACATAGTAGCAGATTGCTTATTGGAGCAGAACTGTTATTTGTTCAGTTGTTGTCATGCATTGTCCCTCTGTTGGGATGCTCAGAGTGAAGGCATGCTCCCCAGCTTCCTCACAACATGCCAGAAGGTGACAGGGTGTCTGCTGAAGTTGCATAGCCCTCTTTGGATCCCTTTGATATATGTTGCCCAAATGGCCTTTGCAAATCTTCTGCAGACATGCCTCTTTCTACCCAGTACCTGAGTTTTAAAAACAGAAACCTGGAATCTGTTAGAAGTTCTCTTCCAGGTGTTCAGGATGCCCCCTGTAACAACAGAGTGCTTTGTTACCTGTTAGAATGATTATGCTCATTGTTGTCACCTGACAGGGTTTAAGACTGAAAGTGTCCCCCAAAAAATAGGGACTTGCAATAATGAAACAATATTACAGAAGATAAAATGCATTAACAGGCTAGACTTAGACTCTCTGTGGCTGCTTTCACAATTCAGTGTATCTCACTCACCTTCCTGTAGGTTAAACTTAGATCTCCTCTCAGATTTCCAGTGTTCAAAGCAGCTATGCTTCCCTCTTCCAGGGAAAAGCAAAGAGGTGTCTGGAGCAAAAGCTATGATCATTCTTCTAAGCTGCCCTGACCTGAAATGTTCCACTCTCTCTTACTTTTCACCTACAAAAGCAACCTCCCTCTTTCTTCCCTGTCTTCTCAGGAAGGAGTCATGTCCTTGCCCTATCTTCTGAAGTCTTTGATTACTGTGTCCAGTTCAGGGCTGCTTAGCATATTCAGCTTTTATCAAAATAGCAGGTGTTACGGAGACAATGTCTGTCCCTGCTTCTGGTTATGATTTTTCATTAGTGATGTACACGATGGAAAGAACACAATGTGAAAAGCAATATCTCATAAATATGTCCTGTTTTTCCCCAGAAATCTGTTTTGCCAACATTGGAGAGAAGGCAGTAGCCTAAATACACTGGCGTGGACTGAACTGGACCATGCTCAGTTATTCCTGTATGCTAAATATGCAAAATTTGCAGCAGTGCCCATCAGCAGAAGCTGTAATCACTGAAAGACAGATAGAGAACAATTGGCTAAATAATGGTATTTTTCCAGAAAATGATCTAAAGATTATTTTGTTTCACAAACAAAAGAAGTTCATAATTCCTCCTCTATAAGTCAGTAATTACTCTGAGGGAGGGAAATTCGTATTTCATAACTGGACTTACAGCAGACAGGCAAGATTTAGCATATCTGACACAGATTATATGGCCTTACCTATCATTCATTTCTCAGAAAGACAACATACATTTGGAGAAAATCCAAAGGAAATCAGGAATGATTAAAAGCCTCAAAAATATGATCTGCAATTTTGGTAATTAAAAGGGAGAAACCTGAAAAGGACTTCAGAAATCTGGATAGCTGATTTTGCTTTGAATTTTAACACTGAACACTGGGACATTGCAGAGAACTTCCTCATTGTATAAGTCTGGGAATAGGCTTTCCTGGGGAGATTGACTTCAATACTGTAGACTTCTAAAAATATACTAATAGTGAGCCCAGGTAATGTGCTTTAGGGAAATGAAGTAATTAGGTGACCTCTCTCGGTCATCAAATTTTATTATTTTTTTTCCCCCTTGATTTCCTGTTGGTATGAGCATTATTGTGGCACAGTTCATAATTTATCACTGCACTTCCACTAAAACTATTTAGCTAAACATTTTTTTAAATCTCTCTTTCAAAATTAATGATTACTATTGAAGGTAAGATCTATCTCTTACAATTTCCTTAAACTCAGTATTCTCATCTCTATGAGAATTGTCCATTGTCATCTCTCCATGATTTCTGAGACTAGTTTTTGGTTTTCTCCATAATGGATGGCTTTTCTCTGGAAAAAAAAATATTTGTCCTTTCCAAATTCTGAAAGAAAAAAAAAAAAAAAAAAAAAGATATCCTGAATTATAATAAATTATTATTATATAAAATCTTCCATGTGTTTAGAGAGACTTTTGAAAAATTGAAAGTTGTTATTCGAGAGATTTATTTTTCTTTCTGCAAGTATCATCTAGATGTATACATATGCATATATGTGTCAATGAAGTGTCAATACCATAAAAACATAATTTATTTGTATGCAGCTTCGCATTAGATGTTATAATCTAATGAAACATTCAGGACTGTTGTAATTAGAAATAATGAAGTGTTTGATTTTCAATATTAATATAAACTTTTTCATCTAATCACTAGGAGCTCAAGATTTATGATCGTCTTACTAGCAGAACTACTCTTCCTCCCCAGTAAAGCTTCAAGAATGAAACGAAGGGCATATTGTGAATAAGGTAAGCAAAATGAATGAATCTCTCTCAAACTCCAGTGATCAGAAACCGTTTTATTATATCAAAGACTTATAGTGTAATGCATGTCAGAACAGAACATAAATTCACTTGACATAAAATTATACTTTTTAATAAAAAGAAGCTACAGATGGATGGAAATTTCTACTGAATGCTCTACCAATCCTTTGCCATTCTGAAAATAGTTGGCAACAATAAATATGGAGAAAAAGTGAAGATCTTTCCACTCAATTTTACACATCATTTGCACTACCTGTACTGATTTCCTCTTAAAATGGACATTCTCCAATGTCACATGTGGTATTGTGGAAGGAAAAGTTACTCTGAAAGTTGCTGGAGCTGTTCAAACTGAGCAGCTTTGTTTGTTCTGGGCCCACAGGAATCACCATGTTATTTTCTCTAACATGGCAAGGCCATTTGTTTGGATTGTTTTGTTACCATGAAAATTGACATTATTTAGTTTCTCCCATACTATTTATCACAGGATATGTGGAATTTTTCTGTTTGGTGATGTAACTCAACAAAGAGACTTAATTTTATTTGTGTTTAATAGAGAGAGATTTACTTCAGCAACAGAATACTCATGACTAATATGGCTTACACAGTGCTGTGGTAGTGAAGTAGGAAGGCAAAATACATGTGTTATACTGATATGCCAGATAGTTTTTGATGGTATCAGGTACATTTTGTGTGTCTGCTAAATCTTGCTTTAGCAGGCAAAAAGTCTTCAAACTCTCTCTGGTATAGCTACTAATATGATAGCTACTAATAGTTCTGAGAGTGCTTAAGGCATATTCCTAAATTTAATTCTCTATTAACAGCATAGCTATTAATATTGTTCTGTAAGAAGGAAAGACAAAAGTCTGGCTTTCGTATGTCAGCATTCTTTTCACAGCTGTAAAATTGTATATGAAATGAGTACTTTCTATTTTTCTCACAGACAGGGTAGGCTACGGACTCAAAATTTTTTAAAGCAGCTAAATGCATTTCATTAGTTAAAAAAGACATTTTTGCAATTTTTGTACTGGAATTATCTCCACTTCTAACTATTTTTGAATCAGTACTGTTATTTCTGACAATCAAAGTATCAAATTATTTTTGTGGAATCTATCTTTGGATACGTACTGTCTTTGTTAACGATGTGTTTGAGCATGGTAGTACCTATGGAACTACTTGAAGCTTTTATAAAATGTTGTTTGTACTTCGACTCACTTAATAGAATTTTATCTTTTTAAAAGTGCCAGCAACACCAACTTCACATTTATGTCAGTACATGCTTCATGAAATTGTTGAATAGCTTTTTGACTCTGAACTTGAGATTAATCCTCTGCCATGTTTGCCTTTGTGTAAAGACAATTGGGTCAATAATTAATGAAACCAAAATAAAACTGCTACTGACAGGTTGGCTTTGAAAAGCAATCTTTGAGATAAATATAAACTTCAGTATATATCTCACCATTGATTCACATAGTTTTTGTTAATGTCAGAAGATATTTGCTTGAAGCCCTAGAGAATTTCTCAGGCCTTGGGATTTCTCAGGTTGGAAAATGAATTTACATATAACATTTGTTTGAAGCTTTAGAAATCTGAGAAAGATAATGCATTCTGTTGAATCTGATCTATTTTCAGGAGGAGGAAAGGTCTTTTTTTTTTTTTTTTTGCGTGTCCTTTTTTAAAATGATAATGCAATTACAATTTAGAAATATATTAGGAAAAAAACTGATTGCTGAATTACTTTACCATTTAATGACCAGTGTATGCTAATAAATCATGACTTAGAATTTAATAACTTCAAAACACTTTGAACATTTTGGGAGCAGAACTGAGTTTAGATCCTCTCTTTGACCAGTTCAACTTTTTAGTACACAATATGCCTTTTATCACAAACCTATTGTGACGGATTTTTGCACTGTTACAATACTCAGCTATTTCATCTTTTCAGCATTTTCTTCCATTTTCCACCTTCCTTGTTTTTTATCATCTTTTACCCGTATAATTTTGCAGGTGAATAACTTTAAAAGCTGAAAATCTTATTCTTCTTGCTTTAGTAAGTTTAAAGTTATCACTGTTGTGTTTTGGATAGTTCTGTTTTTCCTTCAAACAAACAAGAGAAAATCACATGAAAATTTTATCATACAAATGTTTGCAAGCTACTGAATTAATATACTGTGGATAGACTTCAATTCACAGATTACATTTACACATCATATTTACAGCATAGTGCTCCCGGAGAGAAAATACTGCATGATGCCCATCAAATATTATACATCAATCTGTGTTTGTAATATTTGTCAGCATCAAGATTTTTTCTCGATTCATACTCCTAAGAAAGGAAAAATACAACTGAATTATACTTTTCCTTTTCATATCAACTTCTACACTGGAATTTGAAGCAGCTTATTCAGTTTTATTAGGACAGAATTCTCAATGTGCAATTCAACTGATGGAGTGAAACAGAAAATTCAAAGCATGGTCATTTCTGTGACTTTACAAAAATCTACCATGAACTAGGAATGCATTAACCAAGCACTCAAATTTTGACTGCATTGTAATTTATGCCAATAGAAGGTCTGCATTAGCATCAGTGAGCTACTGCTAAGTGCTAAGGTCAGTTGTGCATTTCATACTTCAGCTGCAAAGGAGGAATTTTATTGCTTTTCATAGTCATGGTACAGTGGAAAAGGTGCTTTATGATGCCACAGACAATTAATTGAGGTACATTACCTAGAAACCAAAAAGGTCACACATGGAACATAATTGACACCTCATAACCCCTATTAATGATTACAGAAATGCAAATTAGTACTTTTCATTTTCCACTCAGTCTTCTCTAGCTTTGAATTATATTTCCACTTGCTTACAATCTTTACTCTATAAAATGTTCAATTTACTTCTTAAGAAAATAACATCAGTCTACATTAAAAATTATATATTGTACAAATTGCACTATTCCTAAAAAGTCTATTAAGCTGCAATTATATTTCTGTGTAATAGGCACAGAGTAAGAACAAGAACTGATAGAAATATATGAATAACACATTTCTTGATGCTTCAGTAATCCCCATTAAGGCTATGTGTACTTTGTTTTGTGGGATTTCAGAGAAATGCTTGCTCTTACTTGTGAAGAGAAATTTGAAAACCCACCAGAATTTCATACACTGATGAATAAAATATAGGTTTATTTAAAAGCCTTTGTGACTCTGTGGTTGTTCAGTACAAAAGGAAAAATCATAAAACAGAAAAATGTGAAGGCATCAGTTAAGCTTTCGGTCCAGTTTTGCACACCCACTCAAAGTTAGTCAGATCCTATTGATTATACTGTGATGTTACAGCTTACTAGTGCTTTCTGGTGCTTGTATTCTAATCTGCAGCATCATAGCATGACATCACTGAACCGTGAGTTCTCCCTTCCTTGTAGTCTGTAACGTGTTTAATAGTGAATATGATCAAAGGCATATTCAGTGGAGTGTAAAAATTCTTTAAAATAGAACTATTTCTTTTCTCTCTTGACAAAGATTCATCTGAAACATAGATTCTCTGCAGATCCTCTGCAGCTTCCTATGTTTGCTCAGTCAAAGACTGTGAAGGAGTAAGATAAGAGTCTTTTGTATTCACCTCAGCCAGGAGCCATAGCTCCTTGCTATCCTGAGAAGCCTCCAGGTATGCTCAGTCTTAAGAGACTTAATAGCTGCTATGCTTTACAAATACACACAGAAGACAGTAAGTGTTACACCAACATTAAAACAAAAAAAAACAAAGAAACAAACAACAAAAAAAATACCACCCAAAGGAAACAAAAAAACCTTCCAGGACCAATTAATAGAAAACTTTGAATCATCGGTTCTCAAGTATACCGAACTTTGAAATTAATTCAGAATCCTTGGGAGCACAGACATGTAACACAGGTTTTTGGTATGTATTTCAGTGAGGATGGTTGAGCACTGCAGCGAGCTGCCCAGAGTGCCCATGTGGTCCCAACCCCTCTCTCCACAGGGAGTCATCTAGAATCTGCACAGCACAACAGATCAACCCTTCTGTGAGCAGCACAGCAACCCCCAGAGGTCAATTCCCATCTCAGCAGATTTGTGGCTCCCCTCTCCATGTTCCTGGACATCCTGAGTAGGACACAAACACCATCTTCATTAGCATTTCTTTAATTGCTTATACAAACCTGTATCTGCCTCCAGATGATGTTAGCTAACAAGTTAAGGTTTCATATGCCTGGGGCCATCTTTGTCTGCCTTGTGTCCAGGTGTCTTTCACAGAGAGAATAGGTTTGGCTCCTGTTCTCTGGAATGTCTTTGTTCTCAGACATCATCTCACTGATGTCATTAGGCTGCAGCAGATCTTAATGTAGTCCCCAAGCACCTTCTTTATGGGCCTTGTAGGCTCTGCAGATGTAGTAAAACAAATGTAAAGACCAATGTGGCCTTTCTTGAACTTTCTCAATTTTTCCCAAGAGCATCTAAGGACTGATCATCCACATCTAGCTATCCCTGCTGATCTACACTATCAGTAATTAAAGGCTGTGCATTACAGGCCCCCCACAATTACTCAAAGAACTCAAAAAGGCAAGAAGATTTTCAGTACTGCTTATGTCAGTATCCCAAAGCACAGTTTAATCTTTCCAAGCAGTGGTTTGCCAGTCTCACATGTGGTATGTACTCTGTGCTCTACAGAGGCTTGTACAAAGTTTTCAGCAGTTTTGAGCTGATACAGAAACTCTGGGCCTGGGTGGTGGTGAGAACCAACAGTGGTGAGAATCTCCCTAATTGTTACTCTAAAGATAATCTTTAGCAGTATCTAACCTTTTCATTTATTTTTTTTTCCATCTTGCAAATGTGTTTAAGACAATTTATTCATTTGCTTTTTTCAGACACCTAGTATGTTAAATTATAAAGTTGTTTAATTGAAGATTTTTTACTAAGAATGTCTAAAGTGTGAGGTTGTGGCGGAGCAAAGTTATTGTTTGGAACTAAAAGTTACATTTCTATTTAGCAGTGTAAAGCTGGTGGCCATCTTATAACAAAGGTTTTAGCTTTCCTTAGTAGCTTTCTGTCATCTTATAACACAGTCTGAACACTGAAGATAAATGGTGAAGAGCTGTCACCTCAGTTGTTAGTAAATAGCGCAGAACACCACCATGGCTCATTTCCCATTTGATTCATTGTGTTGGTTTTCTCTTTATTTAGAAGTCGTGAAAACATTTCCTTTTATCTCTTCCTTCTGTTTAAGACCGTAAAGGCTGTATTGTTTCTATTGCCCAATGTAATAGTGTAGTGGTGATTAAGGCAATTAAAAACTTTCCATAGAAGGATTAGAGTTAGTTGCAAAGTCCTAAAGTTCTGAATGTATCCTGATACTCATGATACTCATCTTTTTTTTTTTTCTTTTCAAAATGAAAGGCTACTGAAGTGCACTGGATAATTCCTGCTCATAAAAGTACAAAATAAAAATCTAGCATGCTTAAAATCACAGCTCAGCATTATAGTAATGCTTTTCCTATTAACGAATAAAAGAAAAGTAATTTCATTTCTAACTGTGCCAAAGACTTCAAGACAAGGTGAATTTAGACAGTCGATATATCAGTATCTGGTTACTGGAAAACAGTCCTGATTAATTCATGTATACTAAAAATCAAAAGTTAGGCATTTCAATATCCTGATTAGCATATCAAGGCTTTAATGTTATCTTTCCAACTAAGTGTCTTTCTTACCTTAGTGTTTTAAGTAAATGGTCACACTTTTCCACCTCTGAATAGGAATCCACTGCAAAATTACCATGCACAGACAATATTTCCCTTTTGCAAAAATGGCCATATGCTTTTTTTTTCAGTAATACAATTTCCTGCTGTTAAATCTGTTACTATTGAGACACTTAACAAGCTTTAAACTTTTTAAAAACATGGAAGTAATGGATGTGCTGTCAGCGATATGATGTATCTTTGTTTCCTTCATTTGAAATTCTGTTTCAGATTTATTTTCAGGAAGTCAGTTTTCTAAATAATCCAAACCTGTTTTTCTTTCGTCCAAGCATAGTTTGTTCCTCCCTCTTTGTTTATGCTATCAAACAGTCTGCTGTTTGTGGTATTTTTATCAAGTTGAAATGAAATTACCCATATGGTAATTCAATACCATATTTAAAAATTGATTTGCTTTGTAAAAATAGCTTGGAGTGCTTATGCTGGCTAGACTGTGTGACTTTCTGAGATCTCACCTGTGGGAGGCTAAAAAACATTTGTCTGTATTCAATTACAAGAGTCTTGTGCATACCACTAAACAGAGATGGAATGCCAGGAGTTTGTAGGGAGTTTTAAAGATACAAGGTTTAATGCAATGCAAAATTTTCCCAAGATGAAATGTGAACACATCCCAGTGAGGTCATTCATTCACAAGGTTTAAAGCATATATTAGATGAGTTCTTGCTTTTATTGCATAGTTCAGGTCATAGAATTCATTGTCTCAGTTTGAATGATTATTATTCTAGTATTGGTTAATTGAGGTTTAGAAGTCAAAAGGTGTGTCATGCATTTGTGTTGGTTGGTTCTTCTCAAATAACTTGCTTGCTTGTTCTTGTTTGATCCCTGTTTGTTTTTCACCGTAAGAGATTGCATTTCACATTTCTGTCCTTTAGTCAGTCACAATTTCAAATGCTTCTAATCTTAATTTAAGTGCTCACTTTTAAATTAAGATTTGGAGATTCATTGTACTGGAAGATCTGATGTGAAACTGCATAAGGGGCATGTGCTGTAGTACTCAAATCCTTTCTTCCCCTCCATATATGTTGATATAAAAAGTGGCACGATGGCTCAGTCACTCATCAGTGTAAATATAAATTACATTACTATGAGCTGAAAATCTGAAAGCCTTTTCTTATTCCATTTTTGAATTTGACTGTCCCCACTGGTTTGGTCTATTGATACAGGTAAAAATGAGGGTAACTGGTGTTATGAGAGGTAATGCATTTCTTTTAATTTCTAGTACAGCTGGCTGGCTGGCTTCCTATGGAAACTGAAGGAAGGAACTTTCTGAAATCATACAAAATATCAGAATACAAAGAAACTAACTTTAAAAAAAAATATGGAAAATGAATATCTACTATATCTTTAGCATTTGAAAACCAAGAAGGAATAAATTAGTTACACACTCATGTCAGCAGCTTATTTATAATTACCAAACAATATCCAAGCACATCTCTGTACAATTCTGTTTATACCCCTGCAACAGTCCTCCAAAGAGATTTAGTGCTGAGACTCCTCTAGCACATCTCGAGTCCAACTAAAACATTTGACTGATAGCACTTTTAGAAACAGAGACAATAATTTCATTCCATATTAACTTTTTATCTTTAAAACATCTTCTATTGGTCAAAGTTGGATATAAGATACTGTGGAATTCATAATGAATTCTTTACTTGCCCATCTGTTTACTTTAATGCCATTTTGTCAAACATTTTGAGATGATATGAACATGTACTAGGTGTGGAAAGAAATAGACATAAAGACATTTCAAGGCTGTTTCCTTGGGAAGATTAAAAAAATATATAAATAAATTATGGGACTATAAACCTTTCAAGATGGTGGCAATTATTCAATCAGTTTCCAAATGATATCCCTGAAATAAGTGCAGCAAAAGTTTACTTTCATCTCTAGCTACAGTGCGTTTATGACAAGAAGCAAACATGTGTAGTGAAACTCAGTTATATCTGCTGCTTGAGGGCTGAACAAACTTGACAGTCCTAAGAGAATTATAAGTACTTTATCATGACAACCTAGTGAAGAAAAAAATGACTTGACTGCGAACAAAAGACAACAAATACAAGGCAGCTAGCAGACAAAGTATATGTAAAGTGAGATTCACAGAGGATGAGCCTGGTGCTTAAAAGTAAAGAGACTATCACTTCGGGGGTTTTGTTGAGGTTGGTTAGCTAAGTATCAGTTAAGGCCCTTAAATCTTTTGTTGCTAAATCAAGTAATAGCTTCTTAGTATTTAATAACCACGGTTTTTAACTTTACTTATTTCTGCATGCCAAATAATTGAAATATGAATCTACATAAATGTGCAAACAATTTTTATATTTGAGATGCCAAATATGGAGGGAAACAAATTCCAAATGCCACATTGCTTTCTTTTCTCATTCAGTTGGTAGAATGTAAACAGGAAAAACGTCTATAATGAATATTTTTGAATATTTTTCAACTGCTTCCGCTCTGCTTCATGGTCTTTTACTTCAGAGTAGCAAATCGTCAAATTAGATTTCATATTGTATTTTAAAGACAAAAAGGATTTTGAGAGGTTCCTAGTTTTTCTCTGATTTATTCCTTTGAGTTTTCTTTCCCCTTTTTTTTCCTACTCTTCAATGTCAGTTTCGGTGCCTGACCTATTCTCTCATTTTTGTAGAATATTGTTAATGAAGTGTGTACAATGTTTCTTGGGAAAAAATCACGCCACAATGATTTCTCTTTATTTTTAAAGTGTGTTTGATTCCATCTACCAGCTGCAGGCCCCTTTTTCACAAAAGAATCTGATTACCAAGTGTGATTAAAATGAATTTTTCTTTATATGGGGAACAATTTCTCCCAACTGTGAATCTGAGAAGCATATGTTTTTCTGAGTATCAGTGTAATACTTGAAGTTGTAAAGACACAATCATCACAAGACTTTTTGTTTACTATTGTTCAATACAAACTGTGTAGAGTGAAAGAAACTAATGAGGTCTTTGATAATCAATTCTTATCAGAAATGTCTTCGACAGAATATGGTTTTTCAATTATCATCAGTTGTTTGGAAACTAAACACACACTCAGTGTTCTGTTTTTTGGGGGTTTTTCTTGTTGTTGTTGTTGTTTAAATCTAAAAATGCTGATTTTATCTTTATTTTAAGAAAGATGAAGATACATTTGAATGCCTGCAATGTAAACTATTCCCCCGTGGAGGACTTTACTGACAACTGGCCTTTTATCTTGCACGTTGTTATGTGAAGGTCCCATCGCATAACTGTTGAGCTAAATCTTTGACAGCAAGCTCAAAGCTTGCTCAAAGGAAAGCCAGGCAGTTTGCATGTAGGGGTCCAGGGAATTTAAAGGCAGGATGTTTGTTTTTAGGGAGTTGGTGAGAATAGAAGAGCAGATAATGGGTAAAACAGCCTAACCATTCTCTGGAGAAATGATGCTTCCAAATTTTGGAAGTAGTTCAAAGGCTTCTGGTTGGTTGGTGATGAGAAGGAGGGAAGGACATATTGTTAATGTTGCTGCTTGTGTATATTGGCTCTGCTTTCTATAAGGGCTGAGTTGGAGGATGTGCAGCTTGGGACGCTGAGGCATCAAATCCACCTGGATTTCTGTCTCCTTTCAACTCTACTGCTTGTACCTCTGAAACCAAGCCTCCAAAATCAAGATCCCTTGGGGAGGGGGATGTTTCCTAAAAATAGGGAAGCATACTAGGAAACTTTTGCAATACTGGTATTTATTAGAATATTATGACGTTTATCGTATTTTTACTTGCCTAGATAGAGCAGAATCAGAAATCCCTGAGCTCAGAACAATGCTAAGGTAAGACCACTGGTCGGTAATAAATACTTATCGTTTCGATTTAATAATGGCACAGTAAAGGGAAGTTTTTGAGTGTTGGTATACTTAGCATTCCCAACCATAAAGAATTATATTTTCCTCATAAAAAACTGTTGTTGTATTTGGAGCTGTCTTGGGTACAATCATATGAAGCTGACTGTAAGCTGAAAAACAATTCATAAGCTGCATTTTTTCCTGTTGTACGTTCAGAACCTTTCTGAACTCCCGTGAGCCTTCTCAAGTGAAAAAGTGGTTTGCAGATCTGTGCTCAGCAAGCCGAACAAATGCAAAGCGAGCAAAACCACAGCCGTTGTCTGAATGTGCCACGGGACAGGCAAGAGACTGCGGCGGGGATGCTTCGGGAAGCTGCTTCGCTGTGACTTTGGCAAGAGAGAATTGCTCTTACGAGGTCACTGCTGAGTGTGCGTGTCGTGGAAGTGCGGAGACGGGGAACAGCCTCTCTAAAAGCTGCAGCGGGCTCTCGGGAGCGTGAAATAGGGAAGAGTTTACTTAAACGCAACGGATAAACGCCACCACGAGGGAGCTTCAGTCTCTCGGTAGGCTGTCTGCTAAAAATTATCGCATCGCGCCACCTCCTGAGAAATCCTTGCACTGCAGCCCGGTAAGCCTGACCGGGATGCACGAGGCGGAGCTCCGCGCTCAGCGCTCGCTCTGCTCGCCCTGGGCCTCCTCGTATCCGACGTGCGGGCACGGGGGGCTCGGGTTATTAGAGGGGCTGTGCTGTGACTGCTCGTGTCTTCCTCACTGCGTCAGGAAAATGTAAGGCAGCTTGGACAACGAGAAAACCCTCTGTAGAGAATGAAGTGGGTGTCACCTTGTTGGGAAGATCCCACCTTACTGCACAGACTGCGGGAGCGCTGGCATAGGTCTGATGCATTTTTGGATGTGGGCTATTTGATCTCTATTTTCTGCAGTTCTAAGGCATCTGACACTGATCATCTGAGAATGTGGTTTAGAGATATGTTTTAAGCAGAAATTTTAAATTGTGGGGGTTTTTTTGTTGGTGGTGGTGGTGGTGTTTTTTTTCCCTATGATATTTTTCTTCATATTTTCTACATTGCAAAACGCTTTCCTGGCTGCATATTTGTCAGTACGTCACAGGAGTATTCCAATGCTTTTGTCATAATAACCTGTTTTGCAATTGAATAGAGAGATGCTTATGATGTTTTAAAGGTTAAAAATGATGTGGCCAGAGGGGAGCAGTTCTATAAGTGTACATGAAGGGACCAAAACAAGAAAACATAAAAGGAATTTACCCCAGACAGTTTCAAATACGTAATAACTGCAAACAACGCAGATGGGGAATTGTAGAGTTCAGAAGAAAGGTAAATTTTCAGAAGAGAAGAGAAAACCAAAACCTTTAGTGTGTTGTTTTGATAATATTTGTATATATCATTCATATTGTTGTGTTCATTCTCAAAGGGAGGAGCTTTAGTATTCCATCCAGCTACTGAGCTGCTTGGTTTGTTTGCTTGTTTAATTTTCTGTGTGCTTTTTATACGTACGTCTAACAAAGAAGAAAATATATTTACACTGAGACACATGCTTGAGGACATGTTCTTTAGTGGGTACCAGCTGTGCCCTTTGAAAAAGCTGCACACAGCCCCGAGCCTACCAGCACTGCTGGTCCCTTGTGCAGCCTGTCCCACTGCCTGGCCTCACTCAGCAGAGAGGTTTCAGTAAGTTTAAGCACCAGAAATTTCCTAACCTGGACCATTTTTATGGGTTTGAGAGACCGCCTCTCCAATAAGTCAGGGAATGCTGCCTAATTGCTGCCAAAAGAAGGTCTGATCAAGAGCAAATGTAAGAAAATGGAAGAAATCTTCCTTGAAAGCCAAAATCCTTACACACATGATAACTTGGTTTTCTATTCAATCTCACACAGTCTTGTCAGAAATTATTCTAGTTTCCACATCCTGTCCTGCAACTTTTTGTGATTTTTCAGGATGAAGAAAAATATGGGGCTAACCTTTATTTTCCTACCAGTTCCTTTAAGTGGAGACACTCTTTAGACATTGAATTTGACCACAACAGATTCATTTCCTTGCAGAAATGGAAGGGAAGTGGAAGTGCCTTCTTTCTAGACTTCCTGCTGAAATGCAGGCATATTTTCATATGTAGCTTTCCTATTATTAAAAAAAAACAAACAAACAAAAAAATGTGCTTAAAATGACACAGTAGATCATTTCTGAATAATTCTCTAAGTTATCCTCCAGTTATTGCTTAGGTATTTTTCCTTCTTGGTCTTACACAGCTGGCTCATGCAAATGTTGATGTTGTAGTCAGTTAGTGCAGTCCTCCTCTCTACACTCCATAAACATGATTGTTAATGTACAAGAGAACAAAAATGTTCATTCTTCTGGCTTATGTAGGACTGTAATGAAAAAAAAGGGCCTTGAGGATATGGCTGTGAGGAAGGTGAATAATGCTTAATGACTGTGTGTGAACAATGCTGTGGAGTTGTGCTGAAAGGAGGGAAAGGTTCAACATAGCATTTTGGTGTCAGCTTCCTTTGGCAAGGGATGAAGTCAGCAGAGACCTTGAAGATAAAAAGAATATAGCTTTACTGTGAAAAAAAGCAGTACTTCATCTTTTTAAGGGACAGGGACAGTGATGGTTCTCTGTTTCAATAACATTCTCCCCTTTTTCTCTCTCCTGTATGATGAGATAGGGAAGTAAGAGGTGAGGCTCAAATACTGCCTGCAGTTATTCTTAGCACACGACCAATTAGAAATACTAAGTCCACGGTGGCTATTGCAAAAGTTCAGTTTAATCCCTCCAGAAATTAATTCTAATCAATAAAATGAAATCTCCCCATGGGAAGCTGTGCCTGCAGCTGTCAGGGTAAGTAGTAAGCAAAGATGTTAACAAAACTGTCACAGCTCCTCATGTTTGGAGCAGCAGAGGAAATGTGCAGGGATGACACCTCATCTCTAATGCTCCCTCTCACCTAATAATGTCTAGTTGTCTCCAAATTCATTCCAATTTGTTTTTCTTCTGTCTTCCTGTTAGGTTTCCAATTTCCTTTTGCTAGCTGCTAGCTTCCTTTCTCATGACTTTCCACTGCTGTACAAATATTGTGGAAGAAAACAAACTTTAGTACCAAAAGTGCTGCGGAACTGCTTTCTCTGTAAAGTTCATGGTCCTGTTTTATTGCCTTAATTCAAATATGTGTTCAAATAGTTCAAAGTTTATTTTTGTTTTCTACCACTTCCAATTTTAAAGATGATAATCCTTGTCATCATTTCTCATAAAATTGACTATTCTACATTCACCTGTTGTGCACAAGTCTATGTGGAATCATTAGTTACAAAATCCAAGTAGTCAAACAACTTCACAAGCTGCCTGTGGTAGTGGTAGCTAGTTTTGACTTGGAGAAAGAAAGGAGAAAAATAACCAAAACAACAGCAATAAACAACAAAAGCCCCCAAACTTTTAGCAATTAAATCTTCTGAAATTGAAGGTAAATTGTAATTTCTGTGGAGCAGATGCAGTGAGGAGAATTAAGCAGAATCATGATCTTTTGGACCATGAAAAATGATACTTCTGTTTTCTATTCATGAGCCGTACAATAAAAAGGCAACACTGTTAAAACATCATTAAATTTTCTTAGCAGAGAAAGTTAAGTTTATTTTTTGTAGCATGCTTCGTATAAACATAATTTTAATTAATATCTAAAGTTAAAAATGTTTTTGTCTTTTTATAAATATGCTTATGAGATTTCCTTTTTAGAAGGGTTCCATATGATAAATACTATATATTTGTTAAAATACCATATTGCTGAATTGTGAAAAGACATTCCATCAGGAAAGTTAGTCACGTAGTTATGACTTCAGGGAGATTTCTTGTCTATTCTGAATTTTCTAACACTGACAAAACAATATAACAAACACTAAAATAGATACTGCCCAAATAGTGTGCTTTACAACATAGAGTATCTTACATACATTCTTCTTCTAAAATACACTTAAAGCATTTGAAATTATCAAAAATGAAATGACTAAAGAAAAATCAAAACTTCATTACAGATTGGCACACAAAAAGAAAATCTCATGCATGTAAATATTCATTTATCACCTCAAAACATGAACATGCTTGTATCACTGGTATAGACTGTTGCACAGTGCATGTGTTTTTCCACTGTACATGACAAAGCTGGTAATCTTCAGCTGAGATCAAAGATTGTCATATCAATATGATATAAAAATTTCATTTTGTAAGTTATATTCAATGAATGCAATTATATATATTTTTTAATTTAGTGCATGGTGATTATTCCATGAATAGCCAAGTAAGTTTAACATAATACTAACAGATGGCTAGTCAGCAAAGACAAATCCACCAATAACCTGACACGCTGGTTGGAATTAAAATATCACATACAGATGCACTGTGAAAATGATTGGAAATTATATTAGTATTGTTTTGGCAAATGAGATTTTCCAGTTGGCACGTGCTTAAAACAAAGATATTTTAGCTCTACTAGTTCTTGTACAATTCAGTTGACCATACTGCTAAAAATGGGTATTTTTTCTCCTTACTATTGAATAGCAAAGACATTCTGTGCTTCTCTTTGATTTATTACATAATTATTTTAAAGTTAATTTAGTAATCTAACTTCTGAATCTAGAAATGAAGTTTCTTCTGCAGAGAATATTCTGTTCCCAAATACATTTGAGGTCCACTATTTCCTTCTGTACAGTTTTCTTTTAAAGGTAATTCTCTTTTATTTGTTTTTGTTTACTTAAAATACAAAATCTCTTTTTATAAACAATAGCATTACCGCTAACATAAAAAAGAAAAAAGTTTATGAACTCTTATATATCCATTTATCACCTTACTACTGCATTTTATAAATAACAGATAAATTTCTGTAACAAACCTGAACCATTTAAACATATCATCTGATTTTTATGTATTAGGCATTAAAAAATAATTCACTTTTTCAAAATTATCTGGATTTTGCAATGCAGGGAAGACTCCAGTCTTGTGCTCTTGTATCATTGTGGTCCCAAGATAATTATTCTCTATGATGAAGGACTGTTATGACGTTTATGGACTGTGCTGCCTTCTAGAACTGTTTCTTCTCTGACTCAGTTTTCATGAAACCCCACTCACAGGTTGGTTTCACAGTATGTATAGACATCATGGCAACTTCACAACGACAACGCACGCTCCAGCCCTTCCGATATTGACAGGAACTTCCTTAAAAACAAAAGGAAAGTGAAAAAGGACAAAACACTTTTAGTAGACTTTTATGGACAGGACTAGATAAGTTACCTATGGATTAAAAGGAAAGCAATTTGTTTATTCACACTAATGCACCACTCGAAAAATAGATTTAACTGGAACTGTGAAAACAGTCTGAGGTTTTTTTAAAAAGTGTTTTGCAGCTGCTGAGGACTTTTGGGGAGCAGGTTGATGGTGTTGCTTTTAGTTACTGTAAAAAAACTTGCATATCCTTTTATCCAAAACCATGGACTGTGTAGCTACAAAAGAATCTTGACAGTTTTAATGCTTTCTTGTGGTCTCAATGTTGATGGTGTTTAATGTGAGAAGTTGAAAGTGCCCTCCAGTAGAGGGCATTGCTGACGAGAGCATTGCAGCTCTAATGTTTGGTAAAAAAGCACTCCCAGTTAAATAAATACTTTTTAATTAGCATGACTTCATCCTAACATATATCATTTTTCACAAAACCATTTTGCAATGTAACCATTTTCACTTTTCCTATTCAGATAAGTCTTGCTATTTTTAATTACCTCTGTCCACTCATTATTTTGAGCATCATAAGACTCCACAGTATCCAGGTATGTATGGCCATCGTAGCCACCAACAGCATATAGTCTGTCCCCCAGAGGGCAAATTCCAACAGCATCCCGGGGTACGCTCAAGGGAGCCACTGTTGTCCAAGTGTCTGTTTTAGGGTCATACCTGAAAAGTTTTATGATCAAAGTTAGAAATGTACATTGTAGAAATACATTGATATTTCAGATTTTAAAAGCTAATGCTTACTTCTTTTCCTCTATATTGGAGTTTAGTTTATGTTATGAACTGGGATAGAGAATCGTGAGGAATAATATTAAATTCTTTATTTAGCCACTAGAGGGATCTTCAAGCCCTTATTTTCACTTTGTGTGATAAAGTATATATTTCTATCAGATTAACAATCACTGTGTTTCAAACATAAATGAAGCCTGAGGGAATGATGCCACAGCAGCAATTAAGTCAGAAAAGTCCATTTCAGTGCATTTTTTTCTTTCTCCGTAAAGATTTTTGTTTTCGGTTTCTTCTCATTGACATTTCCAGAAACGTTTCACCACAAAATAAATTAATCTCCCAAAGTTAATCTCATAACTCACAAACTTAAGCAATGTTTGTATCTCATATAGTTTTTAACATGTTGGTCAATATGAGCCAAGCTGTTGGAGGAAGAGACAATTGAAAGGTTTTTTTTTCCTAAGTTTTTTAACTTAACTTACAACTTTTTAAGTTTTGTTCCTATGGTAAATGAGAGATGTAGCCCAAAGGTGGATTTTTGCACCTGAGAAATACAAATTCCCATGTTAAGTTCATTGTACTGTTGAGTTGTCTTAACCTCAGTCAGTTCCAATAGATGTGAGAACACATTGAAATTTTCATGTGACAGTTGTTTTGTTAGCACAAAATCATTGCGAATCAGTTCTTATGCTCAAAAGTATTATTCTACAATATATCTATCTATACATTTGTGTGTTATACAAAGGTAAGGTTCCAATTCTGAAGAGATTTCGCTTGCTGCATTTTTATATTTCCTGAAATGTTTAGAAAAGAAAAATGTCCTTACCTTTCTACACAGTCGGAAAGTCGAGAACAGTGGTTGGAAGCAGGTGCATCATGACCTCCCACAGCATATAAAAACCCATTGTATGTTGCAACACCAACACCACCTCTTCTCTTCGACATCGAAGCACATAGGCTCCACTTGTTTGTATGTGGATCAAAACATTCCATTGATTTTAAGCAGGAGCTCCCATCTCGTCCACCAACTGCATATAGTCTGGGATAATTACCCACAGGAAAACAATTTAAGTCCTTTTAATACAAATATTTTATTAACTTCATTCCAGACCACTTTAAAATTCCCAGTTTGCCTCATATTTGCTCTCTGACCACTTTGCTCTTGAACTTTCTCTGCATAATGGGTTTTTCATGCTGTATTTCTTTCATTTTATAATGCATCTTCGAGGAGTCACATAAAAAAATTAAGATTAAAAGTCTATATCATCTTCTCTAAATGTTAAGCCATAGGTGAAATTTATGAGAAGTACTACATATTTTTGTAACACAGTTGGAATATTTTCTTTGTCAGTCTTATGAGATATTTGACATTAAGCAAATTTCCTATACCATTAATATGTAATGAAAACTTCAATGCTATCATTATATTTCAAAAACTCATGATGTAAGTATATTAAGTATATTTTCCTCAGTGTTTGTATTTAAGAAAATATTTAGGACAGAATTTACCTTACTGATACATCTCCTCGTTTCTTCTGCATTAAAGGCACTTAGCAAACTACTGGAGATTCAAACTAGCTCTTGATGAAACAAAATATGACAACATATAAAGAAAGGGGAATGGTGGAAATCCTCATTAAGAAGCGCTTTGTGTCTCTTTCTCAGTCAATTTTACAAAGTCTGAAGAATCTCTTTTGTATTTCTGACTAGCCTTGGTGGTGCTAGACTGTGATAGTGTACATACTGGGTGTAATAGATGCCATTTGGATGTCAACTGTGCCAGTTGTTCAGGTCCGTTTTCCACTCTGGCCATTACTTACTGCTATGAAATAGAGTTTTTTAGTGCAACTAATTAGAGACCTAGGGAGCACCTCAACTTGTCCAGAGCAAGTCACCCAAAGCCAGTTAGTTGAATTTTGCGTAAGATGTACTTGTCTTTCTCCAGTGACCAGGATAACTTTTAGACTGCTCTGATGTATGATTTCCAAAAGAACAGTCTTGACTTCTAGAGCAATACAAACATTGTAGTTCTATCTTCTAGTGTTTGTGAGTTGAACACAGGCTTGACTCCTGTTGTGCAGTTTGTTGCTTGGCCCATAAAAAAACTGTGGGATTTGTTTTCATACCTTACCCTTAGATACAGTCTATTTGTTTACACAGCTTTCACAGAGAGAGGAAATCACTGACTTTGTGAACAGATTGTTGTTTTTTTTTTTTTTCCCTAGCGTACCCAGAATCATCTAAAGATCTTTAGAAAATCTTGTTTCATTCCCTGAGGAGAAATCACATATTCCTTTATTGACTGATGTTTTTCAGTAAACCTTTTATTGTTCAGAAGTGTTGTCCCACTGAAACTATGTTTTTTCTGGTGGGATTGAATAGAAGAAAATACAGCATGCCTTAGGGAAACAGAAAGAGGAGAAGCATTTTGCTCGGCTGGACTGCAGCAGTAGCACTGAATGATGGACGTTTGGGTTTGGCTTCTCCTGCTATGCCAGTGATTACATCACTGAGCTAACAGACGTGATTTAAGCCAGGCAGGAGACAGGGTATATCGGGAGTGATTGAGAACAGAGTTGGGATTGGGCTGGATTTCCTCTCTGACAAAGTAGTTTCCTGGACATCCCTGTGAAAGGCACCCACAGGAATTTCTAGTGAAGCTTATGTTGAGAGCATTTCCTCTGGGATAAAATAGGGACTTGGACAGACAGTTCTACTCCTCTCAGATTTTTGAATAAATGTTTTAAATCTTGTCATGTTCTATTGCAAAAGCTTGGTTTTTGTATATGAAAAAGATTTATGTTTTCAAATATCTGACATCTTTATTTCTACTCTATATCCTTCTCTTTCATAAATCACTGGAATTTAAGAAGTGAGCAGGAAAGCCATTGATAAGGTTTCAGGATAAACACAAATTTCTGCATGCAACTGTTCTGGGCTCCTACAAACTCTGCACTAAGAGGCTGTCTATCTCAGATTGCAATAAAAGGGAGTATTGGCTCAAGCTGCACTTCTCAGTGTAACCTGACATTTTCTACCAGGCTTTCCTATTTCTTTGCTGAAGAGGGGAAAGTTATTTCAAATGGTGCTCCTTAGATATAGTGATTTCAAAATGCAAACATAAATTTGGATCTTTTTTAAGGTATTTGATCGATAGTCCAAGTAAAATTCTGAGTTTCAAATTGTCTTAAGTTGAAAAACGTTTAAAACATGTCTGCAATTTAGAAAATAGTTTAATACAGAATAGAGGAAAAGCTTTTCTTTCTTATTTTTGTGCATTACATTTTCTCTTTGTTTTCCTGTGGTGATTAATTACTATAAGATTGAAAATATAAGAAACTGCATTTCCATGGAAAGAAGTACATGAAAAAGCAAAGAGTTTTTCCTGTTGACATACTTGCTATTTAATGCTGCAACCCCTACAGTGCTTCGGGGGGTGGACATGCTAGCAACATAATTCCATTGCCGGGCTTGAGGGTCCCATCTTTCTACGGTGTTCAGGTAACTCCACCCATCATGGCCACCAACAGCATACATTGGTCCTTCCAGCATTGCTACTCCTTAAAGAATAGAATTAGGGGCAGATTACTGTATCTAATAATTTCAGTGACTTATGAAGTATTAACTTCTCGCTTTAATTGCTTGTATACAGATAAGCAGCTTCAGCTGGTATTAAGCTATCTAAAAGCTGCCTAGTCATTAAGAAGAATAAACAAAAAAAACAAAATATTTTGTACACTTTCAGAATAAGCATTATCTTTTGCCTAAAGATCAGAAGAAAACTGCTTTAGTTTTGATGTTTTCTTCTTGGAATTTTTCTCCCAGTTCTGTTGACCTTGTTCTGAATCAAATCTGCACCCCTACATGAGAAACAATGCTATTCTTTCAAAACAAAACAAAAAACATTGAGCCAGACAATGAAAAAATTGTCCAGAGCAACCAACTACCTGTCCCTTCTTCTGAGCCAGCTGAAGCTCTGTAGTCCCACCAGCATGAAGCCAAAGTGGATGGCGGCTGGCTGGCCTCATTGCCTGTACTGTACTGTAACCTTCTGGTGCCTGGTGTGTGGAAATAAGAGCTGGCTTGTATGTGTTGTCCTTGAGGCACAGGAGAGTGAACTTGGCTGTCTGTTCAAAGCTCTCTGTGAACACATCCTGTGTTATTTACCATCCTCAGCAAGAGGTGCCTCTCCCCTTTGAGGAGCTGCTCCTGTCACTGATCTTTGCTCCCTTTTAGGTAAGGCAAGATGTTGGGATTTGGCTGCTTAAAAGTTTTCTAAATCCATCTTTTCAGGTCTAAATATACATGACCTAATTTTTTTTTTTTTTCAAATGTGCTTAACTCTCCACAAAATCACATTGAAACTAATGGGACCTGTAAATGTAAGGCAGCTTTGCAAATTGGGCTGATACACAGGCAGAAGCCTAACTCTGGGCACTCAAGACACTGCTGCAACCCAATTGTTGATTAGAATCATGCCCCTGCATAGAGACTTCTTTCATTCCGTTTTTCCTTCTTGTCCTTTACTTCTTACTATTATTTGTTTTTCAGAAGCCATATTCCCTCAGTCTCAATGTTAAACTTATTTTTTATTGTTGCAGAAGTATACTCTAGATTTTTTATTAATTCACCATGAATATTAGGATTTCTGGGCAGTAAAGGCCATAGATGTCAGACTATCGTTGTACACTCTAAAATTTGTAATTTCAACATTAAAATTAGTGAAGTTGTACTAATTTTGTAACAGCAATGTTTTCTTCAACATGAGTAACTCTTTGATCTTTGATTCAGAGGTGTTAGGTACCCATTAGCTTAAGTCATTATTTTCAAAAGCTGAAAATCAGGCTGTTTCTGTATTGGAAACATACACCTTGGCAGCTAAATTGGATGAAGAGTTGATTATTCTCCCTATTGCTTATATTCTGGAATCTTACAAAAGCAAAATTAACCCTGGAAGACCACTATAATTTAGGTGAATACTAATAGATATCACTTTCATAAAATTATGGCAATGGGCAATTTTGTCTTTGAAAAGTATCTTCTGCAAATATTGCTGCATTTTAGTAAAGGCTTAAAAAAAATTGTCAGAATGAATCTGTTTGTGATCCAAAGTATTTTCAAATTCAGCATCTCTTACCTAGGCCATGTCTGTGCGTTGACATAGGAGGCATTATAGTCCAGACTTTGGTGATAGGGTTGAAACATTCAACAATATTGGAGGTTTTCAGACCATCTCTTCCTCCCACAATGTAGAGTTTGTTGTCAATTACTGCAACTCCAAACTGTAATCGTCTGCCGTTCATGGTACCAATTTGTATCCAGCTATTAGTCCTAAGGTCATACTTTTCAATTGTAGTGGTGCCTATTAGAAACAACAATATGGTACGATATGAGACAGCCTTGAACCGCTCACTATCCAGCAGTCAGTAGTTGATCCATTTTGATCCATTATTGAACTGTAAGAGACTGAAATTCTGTACTTTGACCTTTCCTACATCTTCCTGAGAGCTTTCTGGGACAGCTGTATTAATTGCATGCATACATAATTATCAAACGGATGGGAATAAAACATTGTAAGGTGCAGAATTACAGCTAAGTTTTTAGCACTGCACAATTGCAGATAAGTTAAATCTGTCACACAGTTAAATAGTATTAAGGTTTGTTGTTAAATCTTTCTGAGTATGGTACCTCACAACTATATACTTGTTAACCATGTTTTTGCCTAAATTAGTAGTGCTCCCTAAAACTAAAAGTATATCTGTAAATCTGCCTTTGTTTCCTTGGTGCAGTGGAGGCAGGCAGAAGGCTGAAGTGTGAGTGCACGTTTGCCTTCCACGGGCAGCTTCTCTGAGGCTCACCTGTGCAGCCTTGCAGTAACTGCTTGTCTGCTGTAATATGTAAGTTGCATTTTCAGTTTTTTCAGGTCACTGAACTTCTGTTCATGGTTTTACTGAAACTATTCATAAGGTCTCAACTCCCTGCCATTCAAAACTGACACTTTTCCATCTGCTGGCTCCTGTCAGTCACACTCAGCTGCTGTAATTGCCCCTGTGAGAGCTGATTTAGCACAGGGGGAAACGGCTGTGCACTGCTGAGGCAGGAAGAGGCAATTGCCAGTTGCGCATGCAGCACGCTCTGGAGCTCAACTTCAGCTCAACTGAAGGCAACCAGATGAGAAAAACAGAGCTGATTTCCTGTCTGCTCCTTGACTGAGATTTGTAACAAGAGAACTTGTATTTTGAGGATGACAATAGGCAGTTCATGGATAAATGATTTGTGACTGCAAAACAAGCATGCATTAATGCAGAAAAGATAGTTTGCATTAGAGATGTTTTCCTTGGTAAGATCTGCTGAAGTTCAGTTGCTATATTCAACAAATATAGAGAAACAAGAGCTTATGTGATATATTTGTTTGTTTGTTTTCCTCTATGTGCCTTCCCAGATACACAGATCAGGGAAGAAACTACCTGATCTATCTGCTATAAAAGAAATTTAATTCTGAGCAACTCTCAGAGCAAACTCTGTTTGCTCTTCTTTGCTTTGATTCTGTCTCATTTATTTTATGCTAATATGTGAGTGCCCCAAAGTTCTCAGCTTCAAAAGAAATATCTCACATTCCAAAAAAAAAACAGGGAAAATATATTAAGGTGTACAGCGTGTTCATACCCTGTAGGCTGTAATTTTTACAGAGGCTTGAAAGTAGGTTTCAAAAGTTAATGTAGTTTAGGCACATTCACATTTTTTTTAAATACTAGTTTGAAAGTGGCTCTTTGATCTTTTCTTGATCATTTGAAGTTGAGATTTGACTTCATATACCACCTGAGATAAGCACAAAGCCAAACCTGGCACTCTTTGAGAGTTCTTGTTTTCTTTATCACAGAAAGCACATTCTAGCCAGAGGTTCAGTTCTCCCCTTCTCAGGGATGTTCTTCCAATGCCTCATAGTCTCTTAGGTTCTGTTTCCTTTATCTTACAGTCCAGCTTAGGCTGAAGGTATGAGTCAGAGATATAGAGGACAGCAGGGAGGAGAGGAAGTGCTGTTCTTCTAACCATCAAAAGGCAAAAGTTCAAAGAGCTGGCTTTAATCCAAGGTAATAATAAGAAGAGGACCAACAGGAAATGAAGATGTTGACTGAAATAGCCCATTCTTTGTATAATCTTTACTGAAAAAAAAACCTATTTTAAAATTTTGTTCCAGTTTTTAATAGTTTAAGGGTAATTTTGAGTTTTTGGTTATTTTATGTCACTCATAAATAAGAAGTATTGCTAATTAAACTTCACTAGTCAGTATGGCTTAACTTTATTTTTCTAAATTGTCCTGAGAATGAATGTTTTCTCTTCATGTTATGATAGCAGTGAACACACGGTTTGCATTGAAACTGATTGCAGAGGGTAGTAAGGTAGCACTGCATAGGAAACGTTAGTCATCAGCAACTTTTTCCAAACCATGAAATGGATTAACTTCTCTGTGATTCTATTAATAGTGAATTTGCACAGCTAAAGGTAATGCTGTTCAGCAAGTCACTAGACTTTAAACTAATTACAGTTTTTTGGCACCGAGCAGTGGAGTCCTGTAGAAAGTAATTTAATATACTTCCTACTAAATGGAATAGTATAATTTGTAAAGCTGTAAAACATTTGCAGTTGTGAAAATCAAATCATAAAAATAGGAATATTTCTATAACATTTAGTTTTCAGCTACAAAACTGAAGAAAATTCTATATGTGATCCTGAAAAAACAGCAGGGTTCTAAAATAATATTAAATATTTCTTGAAATATTTTGAATGTTAGTTTTTTTCTGGTTTGTAAAGTCAAACTTTGCACAAATTCTTAGAAAATTTTGGATGTTAAGATCACTATTTGAATCTCTCCTAATCTTATAGCTGTATGTATGTTATTCAGAAACAGGATTCTTGCAAGAAGGTAGAATATCTAACATATAGGATTGATTTCTGCAATTTTCCCTTCCTTTTCCATCCTTAAATTGCTGTTTTTCTAACAAACTTTTCAATAACTGTCATATATTCTCTGCATGTCTGTAATACAATTACTCAATACAAATAAATATTTCAGCTTACCTTTAGTGGCATCCATACCTCCTACAGCATAAAGTGCACCCACTGTGGACTTCCTAGGCTTTGTTCGAGGGCTCTGCATCATAGACCGTCTTTCTGGTAGAAGATGGTACTTCATAGCCTCCATGAGAAGTTTCTGGCATTCTAGGTCGTCTGCAAACATTGGACTATTTTCTAGATCGGCTAGTAACTAAGAAATGAAAAATGATGATGTTATATGTATCTAAATCATTAAAAGTTGGATGCACTTCAGTAAGTAAAGTTTATGTAGCTACAAAGATAGGTGAAAGTGTTATCTGGGAAATAAATGTACTTTTGAGATACCACAAGACTGATATATTTATAAAGATAACTGTGAGCACAATAATTACATTTACTTTTTTCTTCTATCTTACATTCTATCTTATTATTACAAATAACAATCATACCTATTATGGAGTTAACAAAAAAAAACCAAAACCTTCCACATCAGAAAACAGCAAATCAGAAGCAGAAAGCAGTACTTCTTTACAGGCATTGTTTTGTTTTGTTTTCAGTTTATGGTTAAGGCCCCTGTTAGCCCTTCACTTCCATACCTGAGGGGGAAGTAGGGGCAGTCTGATATAAGATAGCAGCATCCCCAGGTCTTGTTGCCGGTTTTGCAAATCATGTCTCACCCACATCATTAATGCCTGGAATATAACTTCCTCATCTGGAACATTGATGTCATCGCTAGACAGGAGTTTTGCAATCTCATTAGCAGGGAGTAGAAGAAATTCCTGGTTTTTAATAACTTCTGTGAAATGTTCCTAAAAGGAAAGAATAGATTTCAATGCACTCATGATTTTCGCAACCTGAATTAAGCTTTCCTTAGGTAATATAGTCTTTGCATGTACTGTAGTTCTGTTTTCTTCTAAGGTGTAGGGAAATATAAGTCAAAGAACCCCCTTCTACCATTTAAGGGAGACTGGTTTCTCTTTGAAGCTTTGCTCTTGTAGAGCTGAGGACCAATGTTCAACTTCACCACTACCATGCTTACGGCTGCAGGTGGCAGGATTCCTCTTGGTATGTCCTGGCAGGATTTACTACTGGCAGTTTTCACCATCAGTGTGATCTTAACACTGCAGCTTAATAGAGACACAATTTGAAGATAAATGGTATATGTTATGAATGGTAGGTGGGTATTCAAATTAACCATATAGCTTGTGTTACAAGTGGATTTCCAAGCTTTAAACTCTATTCAGACTTGCAGTTCTTTACTGTGTCTGGTGCTGACTCTCTGCAGTAGAAAATGGAAGGAAATTAAACTCACTTTTCTGACAGTACTTTGGGGGCAAAGGAAAACCAGGCAAATCTTGAGAAAGTGGTCTAAGACTATAATCTAGCGCTATGACAAAACAACCCACTCCAGGCATGACCATAAATATGAAATCATTTGAACCTTTCAAAGAATCATTTTCCATAAAAGTATTACGTTGTACAGGCCAGTACAACAACACTAGAATTTATATTGAAATATTTTGTTTGCTTGTGCTAATTCCAGAGAAATGTTTTGTTAGCTGTTTTTTGAAGTTACATGTAGAGAAATGCATGTTGAATCTTATCTGTATTTGAAATACTAGTTTCCTTTTATGTACTTGGAAGAAATGTATTTTGTGTAGAAATCGGAAATAGGACAAATGAAGAGATTTTAGTTACTGACATTTGTATTATTTATTTTCAGTAGTCTCTTGGCTTTCTGTAACTCTTTACAAGAGAACTCTACTGAATATGCAAATATGGAAGTATTAGTGATTAGAGGATATGTTAACTTTTCTGTGCTATGCACATCCTGCTTTAATATTTTGTGACATTCAGAGAATAGGAACAGGAAGGCCAGTCCACATTACAGTTACAAATATAGTCCAAGATGTTTATCAGAGCAAGGTCTATCTGCATGTAAAGATACTAGGCAGGAAACTGTTAATACTTTGCATCAATGGCTGAAGTAGATGAAGGGAAAAGCTTCCTTTGTGTCTGTTTTCGTTGAATGGATGTTAGTGTTTATAGCTTGTCTTCTGTAAGTGTTTAAATGTTACTAGTTCATTTGGATGATCTCTGTATTTACAGTACATCTTTATAGTCTTTTCCCTGAGGTACACATTTTCAAGTGGTTGAGGCTAGCCTGACACAAAACAGAATGTTTTATTTATCCTCTTCCACAACGGTTTGTGTGCATGCATTGGTACAATCTCTGTTCTCCAGCATCTTTTGAAAATCAGCTCAGAAATCTGTGAATTTAAAACGGTTACAGTTGAGGCCCATGTGGCTGGGACTTGTAAGACAAAAGGGGTAACAGAGGGGGGAATTTCCTGTTTTCAGCTGAGGATATAATGGTATGGAGCAGCAATGACAATGCTGTTATGTAGGGCTTGAGTGATCCTTCTAGCTTCAGTGTTCTTTTTCAAACTTTAAAATATAAAAGAAATCTAGATTGCTGCTGAACAAACCATTCATTAGTATGACAGGAAGGAGCACAACCAGTGCCCTCAATCTGCACATGCCACTCTCATTTACTTCATCATGTGTAAGTGTGCGGTCTCTTCCTGGAATGCTCTTAGCATTATGAAGCCTCTAAACTGGTTTTGACATACTGTGCTAATATTTCAAGCATAAAGCTGCCATGTGTCTCCTAACAAGGAGTTCTTTTTATATCCATTTAGCTGTTGCAGTTGCCATTCTTTTTGTGTTTAAAGATGCTATAGCACATCTTGATGCCCTGAATATTTATCCCTTGATTTGGTTTCACAGCCAGCTATCTTGCTTCTCTGTTTCTACACTGAATATTCATTTCTCACTTTCAGCCGGAGGAGGATTATGCTTCAGTCAAAGATGTGCCTCTTTTTAGCATTCCAAATCTTTCTCATACATTCTTTATTTTGGATTTTGTTGTGTATGTGCCTCACCTTAAAATCAGCTTTGTAATTTTCTTGGTGTTGAATCAACATGTGAATGGGCCACTACTGTTTTTCCTCTTGTCATTGTCCATGTTAAGGCCCTGTTACCTTTTTTCTTTTTTTTTTTTTTTCAAGAAATGCATGCCAATCATACAAACCTAAGTTCAGTAAGTATATCCTTCTCCAAGGCAAAATTCTGAAATAGGAAGCATAACTGAATATTTGGTTTTCTATGCACACTCTTCTCTCTTTCCAATGCTTCTGTAACAGTCACAGATCTGAAATTTCCCTTTGGAGTCTGAGCTGGGCAGAGATCCCCAGGTCAGGGACTTTGCAGGAAAAGCACAGCCATTGCATCGGGCTCAGAAAGCTTGCTCTGCTTCACCAAAGCCCATATGTTTTCTGGGAGAGTATTCACACTTAATGTTAACATTCTAATTGTAAAACAGGTAGATTCTTTAACTTACCATAGTGTATGTGTGAGCCACCTTCAGGAGCTCTGTGCAGCCCTGAGCATCTCCAAAGGAGCGGATTCCCAGGCAGTTGGAAGGATGGAGCTGCTTCATGAGGAAGTTGCAGCATACCTCAATGACCTGGGATAGCTGGAGAAGACAAGCTGCAGCTAGCAAACTTTCTATAGTGTCTTCCTTTAACTCTAGAATACCTGTGCAGTTTGCATGTAGGGAAAAAATACAAGTTTTCGGTCATTTTCTTTGTAACTTTATTTACTTGAAATCTTCCCACTCCCTACTTTTTCTGTTCCTGCAAAAAAAAAAAATTGAAAAGTGGCCTGTGATTCACAGGTTCATCTTCCTTTAATGCTAAAGGAGTCTTTAAACACATCTTAAGAGACTTACAGGATTTGATGGATTTTGAATAAAATTACTGGAACATTTTTACTGAAACTCTAGCACTATCAGATCTGATTTTACTTGAAAAAAAGAAATAAAGACTAAGAGGGGATTAGACAAAAACCTTTCCCAGAATTCACGTGGGTTTCTGAAAAATGTATCATAAATTTGTATTACACATGAGAAATTAGTATCAGTAGCTAGAAAATGCTAACAGTAAATGCTTGCAGGAAACCTGATTTCCTCATTTATCTATGAAATGATTATGTGATTGTGAGGTGTTTTGTTTTTTGTTTTATGTTCATAAACAGACTGGAAGGTGTTTATTTAATTAGATTTTCCATTCTTATGCTTAGTAGATACTTTGATTCCCTAGTTAATATCCAGCATTAAAATGCTATTCTGAAAGAGATGAAATTTAATTAGGTGGGATGATTTTTAGATACATGTGGATAATAAGCAGCCCACCACCTCACTTCTTTGCATTCGTTCTAATCTATTTCCTTGGGTCATTTATGTTTATTCAGTGCCTTATGCATGTTATGCAACATTACTTCCTGCCCATGTTTATCCTCTTGTTTGTACCCACAAGCACATAAAGGGTCTATTTTGTGTATAGAAACTTCTGTTTCCAATCTGGATTGCAGATGGCTTATCTTTCTTGAAATTTGTCTCTTTACACAACAGTCAAGATTGATGAAGTGAAGCAAGTCTTCTGTTTTTGGCATTTATGATAATACTATTATATTAATTACATTGGAGTCTTTGTTTTAATTTAATCTTTTGTTATTCTAATCCCTTTTTAAATTATGAGCACTATACAAATACTGATACATACCTATAGTACGTCTTCCAGCCTCCCTGTCTTGATTTGTAAATTGTGCTATTCCATTCTCAAAAGCTAGTCCTGTGCAGGACATCAGCTGAGAAGGACACATTGAATGTTACTGGCAATAGGTGCAAACTGAGGAGATGGATCAACTTATCAGCAAATGCTTGTAAATTCAGAAAGCTGTTTTTCTGTTTGGTTTAGTGTTAGCACTTTGTGGAGAAGTAATTTTCTCCTTTCAAGAGCTGAGTATGTTTTGCCACAGAAGTTCATAGCTTGGAAGAGGAAAGGGCTTTGCATCTTAATTTTCTGGCTGGGGTGGCTGCCATTTTCCTGAGTAGCTTGCTAAACACCAGAACATACAAACATCCAGAAACTGCACAGGTTTGAATGATCTGGATTTTTCTGATTGTGATACATAGTATGCAGCAGTTATGTTCTACATCACTTTACTCTGCTTGGTATAGCAGTCATAAAAGCGATTTCACAGTTCTTTGAGTTGGTCTTCTTGGCTACTTGGTTTGAGGTCCAACAATATAGGGCTGAATTCTGAAAACTGAGGGAAAGAAAGCAGGAGATATATATCTACATAGTAGATATGGGTGATGGAGGACTTACCTGTGTAGGCATAACGCACCAGAGCTTTCAGCGCATCCGGGTCCACTCCCTCCATCTTGATCTCCTCTTGTTTTGCCTCACGTACATCATTAGTGAACATTGCAGCAAAATAATCAGACACTGCACTGAGAATCAACCTTGAAATAGAAGCATTTTAAGAGGGCTGCAGATTACTTTGTAATATTCATAACAAGCATGAAATTCAGTAATACTATGTAGTAAATTGTGTGTGTGTTTTAGAAATATTCGCTTACAATAGGATTTGAATCATACAGTAGTGAGCAGTAAAGTTAAAAGGGTAATTAGTAATCTACTTCTACAGTGACTGATCATTTATAGCCAGGCAGGGTAGACATACATTTCCCTAGCATTTGAAAATGACAGGCTTTGAAGCCACGTAAACCAAAGCGGGGCAGGTACCTGTGAGCTGGAATCTTCTGGTCTCCAACTATGAGAAGAACATCGCACAGCTGTTTCTGCTGCAGATAATTTTCCATTTTGCGGAAAGTTTGCTCCGCGTGGTTTGTTGAGTGGAAGTACTCCTCGGAGCCATTGGTGTTCATACCAAGCAGTGAGCTGCTGGTTGTAGACAGCCTGTAATGAAAGAGCACATGCAGGGACTGCAACCTTACAAGCTCTGATTGTGTTCTTTACATAAGTTTTGTTCAAAAGGCATTACAGAAGCATTTATTATTATTATTACTGTACATTATTACTACTGTACAAAATGGGAATGAATCAGAAGACAATCTGACAACTGACATATAATTCTAGATAAATTAGTGAGCCAAAAACTGATGAAATTAGTAGATTCTATTACCTTTACAACCTGAATGCAAATAACAAACTAATTCCTTGCCTTTTCAAAGAAATGTGTGTTATAAAAATATATTATTCCCACTACAGAACTCAGATGTCCCATTTATAAATACTCATAAAAACTATTTATATGATTTTTTTCCTTACTACCTTCTAATATGGATCATATTGCAGATTGAAGTATTCTTGATACTTTCTTAGAACAGTTTTTTTTTCACCTGTTTCTTGTAAGATAGCAGTGCATTTCTTAATATGCATCTTTATCACAAATGCTACAATCTGCAGCACTATTTTACTTATTCTAGACTTCTATAGATAATGGTTTGTTAGCTTATAATATCATCTTAGTTACAATATCTCAGGTATTATATCAAATACTGTTAAAACCTAAAGCACCTGGTTGTTTTGTTTGTTTCTTTTTTTTCCAATTGCAAGGCCAGTAGAAGCTTGTCTTTGATACTGTCAGTGCATATCAAGAAGCACAGCAGAGATAAAATCTCTTCATGAAATTAACCAGAATGTTGGATTTTGCTCACAATTGAACATTTCGTTCAGAAAATACAGAAATTAAAATAAGTGAATCAGTAGGATAATCAGAAAATATAAGTAAATTAGATCATTTATTTTCAAAGATTGTGCATAATTAACTACTTAAATGGAATTCAGGGGGAACAATTAAAAATTATATGTAATCTGGGATTGTGACAGAGTTGATTTTTTGTTCCCTCTACATTATAGAAAAGTTATGGAACATTAGTGCTTTTCAGATTAATATGGAGCAAAATCAGAGTTGTTATGACTGCTGTATGCTAGGTTTCTCTGGATCTTTTTTCCGTCTTAAAATCCATCAATATGAAAATCTTCAAATTTTTGTGTCAGATTTGCAGATGTCCCCCAGTCCACTTGCCAACATGGCATCTTTGAGGTACTGGTATTTCAAAAGCTCAGGTCCAACTGCATGTGATACCTTTCCAGTGCACTGAGAACTAAGGCCCAAATCTGCCAGACTCACTGGATATGTATCATTGATGGTCTTCACAAACACATTATTTCTGCTGTAACTGAGCTGTGTCACTCCTGAATTGTGTGTGTGTGCATGTGTGACACCTGAGGAACTAACGCATCTCAAACCCTCAGATGTGCACATATGCATATTTCTCTCTAGGTAAACTCAGATTCTGTTACAATTTACAAACATATTAAAACATATTGCATTCAAAATTGATGCAGTAAACTCTATCTTTCTTTTGAAGCTCTTCACTACAGTGTCAACTGCATTTTCTTTTTTTTTTTAAGAAAAAGGGGCAAATCAAGTTCACCTATAACATGTATCCTTTGTAGTTTGCAGCTTACAAAAATTAATTTGTCTCAGTTTAATGACTATACTTTTTGTTTGTTTTGCTTCAGTGCTTCATTGAAAATGAAGGAGCTGAAAAATTAGATTATATGCTCATTAGTTTTGCATCAACTACTTGATGCCAACTTCATATTCTGTAATATTCTTGTTTTGCTATTTATCTCTTAAGTTTTCTTTCACATTTCAAACATTTTTTTTCCAAGCGTATTTTGTTTCAGATTTATTATATCCATTTTAAGTACTGTATTTTAATGTATTACATTGCTCTTATCCTTACTATGTCAGAGGTCAGCCAGAGTAATACTTGTTCATCCCTACTGCAAATGCATGGTACCAGTTTCTTGAAATTAGCAATTTCCAATAGAGTGTATGCATTTGTGAGTAGGACAGTCATTTTCAAGCAGTAAAGATTTTAAAAGAGACTTATAGTCCAATCATTTTACTGAGTTCTGGATACTTTTTTTTTTCTTTATTTGCCTTAGAGTAACCTTTAGTTGCAGCAGAAATGACACCAACCATATAATTATTTAAAAAAATAATAATAATAAAAAAAAAGGTCTTCAGAGATTGGAGAGTACTAGAAGGAAAAAAAAAAACTGGCTAACTTTGTAAATATAATTCTGTAGTTGCTGATTTATTTTAAGTAGGTGATTCAAAATGGTAAGTATAGTCAAATATGGAGGGGATAAATTAAGTTCTGAGATATTTCTCTATTTCCTTCTGTGTATGACTGTTACTGATATGCAGATAACTCAAATATGGGGCTTCAAAAATTTAAATCTAGGGAGGAAAAATGCAATGAACTTTAAGAAGACAGAGGTTGAAGTACCTTGAAGAAGGAAGTTGGGAAAAATATCAGTAAGTCTGATGTTGAAAGAAAACCAGGGGTGCTGCAGACTGCACTACAGAGATAAGCAAGCTAGCTGCAGATGTGTTAACTTGAATGTATCTACCTGTCCTGTTTTGTTCCATGAGAACACAACACATTAAGAGATCTCATGGTTCATGTAAACCTACCCAGAAGCATTTAGTGGATGGAGAATTACTAGTTTTCTATAAAATGTGTATGAGTTTGGACCAAAAAAAATCTGAAGTGTATTAAGTAATAACATTTCCAGAGGTACATTAGCCTTGTGATGGCCAAGTAATTAGTTTTCAATTAGTCAGAAGGGAAAATTACTAAAAAATGTTCTGAAGAATCAGAAACCTGAGTAGCTTAATGCCACCTTTGTGATAGTGCTGACTAGGATGCTGAGATGTTTTAACACCATTAGCACCAGTATTAAGAACGTAAGATCTCAGATTAGCCTGGAGAGAGCACAGGTAAATCTATACTTAAATAATTTCAAAGTTGCTGAGCTGCACAAATTTCATCTTAGGTAGAGAGCCTAGTGAAATAATTTCAGAGTTTTCCCATAAGGACTTGTAAAGGATAGTGAAAACATGGTACTTTTGTTTAAAAAAAAAAAAAAGAAAGAAAAAAAAAAAGAAAAGAACGAACAAAATATTTGAGCAGACCTTCTAAACTGAAAACCTGAAAAAGTAATAAAACAATGTTAAGTATCTAAATGACAATGAGATAAATTCCAGCCAGCATGGTTGTTCAGAACAAATCATGTCATAGCAGTTTCTTTTTTTTCTTTTATGACAAGATAACAAAGCTTACTGGGAGAAAAGAATTAGATGTCAGAAGTCATCTTGACTTTTGGATGACTTCTGACAGTATTTCACATGACGTTTTCAAAATCAAGCTAGGATGGCATGTCTTGAGTGTAATGGATAGATAGCAACAACTTGTATAGGTACTTAAAATTTTTCTAAGCCAGAAGATGTTCTCAATGAACTGCAGTTGAATTCTGCATCTGATGCTGATCCATATTTTCATTACAGACAGGTATACAATAGAAATAGGGTATAATCATCATATCATTAAATGATAGCAAATTGACAAATTTGGGGAACAGAATTTAAATAGAAAGTGCTATCTTTGCCCTCAACTTTTTTGACCTTCTGGCAAATTTTTACTTTTCAAAGACCTGCTCATACTTCCATGTGAGTAATTACCTGAACGAACTACAGGATAAGAAGACATAAGGTAACAGCTAGATTGTAATGAATTCCGAAAAAACTCTTAATTGGAGGTGGTGATGTGGAAGGAAAATTGAATCTTTCCTTTGGTCAGGGGAATGAGCGTCAAGTTTTGTGGTTCATTCCAGGCCTGTTCTCTACAATTCTTTAAATTGCTGAATTATATTAGAATCATTTTCTGTCTTCATAAAGTACTCATTAATCAACACCGCACTCTTCATTAATCAGTTTATAAATGATAAATTCACTTTTAATCTTTATTTAATTATAATATGATAAAACATAAATGCCATTTAATTGCTTTTTTAACTCAGTGTGATCTTAAAGTGCTTCATTAATTGTGCCTGTGGCCAAAAAAAAAAAAAAAAAAGGAAAACCCTTAATGATTAGGAAGCTTAGAAGCATAATATTGCATGAAAACCAGATAATGAAATGCATATTTTTATTTGTTGTTCTTGATAAGGCAATTATTTATACTTTTATAGTGACCACTCTTGTGTTGGATATTGGTTGATTGCACCTAATTATTTTCCTTCTAATACTTGTGAAGACCAGTTCAACTAACAGTTCAGTCATCACTATTACTTACAGGTTGTTGTTTTGGACCTCTGAGGTCACCCATCCATAACAGCAAACTAGATAGCAGGTAGAGACATTGCTAGGAGACATTAGGCATCTTAAGCCTTTATTACAGCTGAGAACATCAGTGTGACTTTGACTCTGAGGTTTATTGGATGTGCTTTAGCAGTGACAGGCTTTCAGACAAAACTGCAACTTCATCAATTCAGTTTGTTTGTACAGCAATATTTACAATGCAACTCATCATTTTTTCCCCCTCTGATTTGTTTGTGCTTATTCAAGAAAACTACAGTCAAACCCCACATAGGCAGACTCTCCCCCATGCTTGAGCTGCTTGAGCTCTGACCCTCTGTTGGGAGGTATCATGGAGCTGGAGGTTGAGAGATGCTATCTCCTTATGCCAAATCATAGGGCCCCTGCATCAGTTGGCTGAGATATGAAGAAAAATATTTCTATTAGAAAGCCATTTCTGAACACAGCATAAAATAATGATAAAGTTGATGCATTTGTACTAATTGCTTGCTGACAATATGCAATCAGTAGTTGTCCTAACCTCTACCTTAATATTCAATATTTCCTAATAGTTCTACTGTAGTTGTCTCCTTTCTTAGATATTGCTGGTAAACATAACATCTAAATATTGTGCAAAAAGTTGTGGATCAAAAATTATGATCTTAAAGTGTATGGAACATTAACATGCAATGGTATAACAAAATAACTGTAGCAAAGGAAGAAGTAAACAACCAAAATGTGCAATTACTGAGGTGAATAGATTGCTGACTTCCATAGAAAGTTCACACTGACAATCCCTTTAGGACTTGGAGATATGAAAAACGGCCTATGTTTAATAATTTCTTTTTGCAATCTTTAACAGAAACTTACCACTTTTTACAGTTGGCATTAGTTAAAATAACTTTATGATTCATAATGAAATGAATTGAGACTAGGTTATTTAAATTACCCTCTGAATGGGAAGCATGCTTTTGGTGGGATAATTCCACTGGAGAACAGACCCAACTAAACTGGAGAGCACCTCAGCACTTTGCAGGCCTTTATGATGGTGTCCGCTGTGTCCCCAGCATCATTTCACATTACAAAGAAGGTTCAATCCAACCAGTCTCTCCACAAAGCTCTTTTCCTTTAGAAATTGTGTATTTGTTTTTTTAATGATGGATGTTAGTTGTAAAATTATTTTCCCGTCTCACTGCAGTGCTGATTGTTCTTATTAGCATGTGTAGTGCCTCAGACTATCTTATGCTTCTGGGAAGACAATTTGTTGAAAGCTTTATGCATTCCTTTATTGGCATCTTGTGTCTTCAGTAAAGATTTATGTTTGCAATTTGTTCTATACAGATAAGTAAGAAATTGAGGTATTTGTGCGTACACAATAAATAGTTTTCAGAATTTTGTACTGTGTAAAAGCACAATAAGATCTGATTCATATCTTCTTTGGTTGGACAGCAACATTCTGTGAATGAAAAAACTCAAGGCAAACATTTGAAAATTTCACTAATAAATGCTTGTTTGACAGTCAGCATGTATAACACTTCGTTCTTGACTTTTGGGGCTCATTTTGCAAAACTGTTCCGTAACTTTTTTGCAGAACTGTTCAGAAATTTTAAGAGGCACTAAGATGAGGCATCAACTGGCCTCCCATTATGTTATGTCAGCAGGACAAGTAGGGAAGGCTGTGGATGGGGCTGTTGCCTTCTGTGGATTTGGACTTCATGCCCCAGGCTGCCTTCCCAATGGGACACAGCAGGAGTGCAGTCCCCTGGGAGTGCCACAGCCCTGCATGCAATACTTGTACACTGAATGTGGGAGCCTCTAGTGATCCAGTGCACACTGTACAAGTGAAAGGACTGTAGGAGCAAAATTCAGCAGCTATTTCTTCAGATTCTTGGTGGCCATACAGTGTAACTAGAGACTTTTATCACGGTGATGTGTTAGTGTTAACATTTGCAATGTAGTAGGGATTTTCAAATTAAATAATGACTTTCCTCCTGATTCAGAATAATCTGAATATGAAATTTTAATATGAATTTTATAATGGCATGAGATGATTTCATAAAAATTGGGACTGTGCTAATATCTAATCAGTCTGGAGAGTGCACTAGATGTACATCCCTTAGTGTTTTATTGTAATAGATATCTGTCCATCTGTATTTGATGATAAAGTGTCTCAGACAAATCTTTTAAATTAATGCTATCTCAAATCATCATTCAGAATGATCCTCCAAAAGAATTAACACTATCCATTTCCACTGTGTAACGAAGAATAATAACTAAGTGAAATGTTTCAGTAAAAAATATACAAGAGTATATATTGCCATATAAAATTTCACCTTTGTTCTGATTTTAAACAAAATATTTTAGTTAATGTGCTTTTCCTAAGGTGGATAAGAAAGTTGCTCAAAAAAATTTAGCATGTAAGAAAAAATATAAATTATATGGAATGTTTTGTTGTCTTAATCAATGCACACTCAAAGGCTACAATAAGAATTCTGAAATCATCACTGCGATAACATGATTTCTAACTCAAAATTTATGTTATAAGATTATGTTGGTTAAAATTAAAACTCACTGAAGGAGAAATTCAATGAGGTTGCTTACTACCTTCTCAACTTTCATGTAACTGGTTATAATATGTTAGGTAATTTAATAGCATTTCCCTAAAGAACAAAAATTGCTGCAACTAAAAGACATTATCTCAAGTTGTCATAATGTGCAAAATGAAAAATAATGACTAAATGCTGGATGTAGCATTTTTAGTTAGAGGAAAAAAAAAACGGAAACAAGCTAAGGTCAACAAATTTTGCTTAAACCTAACCACGATTACTGCCAGATGAAACTAATTAGTTCCGTGATTCTTACTTCATTAAGCATGTTTCAGAGAGACTTCTGATGAGAGACCATGCGGAGGAGAAGGCCTGCTTATGTGCTCAATTCAGTTTTGAATTCTCTCTAACTCTAAGTGAACAGTGTAAGGAAGCATTAATTTAAACAGCTAACCAGTAATTGAGATGCATATTGAATTCCTCTGAAGAGGAAGTCAGAGGCACATCTGGCACATCTACAGCATCTCATGGGAGCTTCATACTGAGCAACTTTATTGGCATAGTGTAGCACCAAGCCAAACTACATTTCTTTTATAGATGAGTCTGGCATCCTTAAATGAATGAAATAACAAATGAGGGCAAAAAATTAGTGCTGACTTACAACCTTGTTCCTTTCTGTGCTTTTCTTGCTGCTTCATTGTGTTCTGATTGAACAGTCTGGCTCCTTCATGATTTCAAGGCTGTAACTTCACAGGAACCTGTCTTAACGTTGCCTATAAATCCACTATGACAAGATTTACCAAGAGACTGAGTTGGCTGTACTGCCAGATGATTTTACTAGGTCAAGCATCTCAGAGAGAGAGATCAAAAAAAGGTCCGTCCTAAGCCACGGTACTTGAATGTAGAATAGTAGGGTTTCTTTGAAAGTAATCGCACAGAAAGGAATTTCTGTCCTTGCATGTAGTTTTCTGTAAACTAGCTAGATAGGCTGCAAGTAATCTTCAGTAATGTCCTCTGTGAGAGTTAAAATTGTGACTCAGAACAAGCATTTCAATCTTTAAATGCTTATAACAAGAATTATGCTAACTGATATGTAGGTATGGTTGATTTAAAGCTCTTCATGCAGTCTTAGTTAAGTGGTTACATATGTTTTGAATTACAGTTTATAACTCAGAGAAGCAGCACAGAATTATTAGGTGTACTGGACAAATTAGAGGATTTTCTTTAGAAAGTTCTAGTGTCAGATCTCTATTGTCAGAGTGGTCAGGAGGAGAAAGACATTTGCCTGGACCTTAGATGTTTGTCCAGGTGCTTTACACCCTGCAGTTTGGGGCTGTATTTGTGTAGTAAATGCACACCCTGGAACAAGTGCTTGTAGAAGTGATCTGAGCTCTCCTGCCTGCTCAACAGAGAGGCAGCTGAGTCCTTGGTCATGGCAGACTGCAACTGCTTTCTAGGCTATCACCTAACTGAGGTCTAAAGAGGTAAAGAGAGCATCCCCAATGCTGCTGAAGCAAAGCCTGCTCGGCTCCAGCAATAAAGCAGATTTTATGATGTGTTTTGGCAAGTCAAATCTGACCAGGGTCAAAAGGGTGGGTCAGAAATGGCATCACCAGACTTACTCCTTGTGTTTTCCCTATCTATATGGCACAGGCAAATCCTTTGGCTACATAGCTTGCTATCTGTATGTGAACTCAAATGGATCACAACTGAAGGTAATATTTCAACAAACATCCTGTTTGGAAATAGAGGTTTCTAATTACAAAGCTTTTTCTTTAACATAGTGGTTATGGAAGAACTGGGGAAAAAAAAACTAACTCCCACCAAAAACACAGAACGTGACTAAGATTAAATTACTGAGATATTTTTGTCTGCGTGTGTGTATATGTGCTTCTCTATTTCTTCACATTCTGAAATGGTGTGACAAGGAGACACAGAGCTTTCCTGGGCATCTGTGCTAAATGAACACTGTAGAAGAGGTTTCCCTGGCAACGCAAACCATATGTAATAGCTCAAAATAGCTTTTCTCCAGCTCCTAGGATTTCTTAGTGGTTTGCTTATGATTTCCATTTAAATCAAGGTATGTTTTCACTGTTCAGAAAGGTTCATTTTCCCAACTTATATTAAAATAAACAGGCTTTGAAAATGCTTGTCTTGCAAGAGTGCCTCCCTTCCTCTTGACTCTAATTAATGAGGTAAACTCAAGCATAGCAAATGGTGACAGCAGCTCTCCACTTTGTCAAATGTATTCCTTTTATGTTTGCTGTTCAAAACACTTTATTATAACTATGCTGGTGGTCACTATCACTGGTTGCAACAGAAAACTTCTAGTTCAAGTAGTAGTCTGACTTTTGTGATAGTATAATCATGGAAGCTATATACATTATGTGGTATTATTGTGAGAATTACATAGCATAATGCATCAGTTATAATGTACACGTTAAAGTTTGCATGTTACTAGCAGGTTTTAGGCAAATTGTGGTGCTTGAAAACACTGATCAGTTCTTACTGTGTTCATAAGAAAATAGGTATCCAAGGTTATCTTTAATATGAACAAGCAGTGGTACCAAGAGGCTAAATTGATTCCCTGAGTTTAGATAAGAAACACGTATCAAATCTGAGATAGAATCAGTGGATGTTGATTTTGAGTTTCTAACACAGCTATTCGTGAAGTCTTACATTTTACAAGTTAGAAGCAGTCTTGGAGAGCTTGTATTTGGTTAAATCAATTGCTAGTCCTTGGGAAAGATTTTTGGCCAAAATTTTCAAAATATATGTAGCAGAACCAAAGAAAGATTGAGGAATCGTTCTTTTCCAATGAACATTTATTTAGCCTAAGTATGTTTTAGCTGATAAAATAATGAAGAAAACAATTGACAGTGTTCTTTTTTGTTCTGTTTCATTTCTAAGTAAGGTATCCTTCTGTATCTGTGCCCTATTTCTTGACAAAATGATTTTAAAGCAAAGTCATTTAAATACTGTATCATATATTCTAACTTCACATGAATGAAGTTCTACAATGTCCTCTACATGCCTTTAGTTATCTTTCTGCCTGTGAGCAGTAGACAAAATTTTAGTGAATTATCCTGATTCATCATATAAAATGAAAACAGTTACTAGTATGAAGTATAAGATGATTTATGGTAGTAATTAGTGGACAGGCAGAATTGTTGGGAAGACCCAGGCCATGAGTTCTTGTTCTATCTATTTTAATTAGCTTTGAATTGAATTTTGACTATTAAGCATTTCCTTGGGAAAGGGGGAGGAGGAGCATTGGGAGATTTGTCAGAGCTGAGTGGTGGAGTCTGAACATAGAGTCACTGATGTGAGGCCTGATTACACACAGGAAGAAACTTTTACAGTTTTGATTTAGAGATTTTTGAGTTTAGTTCCTGTACTCCCTTTAAGCTCATTCTGTAAATCTGTACTTCAGCGTTTCTGTATTTACATTGCATACACACAGATATTCCCAATATATACCCCAAGGCATATTCTTTATTATATCACATGATATAGTTATTCTTAAAATGCAGTATCATTATTTTCTTCTAGCTGAATGAATTTGTATGCAGTGGGCTAACTCTAGCTGATTTATTGCAACAAACAAATCTCTTTATTTCTTTAAATGTGAAAGATTTAGTAATGTTACTTATGACAGTATTGCAAACATATTTTTTGTGTGTGTGTCTGAGTTGTTTACTTTGAACTGTGAACATCAGTTGTTCATTTCTTTTACATTTCTGTCTATAATTTTCAAATCAAGCAAACTCTCCCCCTTTTCCAATAATGCTTCAATAATCATACAGTTGATATCACATACTATTAATTTCACAGTTGCATATGTTCAGTATGTCTGTAAAACATGCTCTGCGTTGGTCACATGTGTTTAATCATCTCCTTAACTTTTTCTGGAGACATTAGGCAGAGACTTTAAGAACAGTAATAAGTCTTTAAGAAGTAATTTAGCAGCTGTCTTTGCTGAGAGCAGGCTGCATGGAGAAGAAATTAGAAGATAATTGAATCATAAAGAAATTGGTTTGAAATTGATAGAATTGTCATAGTTTCTTAAATTACTATTAAATGGTATTTTTTTCCCTTGTCTGTAATAATTCATCTTTGAAAGCTATGCACGTTAAGTGTAAGCCTGTGTGTCATGTTCCTCCAAAGATGTTGCAGTAGAAGGAGAACATAGGCATAAAATCTGCTGAGGAAGCTTTTGAGGCATTGATTCTCATTTCTGTACCAAGGGATCCTATATGAGGCAATAGCATTTGTTTAGTCCAAATGAATCAGTAGTCACTGTTCAATACATTCTCACATTGCCTGAAAAGTCCTGTCCTTCCTTGCAGTGTAACAACTTCAAGGAAAAGGGTAAATCTGCTTTTTAATTTCAGTTTTGCATGAGATGCCACTTACTAGAACTTCACAAATTTTCTACTTTTAGCAAACAGTGGGTGTCACAAGAAAATTTTCTCAGTACTCTCACCTATTTTTAAAAACAGCTGTGAGAGAGTTACAGTAAAATACTATCAAAACTCAGCTTAGCTCCACTAATTATCTATGCCTTTCCTCAGTTCATAAGTAAAACTGAAGTAATATTTGGCACCAGGAGATGCAGCATCTCATTGTTGCCAATGGGCTGTTCTTCCAACATTATTGCCAAAATGCCATCCTCTTTTCCCAGCTGCAAACCTTTCTTCCACGGCATTAAAATATTGAAATGCCACATAGACTGCATATCCATCACTTCTGAGAGGAGATTGGCTACAATATCTTAAATAATCCATTTCCAGTGTTCCAAGCTTCAAATTTGTATTTTGACCTTTATTTAAAGCTTATCTTTAGCAGACAATTACTTTCTGCTTTTCCCTGAGGTTGTAATGAAGCATTTTGGCTGTCCATAGCAGACTGACATAAAATCATCTTTTTAACATATATTGCATATAAGTCAATATATAAAGTATAAAAGGAACTGCAAAATTCTTCATAAAGCAAAAATATTTTCTTAGCTTCTATTTGGGATCAGAATTAAGTAATATTACACTGGAGACGTTATCTGATAAAAATAAGATGATTTGTTGGAAGTACTATATTTAGGGACAAAGCAAAAATGTACAGATGGTTAGGGAACATGTTTTGGTCCAGGGCTCACATGAATCACAAGCTCAGCAGCTGCTCAACCTGGAGAAGAGGAGGCTGAGGGGAGGCTTCATGGCGGCCCACAGATCCTCACAGGACAGCGCTGAACTGTGCTTGCTGGTGACAGCAACAGGACCTAAGGGAACAACATGGAGCTGCTTCAGGGGAGGATCAGGTTGAGAGTCGGGAAAAGGTTTTGCACCAGAGGGCAGCAAGCATGGCTCCAAGCTACCAGAGCTCAAGGAGCTCTTGAACAGTGCTCTCAGACTTCAGTTTTTAGATTCTGGGTTGCCCCGTGTGGGGCCAGGGGCTTAACTCAGTGGTCTTTGTGAGTCTCTTCCCACTTGGGATATTCTGATTCTGTGTCCTGTTGAATGTCTTTTGGGCTACTGCAACAAATAAAAGGGTGTTTTTTATTTCAAGTACCTTTTATTTCACTGTACTGTGAGCCGAGGCTATTATTTGCTAATGGAAATAAGAATTTTAAGGAAATCTCTGATATAGGGGACAATATGTGAAATAATCTTGTGTATATGTGTACGTATGTATGTATATGTCAGTGATAATAAGGGAAATTGTTAGTTATTTCCATATTGTTGGCAAAGAAAAAAAGATGAGATGAATTTTCATGTCTTACACAAAAGGAACTATCAAAATAATTGATCGTAAATAGTAACTACAGAAAATGCATTGCCTCTGTTAAGAAGGTACTTCTCCTGAGTATCTGAGTACAGCCATCAGCACCAGCTGCTTGGATTATGACATCAAAAGAGTGTAGTAAAATTAATTAGAAGTATATTTTGTCTCATGGAAAATTAGAAAGCATATATTTTTACCAAAACTGGAGTTTGTCAACCAGGTGGATTTGTGAGGTTTTTCAGCCATACAATTACAAGAAGCGCATACAGGAAAAACGTTGAATGGATGCTATATTAATTACTGAAATCCCACTGCCTTGGGTAACTAGGAATAGAAGTACCCACACACTTTGCCAGCTTACATGGTTTTCAATAGTATACTTACAGAATCATAACATACCTTCTAGCAAGTGTGCAGAAATTGATGTGGCAACATAGCATAATGTAAATAAATAATAGGTATACTTCTTGCACTGTAAGATCAGTACAGTCATGTCTGTGAGCCCAAAATTAATCAAGCAAAGTAATCAAGGTAATTTAATATCATGGATTCTTCCTATTAGGAGGTATGAATGCCTTTTCGGTTTCTTTGCACAAGTGCTTTTCCATATATTGCACATGAGAACAAAGTTTTTGTTGATCATCAAACAAAATCTAACAGTGAAATCTTGGGATTTTCTATGGTATATCTGGGACACTTCCAGACCATTTTCTTTGAAAGAAATAGGATTTCTTCAAGGAATTTTGATATCCCTGGAAAAACTTGAACTTTATCAAATTCCAGATAGTTAAAAGAAATCTGAAATGATCAACAGACTAAGTAAAGTATACGGTAGGTCCATGCCTTCTGAACCAGAAGCAATTCAGTTTATTTACCAGGCATTGTTTCAGAGCTCACTTAAGCTCCTACTTCCTTTAAGCCAAACTTTAAATATTTGATGTTTTTTACTCTGCGGGGTGACCTCATTGCAGCTTTTCAATACCTAAAGGGAGCCTACAGAGGGAAGGGGAATCAACTCTTTGAAAGGGTAAATAACTGCAGGACAAGGGGAAATGGTTTTAAGTTGAGGGAGGGGAGATTTAGGTTGGACGGCAGGGGGAAATTCTTTACAGAGAGAGTGGTGAGGTGCTGGAACAGCTGCCCAGAGAGGCTGTGGATGTCCCGTCCCTGGAGGTGTTCAAGGCCAGACTGGATGGGGCCCTGGGCAGCCTGGTCTAGTATTAAATGGGGAGGTTGGTGGCCCTGCATGTGGCAGGGGGTTGGAGATTCATAATTCTTGAGGTCCCTTCTGACCCTGTCCATTTGTGACTCTGTGATTGATTTGCATGTCCATGTTCTGCAGGTTTAGCCTTATGACTATCCCAGTAATCCCATAGTATTTTATAGCAAAAAATACAGTGTACAAATAAACAAAGTAAGTGGCATCTGTTCAGGTTTTAACTGGTTACTCTGTTTTTCACATGTGTAAAGGTCCTCATTCAAGGGTTAGTTGGTGAGAATCATACTAGGCAAATAAAATCCATCTCTCTCTAAAACTACAGGTGTAACCTGTAAGGATTTTTTAGCAGGTCAAGGAGCATCATTTAAAATGCTTCCAGGATATGTTTGATACCTTTTAAGTGTGTTCTCCTGGCAACAAGACAGTCCCCAGGCACACTGGGAAGTTTGTCCTAACCTTGTGTCAATTAGCAATTTATTTATCTGTTATGCACGTGGCATTTAGTGGTTGGTCGCATCTTAATTGGGCATCGTTAATGAAAAAATAATGTGTTCTCATCCCTTAAATTCTCATTTTCTTTATCAGTCATTTGTCAGTGGCTACATTTGTACATGGCTAGTATTCAGAAAGGAGACTTGGTCAGAAAGGTTTGGGGCTACTTATTTTGTTTGGATACAGGAGCACCAAAAAGGTTGAAGAAAACAGGAGTAAGTGTATTCATGGTAGAATATTCAAAATGGAACAGTTCTTTGGAACTTTATTTACCTTTTCTCCTCAGTAAACAACCCATATTTCATCAAACTCACAGATCCTGTCAATATAGTGAAGTCAGTAAGTTCTGAGGTTTCTGGAGAGAGATGTCTCAATTTATTTTGAAGAAATAAGGAATATTCTTCTAATGTTTTCTCAGCTTTTTTTTTTTTTTGGTAGAAAAAATTAAGTTGCTGATAGAAATTGTGCACATATCCTGTTTAAGATTGAAATGTTGGCCTGATTTCCTAACCTTTCCCACTATTTTGAATGTCCAAGTGACAAATAGTAGTATGTTCAGCTTGTCATGCTTTAGAGTCCAGCTGAAAATGGAACTTCTGCAGGCAGAGGTAAAATGATTGGATTAAGGTCAATACTCAGAAGATAAGACACTTTTTACGGAATAAAAGAAAAACATATATGAAGTTGTTTTTAGTATCCTCAGGTATGAATGCAGAAGAGCACATGGAGGCAATAATTACATGGTTGATTATTCATTGACTTTAGTAGTGTAAGAAGATGCAGTTAAGGGGACTTCCAAATGCCTGATTTTCTACCCAAGTGATTAGCGTACTACTTCTTGTGTGTCATGTGTTGAATGCTACAGAAAAAAAGAAAGACAGATTATTTGCTTAGCAGTTTCTCCTGATATATACTTAAGAAATTGGAGCTATGTTATAGCATCTTAAAGAATATATTTTAATTCCTTGAAATAAAATTTTGATTAGAGTGAAGCACATAGTGGCAATTGACTTTCTAAACAATGTCTTATAAAGTCAGCTTTTTAAGGTGTTTAAGAATTCCTTTATCCTACAACATGCATAAGATGCTTTTACTGATAACTTTGCAGAAAACACATGACTATAGCAATAGGTTATGACACACATTCCCAAAATTCTTCTAAAATATGAAAGTTTGAACAACTCAACAGAAGAATGTAAATTTGAATGAATATGAAAAAACAACATTTCATGAGGTCTTGGCATAAAGTTTTTATATAGCTAGAGAAAATGTCACGTCTCATTTTAGAAGGCAGTGCCTATGTACATTCCAAACGGAATTAATTATACTTTCTTTTTTTTAAGTTTCTTCATCAGACAACAGTCTTATCTTGATTATTCACCATTCTTTATATTTTTCAAACTAAAATTAGTTTCTTTCTAAGATGCACCTATGTTTGCTTCCCCCCCTCCAGGAAATATGTAATGTTATTTGAAGTAAGTTATGCCAACAAACTAGTACATGAGTGAGCATACAAAACTATCATGTTCCTAACTCACTGATTTTATTTTGTAATGATTTTATATAGCATCCATTAAGACTGTTTTCAGAATGACATTTTGAAAGGCATTTTTTCTATTCAGTCTGCAGATGTTCCCTATGCCAGATGTACAACTTGAAAAACAGCAACTCCTAAAAATACACAAACTGTCAGCTTTGCTTTACTGAGAGAAACTATAACTTCAGTTAAGATGGATTTCTATTTAAGTACAATATAAATATCTGAAATTATTCCCAAAGACTTGATGGCAATCTTATCTAATGGTACAAATAATTGCATTGTAAATGCATAATTTGCGTCAAAGTAGGGGTAAAGGAGAAGTAAATTTGTTGTTGTAGGAGCTATTACTGCTGACATCAGTTCTGAAAACATCATCAATCTAAAAGGCATGTTTAACCAAATAACTTGTGCTCCTGTTTTCTTCTCCCTATGAACATCTTAAAAATAGCTCTTCCTTTGTTCTTAGACCTTTAAGGTGGCATAGCTGTAATATCTTTTAACCTGACCTTACAGAAAATATTTGTCCCTTAGTGTACTAAACAAGCTGTGAAAGTAATGTTATTTCAAAGAAACCTTCAAAAAAGCAAGTAATGATGCTTCCTTTCCACTTAGTTCAAGGTTAATTATAATTGTCGAGATGGCTCTAATAAAAGGCAGTGAAGAATTTGACAAACCGATGGCAACCACGCAGGCTGCGCATCTCCAGCAGTTCTCATTTGTCAAAGTTGCACCCATTGATAAAGTCAGAATGAGGACAGCATTTCAGAAGGCTCATTTTTCCATGGTCTTTACACATAATAAGTCAAGACAAAGAATTAGCACGTCATAAACTGCAATAGGAAAAAAATTTGACAAGCTGGAGGATTTTTTATTTTTTTGGAGGTTCTGAAATGACATATCAAACCTCTACATTTCACAATCCTTCAATTCACTTCTTAATGTGAATTCATTTCTATTTGTATGAGTGTGGGTGTGAACATACAGAAAGTGAGATTAACACAGTAAAGAATTCTGCTTAAGAACAAAGACAGTTTTAGGGAATAACTTGGATAGAACTACTGCTTTTGAAGTGCAGACTTTAAAACTCCTACCTCTCTGCAGATTCATCTGAATTTTCCTCTGTGATCATCTGCAACTCCTGTGGGGTTTTACTTGAATCTTCCTTGACACAGTTTTCCTCAGTGTTTGCTTTGGGAATATCTTCATTTGATCGAAGCTGTTCTATGAGGTTTTGTTGATGCCAGGTTTGAATCGATCGGTGGTGTGCTGGAGTTGGACCGGGCACAGGCGCCAATATATTGTGGTGGACAGGACTGCTGTTTTTCTTCAGCCCATTTCTGTCCCGAGAGTGGTTCTTCAACCTGTTCTGCACCGGTGTCCCTCTGTGCTCATATCCTTCCTGCTGGTGGCAGCCCCCCGTGCCTGCGGAGCTCTGCGAGGGGTGGCTGAACCACCTCCAGCGGAGCCTCAGGATCTGCTTCACATCAAACTCTTTCTTTCCCGACACTGACATTGTTTCAGGAAAAAAAAAAAAAAAAAAAAAAAGGAAGAAAAAAAAAAACGACAAAAGTCTATTCTTCTAGAAAGGAAATGGATTCTTTGTTATCTCTTGTGTTTCAACTCCTCTTCTTAAGAAAAGACAACAAAAGAACAAATACCGGTAGCTCGCTCTCTCTCCTGATTAATATACTGCAAGCTCTTAGAGCCGATGCTAAGCTGCTGCTAACTGTATAGGTGGGAATCCATACTGACAGGATGATGAGGTCAGACCTTAAACAAGTAAATCAGCTTAGCACAGGAAAGCAGCAACCATAACAGTACCCAGCTGCTAGGCTTACACACAGCACTATAGCACAGCTCCCTAATATATAACCTAGCCTCACATGATCCTGAGGGATCCTAAGCTGCAACTTAAGATGCTGAAGAGCACATACGAATAAAGTGACAAGACTTTCTATCTCACAGCATTTTTCATTGCTAATCAGCAATGCTGCAATACAGAAGATTTATGGAGAATTCTTCTATAGTCCCCTTGCACAGATTTTTTGTGAGGATTCACTATGAAACTATCCTGCAGTTCGTGTGTTTCCTTAAGAGGTTTCCATTTGTTTGTCTTGCTGTGTAAAATTCCTACAAATGGCCTCAGTGTGGTAGCACATACCTAAAGGAAAGAGGCAGCATTTCAATATGCTGTGCAGAACTATGTATTTTCTCACCTATAGATAGATTTCTTGTCATGATTACAGGGGTATGAGAACAGAGAGAGGGAGCTCATAAAATCAGAGATGTGCTCCCTGAATGACTGTATCTGTGGAAAACACAGCTTCCTGGCTAAGTGCCTGTGTAAACACTCCTTGCCATCCTCTTCTTAATTTCTCACAGACAATGAAAAGACTGTGAATTTTTTTTTTTAAGCATCTTTATTTTGATAATGTACAATGCAGCATGTTTTGAACAAATTTATTAGATGGCATATTCTCATCCTTTCATCAACAGACAGGGCTGTGAGAACTGCCCTGCCCTGCCCTGCCTGTGTTATTTCAAAACACACAGGCTCTGTGTGTTTTGAAATAATGTACATGCACTGTTTTTGCAATTCAAAAAATAATAAATAAATCGAACTTATTTTTTTTGTTACATTCTCCACAGTGTGCTGTTAATGATGCATATATCTGTAAGCAGTATGCAGAAACAGAAAACTGTAAAGCAGTCAGTAAGACAGGATTCAGAATTAAAAGAGGGTACTCCTCTCCATTACGTCTTACATCTCTTTTTCAGACCTTCTTTTTGACTTCTGCTGTGATGTTTTTTCTATTTCCTAAACTCCACTGATGGGGTTTTGAACCATCAAACACTGAAATCCACCTTCTCTCTTCTAGCTGCATGTAGTGCAAACAGTGAAATGTGAAGTAGAATTTTGTAACGAATCAGCAAATTGAGATAATAGAACTAAGAATCATCAGCTCTTATGCTGGGCTGCCAAGTTGCTATCCTATTCCAGAGATTCAAGCAATGATATCAAATGATACGCAGTCTCATGAAATGGATGGAAAAATTCCAGGGCAGAAGAGGAACTGTAAAATAGTTGGAGAAAATTATGCTATTTAGATGCATAGAGGGATAGAAATTACTTTATACAAAAGAAATTATGAGAAAAAGTTGGCCATAAAAGACAAGAAGGGAAAAGCTGAGGAGATTTGAGAGACCTACCTGATACATCTATATAGAATCATAGAATCAGTTGTGTTGGAGGGAACCCTTAAAGGTCACCTATTCCAATTCCCTTGCAATGAACAGGGACGCCTACAACTCTATCAGATTGCTCACAGCCGAGTCCTGGCTGACCTTGCCTGTCTCCAAGGACAGGGCTTCCACCATCTCTCTGGACAATCCGTTCCAGAGCTTCACCACCCTTGCTGTAAAAAGCTTTTTTCCATATATCCAGTCTAAACATTGAGGCTAAACTATTACATCAGAAAGTACTGTAATTTGGGCAGGAGGGCAGGTTTTTGTGGCAGACAGAACAAGCAAAATTTGGTTGCTAATAAGAGTCCTTTCTCATATGAAAAAATAATGTATTCCTACTTGTGCGAGTTAAAATAGTGGCCCTTGCTAGCCTGGGCATAAATGCTTCCAGTGCTGACCCCACTTCTCTGCTGTGGGTTACTGCTCTCACAGCAGCTGCCAGAACTCACTTGTGTACCTGAGCTGCTGAAGTTAAATGTACCATATGAACATTCAGTGAAGGGGGGCCAGTTCATGCTTGGACATGAGCTTCTGGCTCTCAGCAGGTCTGGTGCCACTGTTACTTCTGGCGCTGTGTTTTGTACATGTGCAAAGACTGCCACGTTGTCATATGTGGGCATCCCAAACTGTGTCATCCACTGCTGAAGTAATACTCTATGTAACAATTCTTCACTAATACAAACTGTATTCTTGAGTAATATTTACTTAAGACTAATTTGAAAGAAGGACATCTGTGTTAGAGTATCAGGCTGTAAGTGTTGTTAATGGAACAGTTTTAAAAAACTTCATTTTCAGTTTTTCAGGAATGGATAGAAATAAGAAAACTTGTTCAAGTTCTTAATAGTTATATTAAGAAGAAAGTATATAAGGGCCTGATTGTTCATTTAATAAGTGGTTTCAATTTAAGCTTGCTGAGAATGCAGACAAATAAAGAAGTCTTTCCCAAATTTCAGGGATTTTAAGGAATTTATAGGGAGTAAATGGAAAAACAAAAATGCTGGCCACTGGGGAAGAGAGACCGTTATGTATATATGCATTACATCTATTTAATATTGAATTTAATATTACTTAGCCTTTCAGTTTTAGCCTACATGCTTATGAATGTTCTACTGCTCACTTTTATAAAAATAATAATACTTAATGGTATCTGCATATATTCCTTAGGATTGCATCTAGATTGGATTGCCTTGCAATCCAGGATCTATTTTAAGTACCACATCACTGTACCACTCTGTACCACATCAATAAGATAATTTATGATAAAATCTTGTAAAGGTGAACAGAAAACACAGTTTCTTGCTAACTTAATCAGGCCATTGAGCCAACCCAAGCAACTCCGATATTTCCACTTAGCAACAGCTCTGATACATCGAATCCATCATTTCTCATCATCTCACAAAGCTTCTGTTGATTCCTTTTCATTCAAATCCTTTTGCAGATGTCATCATAAGCCTATTACTTGGACTACTCGAGAACGGGAAAACAGAACTTCAGTTTGTAAATAACTGTTTCCTACTAACTCAGCACATGTTTTGGCAGATGTAAAGTGTATCTAGCTAAAATTGACTGCAGATTTCCTGAAGAGACTATTTTGCTCAAAAAATCAGCCTGAGTCAGCATGGAATATGTTTCAGGTACTGCAGATTATTCTTCACACAGCTTGTTACCATACTGGCTAAAACTTCAATATGCTGTAATAGAACAGTAGAAGTGATTTAATAATCTAAAATTTCAAGCCTGAAATGATTAGAAATAGATTTGCTGTTTTCTAGAAACTGCAGAAGTACTAGGAAAAATGCACTTTGTATTTTAGAAATACAGGAAACATCCCTTTTCCCCTGTGTTAACTCTGAGCAGCACGCAAATGTCACACCCTCTCAAAATACATGCAGAGTTGAATCCTAGTGTATTTACAAGTCGAGAAGTGGCCTGTTTGTTTTTTTTTTTTAACTTGTATGATTTTTTGCTTATTCTCTAAGTATTCCTCTGGTTTATTCTCCTCTCTTTGCCTGTTGTCTTTTGCAAGAGTATTTTCTATAGAGTTTCTATGTAACAAGCCATTTTGACAAACTGCTCCTCTGCTGCCATCTGTAATATGACAGCAGGATGTAATGAAGTACTGGTGGGAAGATTCAGCTTCTACTGCCATATCACCAACATCCACCTCAGATGTCATGAGCCAGAATAATAAAATAGGAGTTGTTACTTTCAGAGCAGCCATTGTAAATACTGCCAGCTTAATTCCACATTTTTTTCTATAGAACCTTTTATTTTACTAATAATCTGTATAAAAAATGAAGGAAATGTGAAAATGTGGTGTTCAGAACTGTGGAGGTATTCAAAGCAGCACCATACTGTTTATGCAAGCCTATCAGATTGTGAAACAGGAAGCATAGACTTATCTTTTTCTACCAAACTGTCATAGCATAATTCAGGTTGGAAGAGACCTTGGAATCCCTCTAGTCCAAACTCCTGTCCTAAGACGACAACAGCATCAGAACCCTTCTGGGAAACCTGTTCTAATGTTTGAGCATCCCAATAGTGAAAATGTATTCCTTTTAATTGATCAAACTTCTCCTGTTTTATTTTATGCTGACTGCCTGTTTTCCCTCCTCCTGTCATGGTCTGTGAATAGCCTGGCTCAGATTTTTTGATCTTGTAGTTGCTGGGTGATACTGAACAAGCCCTGTTCCCCTCAGGCAATCCACTGGGCAAGTTCTTCAGCCCCCAGCTATCTTGGTGACCCTCTGCTGGACTCACTCTAGTCTATTGCTGTCTTGTACTGGTTTTGGAGGAAGGATCTTAAGTAATAGAATGGTTGACAGAACTTTTAATTGCTGTTATTCTGCATAACAGCTATATCAAAACAGGCACTAATTCTCCAAAACTACAAAAAGAATCATGATACTATTTTCAAGTAGAAAATACTTCAATTTTTTGCTTATTTACTAACAACTCTTATTTACCAACCAATTATTATCATCAGATACTAAAGAGTACAGAAAGGATCTGGCATACCCTCCAAAAAACCTAGTATTTAGATTTGACACTTGTCAGTATAAGTTTTTATCATATGTCATCTCAAAGCTTTGACAGAATAAGGACTTATGCCCAAGGTCAATCTTCTCTGGTAAGTTTTTTAATGTGACTCTTGTTCACTGTCTCTTGTAAAGTATTAAATGCTGTCTTTAATTTTAAGAGAGGGAGGCCCTTGAGGCAGTTGCATCTCAGTGCAGTGTAGAATGTAATAATTCTTAGCTACTTTTAGTGTTCAATCCCGCAAATGGCTTCTGAGATTCACGAAGGGCACTACATGCTTCAGGAAAAGATCCTCTGAATGTGGCTCTGCATGTACTCTAAATCACTGACAGAGGTTTCGGAGTTCTTAGAATATTAATGGAAAAATTACCTGCCATTGGTCAGGTTGTCATAGTTTTATTACTTTTGGTTATTGGTATTTCACATCATAACATCATGTAGTGCTCTGGGAGTTAAAGAGTTAATGCTCCAGTTTCAGGCAGTTTCTGTCCCAGTAAAGAACTACATACCCCAGAGGACTCTGCATTTAGAGAGGGGATATAAGCTTTTGTGGATCACCTGACCTGCCCTTTTTCAGCTCTCTCTCATCCCCACTTCTTGACCCGACTACGCATCGCACGTCAGCATTATGATGAATAAATCAAATAATTGATTTATTATTTTCAATTCAAATTATATTGTATTATAGTGTATTACCTTGCATTCTGATACCATATTTAGTAAATCAGTTTGTTTTTCTTCAGATTGTTGCTGTTGTTTTTAATTATTTTGGGGCCTGCTGTTTCTGCTTTCCATAGGCTCAGATTTGCGAATTCCTCCACCCACTAGTCACAGAGCCGAGCCAGACCAGCCCGTAAACCACTGGCACAGGTGTTTGAGTGGTTTGAGGCAGTCACTTCAGTTCTTTCTTAAGGATTTATCTAACTTCCAGTACACATTTTGGTTAAACCACAGACACATATTCAGGTTCAGACAAACTGGCCTGCTTCAACTATGGATGTGAAAATAGACATTCTTGTATACTGTCTGTTTTTGTTTTTGTTTTGCTTTGTAGCATAGTGTCTGTCTACCTTTTGCCTTTCTTCGTTTTCTCTTCCATTTGTCATCAGTTTTCCTATCAACTTTCCTTGACTTCTGATCTGTCCTTTGTGTTGCCGTAACAGTGCAAATGACATAATACTTTAAATATCCTATGATTACAAATATCACTGTGAAAGCTCATCTGAAAAGGTGCTTTAAACCAATATCCTCCATAGCAAACTATCTCACAGCATCCTACCACCCAGGCATCCTTCTGATCCTGTCACCTGCAAGAGCACATATTAGCTCAGTTTTTACTTTGTCAAAAAGCCATACAGAATCACATCACAATCGCATTGTTGCTCAGCCTGGCTTCAGCTGTTGTCAGCTGCCAAGATGCCTTGAGGCTGCTCTTTTACTTTCTGATGCTAGCCCAGAATATAAAAACATGGAAATGTATCTTTAATCTACCCATACCCTAACTTTCTCATACGAACAAATTTGGTTCTGTCAGTTTTTCTTTTTTTTTTTTCAGAATAGAGAACACAGCATCAATGTTTGGGAATACTAGAAATGTTTAGTATTTTCATATTTTCTGTGGAAAAAACATTAATTTTGTATATATAAGTACCGTGTAATTATATGAAAACTGGAAAACAGAATAGAATATAGAATGTTTTACCTTCATATATATTCATTAATAATCATAAAAGGTACTCAACAACACAGTGATCAGATTTGCAAGTGATAATGCAGGGAGAGGAATGATATTCCCAAGGGAATAACGAAATAAATACAGTTGAAAAGAGAAAGAGCAAATGACTCCTAGCAGTACATTAAACGTTACTATTTAGCATGAAAGATGGTTGAAAAATGAAGCTACAGAATAGGACAGAGAGAGCAGCATCTCTTGTTTCAGTACTAATTCTTTCAGAACTTTATCAATGGTCTTATTATGTCCACTCTCTTATTTCTTTATCTTGAATGTGAATTTCACTGTGATTTTTGCCATCCCAAAAATCAGTGACTTATCTGAGAGCATTTCTTGTAGGTGTACCAACCCAAGTTGCTATGTTAGGAGCTTTAGACAAGCAGTCCATATGATAAAAACTTTAATACTATTTTACGCTTCCAGCTCAGCTTTGGACATTTGACTGAGATGCAGGTAGTCAATAATGTATGTCTGAAAGAAAGAAGCCCTCCAGCACTGTGTCAGTTAGCAGGAGTTTCTGGTATTTCTGTGATTGTGTCAGATAGCATTATTTCCAGAAAAGTCCCTTGATGAACCATAGAAATAAATGCAGATCAGACAAATCTGTTACTGATGAGATACATGCACACAGGTGAGCTTTGGAAATGGAAGTTAGCCCTCTTTTTCTCTTTGATTAAAGTTGATACCCCCAGTTGTATACATTAGTTGTAAGAATTCTTGAGATAGCAAAGAGAGAGCTGTTGCAGTCTAGTAAATCATTTTGCAAATACATTACCAGCAAGCTGTTCTTAGAAAAAAAATTAAGCTCAGCAAGCCTCCTGAAATTAAACTTCTGCTGAAATTAATTGGCAATATCCAACTAGTATAATTTAGCATGTCATGACTGTAAATTCAGACAGCCACTCTTGGTTTATTATTACCAGCTTAAAAGGCTGTTTACATGAAATTGTTTTCAGGTCTCAATTTTAACATTGAGGATCATGAGGTAATTGTACTCTGCTTTGGGCCACATTTCATGGTAGTTGATACAGTTGTAGTGACAATGATTGGCCCTTTGGCTTACTGAGTTTGCTGAATTAAGTTACTGATAGTACCTCTCTTTAGTGAGTAGTTGATGGCTTTAGTACCTTCTTGATACAGCCAACATTTAAGATTACATTATGACTATCACTTACTAGCACAATTTAAATGCAAAATAAATTAACTGTAAATAACAGTCTGTAGTCGTGCTAGCATTAATGTGGAATTAATGAACACAGGAAAAATATACCTCCTGAATTCTATTGCTTTAAAATACGAGGTTCAACTAACCACTGAAACAAACAGTAAAGTCTGGTGTGTAATTGCCTCTAGATCATTGATAGTGGTTGTTGGTTTTTTTTTTTTTAATTCTTTACTTCATAATGTTATGATTCATGTTAATGAGAATGTTATGTGAGAAACCAGTGGGAAAAGAAAAGCTATTTGACTGTTTTCTTAATAAATTCCTCTTGCTGATCACGTTAGGTGTTTCATTCTTTCTGAAATTGCTTTCTGTATGCTGGAATATACCTCATTGTTTTTTTGCCTGACACAAACCTAATCATTCTGGCTTGCAAACCTCTCTCTTAGGTACTGACAATTATATGTCGCAGAAGAGGCATTTCTGTACTAGGATATATAGTCTTCTTGAAAATAACACATATTTTATCTTCTTGAGGACAATGCAAATAATTTATATGCTAGGATCTTTAATCCCATACTCTTCACAGGTTTTGTAGAGTCCAAGAAGCTGTAATAAAAATGTGAAGATTACTCTGGTTGTTGTTTTTTTTTCTTATTGCAGTATAACAATTTTCTTTCTGCAATGATCTGCAGTTGTCTTCTCACCTACCTCTAAAGTGGAGAATTTTTTATCAGAAGTATTTTATTTCTGTCCATACTTTGAATAATGGTGCACAGAACTGTTGATATTACATTTTCAGTTTTCTTTTATTTTTTATGAGGTTTTTTTTTTTTACATCATTACATGTTTCTGATACATTAGCTGTGCTCAGAAACTTCTAATTTACTCGTAAGTTTGTAAATGTATATAATCTATATTGATTAATTTATGTGAATGTATGTATTGCACTAACTCAGAACTTAATCTCTTAATGATTCAGGGTAATCCACTGCATATCATCTCTTCATTCTGAACATTCTCCCTGTAGAAACAAAAGTGAGGAATATTATACTCTGCCCATCTTATAAAATTGAGGATGCCAGAAACAGTCAGCTACTGGGGAAAACATTTGGAGATATTCCCAGATTTGTATTTTATGTTTATTCAGATGAATTTTTAGTGACCTATAGAATGTAACCACTCATGGGAACATCTGCCTGCTTCAGAATGATTCCCGGAAGACTGGATTTTTCAATATAAAAGCATAAAACACACATTCATTTCTTCAAAATAGAATAATTTGATATGTAGCTGCAATTTGTTTTTAAGTAGAGGAAAAGGAGAGAAAGAATTAAGAAATTATTCTTCAGTATGATTTTTATCTAACATCAATTACTGAACATCCTATCATTAGGTATAGATGAATCATCACCCTTAGCACTATTAACTAAGACAATTACAAGTTTAATTCCAGGACCTGTAAATCTGGTAGAGACATGTAGACAAAATTACAAGTGCTTTTTTTCTGTTTCTGGAAGAAAATGCAGAATCCAAACTGCACCGTAAGTACTTTGTCTCTACTGCAGTAGACCTTAGCAATCAGTGGATGGAATTTTTTGGATGTAGCCACTGGTTCTCTGATTGTCAGTCACAGTCAAGGAATCGTGTTGCAACCTCCTTCATTCACTGACTTTGATGTATACTGAGTAACATGAGCTGCTCTGCAACACAGCAATTGCTTTCAATTGTATTTCTCTGAATCACAGCATCATCCAAGATGATATTAGTACTTGCTACACCATTTGCACTTACCTCCATTTGCATTTACCTCTAGAACACTTTAGGTACATTAATCTGAAAAAATGTTTCCCAGACTTGCTAATATGCACAGATGAGATTTCTGGTGTTCAGTGAATTTTTACTGGTTACCTGTGAGAAACCTCCTGGTCATCAAAGATATTTTTACAAGGAATTGCCCCTTTTGTTTTTCTGTGAGCTGTTATATGCTAAATAAATAAATAAATAAATAAATAAATAAATAAATAAATAAATAAATAAATTTAAATCACTGTTTTTACTGAGATATTTTCAAAATAAGTAGGCGAATGTAATAACTCCTTTAATGGGCTATCCTTTTTTCCAGAATTTAGGGAAATCTGCTCATTATGGTATCTTTATGCAGCATCTGTGGAACTCTGAAATCATCCTATTAAAATATTTTTTAAAAATATAATGTAGTTTAAGGAATTAAATAATGAATATAAATTACTTATTAAATGGAGAGAACAAGGCAAAACCAGGAGGTCTATCCTAGTCTCTTCAAATTTTTTTTGGTGTTCAGCAGCAGCAGCTGATACTCAATCCAGCCCAGGATTTGTGAATTAGCACTTAGCAGCCATGGAGAGTTTTGCAGTACAGGACACATCCCAGCTGGGCCTGCCATGAAAAATATGGGTTTGAACAACAGAATTCAGAGGCTTTTCAAACTTTTGGACACCATTTGCACAGCACCTGAAGCTATCACCACTCAAACAGGACCTGCTCAGTGGGAATGAAGCATGCTAGGATTGCTGCACAGACTTTCCCAGAGGAGCGTCGAGTGCTGGGATTGAAATAATTTCAGCCCATAGACTAAAAATACATTAAGAAAAAAAGGAATAAAAAAGAAATATCAAGTTCTTTGCTGGAACCTGTTTAAAATAATCTGTCAGCAGTGTAAAAGGAGGTACAATGAAGCAGAGCCACAGTCTCAGTACATAATGAGATCAGCTGAAATAGGAAAACCACAGGCAACTAATTCAGGTCAGTGCTGAATTGTCCTCACGTTGTGTTCTTTTAAGCAAGTTTTAAATCGAAATAGAGCATCTTTTTCCCTGTAAAGGGAACAGCACTGAAGTAACATTTTCTAATAGCAGGCTAGTTTTCTTTAACTGCAGACTAAACTTTTTGTGCATGCACAGTTATAACAGCTATCCTGTTATTCCTATACAGAGTATGGTACTAAATTCCCTGCTTCCATGCAATGATTATAGTCTTTCCCTATTTCATTTTTCTTTAACTCAAGGCAGTTTTATTTTATTTTTTAATTTCTCTGTGCTCCTGATTTTTTTCAAGGACAGTTTTGATGGTTTTCCTAAATTATTTACCTCTAGGCTGAATGTTCATTTCCCACCTCTTCTGTTTAGCAGAAGAATGTGAACACAATTATGTGGGAAGTCCTATGTTGTGTTATATACCTATACAGTTCCATAAATAGCCTAGCTAATACAAATTGTCTCAGACTTGAAATTGAACTATGTCCTGAACCACTTGTTTTTAAAGAATGTGAAACCTTCAAAAAAGTCCTTAGTCATAAAAAGGTATCATCCACCACTTCAGTCATTAAGTTTGGTCTATTCTTTTTCTGTCCTGTCAATAAAACTATTAGGTTTCAGTGGTTTCTCCTCAATCCATAAATTTTGCCAGGCATCTGTTATTTCTTAATTATATTGCATGGAATGCCTTTTTGCAGATGTTGCACAGTAAGTTGAAATAACAGGGATGCACAGTTATGGGTGTTTATTTGTGCTACCGAAGTTATGGAGTGACAATCCTGTAATTTACATTCTTTTTGAATTAATGTATAGGTCTTTTTGCTTGTATGTAGTTGTGAAAATATCACTGGGTAAAGACAGATGAGTTACCATGTATTTGAGAACTACAGATTATATTTTTGTCTGTTTCATCAGACACGTAAGAAAAGTTAATAAGATATTTCCTCTTGCTTTTAAGTGGTTGGAATGGATGACTTTTTCAGTTATCAGTTTCTCATTTTTCTGCTTGTATAGCTGCAAAATCAGCTCTACAAGTTTGCATAGCTACAGGTAAGATGTAATTAAATTCCTGATAAACAAAAGCAGTCTGCCTGAAAAACTGAGATCTCTGTGTTAGATTCTGCTGACTAAGAAAAATAATAGTTCATAGTTGAGGATGATCAGCATCATCAGGACCTTCAGATTAATTTAAACAAGGTTTTTCATTCCAGATGTCACAGTATTTGTCTAAAAACTACAGTGGTCCATGTACTGGGTATTTTTTCATTGTATTAGATCTTAGACTCAAGAACTTCTCCAGAAATCTATACAATGCAGTATAGAAATTACCTTTATGCTCTCTGTGGCTCTTCTTTCAGTAAAGAAGTAGATTACCTCATTAATTAGTTTGGCCTGAGCATTGTCCATGTCCATATATGTAAATCATCCAAGTAAGAATTACTTTAGGGTAGATATTGTATCAGCTATGCCAAAAATGTGTTCATGTTCCCCAGTCGCATTTATATGCCAAAGACAATCCTTCCCCCTTCTGTTTAACTAGATAAACAATATCAGAAGGATATACCCCTTAGTAGAAAAAAAGCTTGAAAGAATATGATGTCATATTTCTTTTTGACCTGTATGATCAGTTTAATCATGGCATTGGGTAGCATGACTTTATTGTAAGGCATTTGGGGCAGGCAGAGGATATTTGGTTTTCTGAAAAATAATGCAATGGACCAGAACAGCTTAGTGCAACTGGTAGATTGCTTAAATTTTACTTCTAAAAGATGGCACTCGAATAATTTGACATTGCTTCTGTGAATACTATGGCTTTTTGTATTTCAGAAAATATTATTGTCAGTAATATTGGGTAAATGTCACCCCTTATAAAACAAATATTCAGTTCTTTTGTAATCAAATGGAAGATTGATGTGCAGTCTTGTCAGGCTGCATGTATACTTTCATGGATGGCTGATGCCAATAGGAAACAGTTCTGTAAACAGCCTGATTTAAATTCACTTTTAGCTGTAGAAGAGGGGAAGCTCCAAAGTTTGGTGTGCTTCCATCAAATTCTCAAATAATACAGGTAGGTAACTGACTACATTAAGGATACCTGTTGTATACTGAGGTGTTTTTCACTGTTACATGATCCAAAAAGGACCGTAAAGTAGTTATTAGTTATTTAGTATCTCCAAAGATAGAAGATGCTTGTGTCTTTTGGCAAATGTGCATTTCTGCAGAGCTGATATAAGTTTGTAAAAAATAAATTCAAAAAAACCCATACCCATTAACAGGATGCCATAAAGAACTGATATACATTGTCAGTGAGACATTGGCAGATGGTTGCATAACAGTACAGACTTCTTACATACCAAAGTTTTATTTCTGGTACAAAATAGAATTGAGTTGATTTTGCCCTGAAAAGCTATGGAAGGAACTGCTAACATTTTTACATTTTAAATAAGCCACCTAGAATACAATACTTTACCAAAATACTTCTTTAAAATGTTCTGTGAGGCAGTCTGATTTATTTTCTGTGTATGAATTGGACAGACCTGTTGTTCTTTGCAATTTTTTGTCCCTTCTACATTGCTTTTGCAGCAAACAGGCCTAAATAATGTAAAAAAGTTGGTGAAAGCTTTGTATACAAGTGCATGAAATTGTTAAAGGCAATTTCCTCATGCTTCATAAGATTTTACAGTTCAAGCTGTGCCTAATTTGAATTTATTTGTAGCCCATTAAGTAATGTTGATATAGCGATGCTGTAGTGAAACACCAGTAATAGAGAACCATCGTGTTCTGAAAGAGAAGAAAAATAGACAAGAGCAGAATCCCAGATCAAGAATCCATCTATTTTTGTTTTTGAGATACATTCTGGATGAAGTTGAGCACGCTCCTTGTGGATTTCTCATCACATTCATTTTCATTTGTGCCTTTCTTCCCAGAGAATGGAAACTGCTTCATTTATTTACCAGAGCTAGGATGCGATGCTGCTTTGCGGTGCAGATTTCTGAAGCTGAGGAGCAGTGTGAAGGTGCTATGCAGACATTTCATTTCTGGCATAAAATCAAGATGTGCAAGGCAGAATATCTGTATTGAAATTCTGGCCTGCTGATGCCTTGCCAGTTGATGTACGGATTACTGCATTTGCTTGACAGTGATCAGTTTGAGAAAATCCATAGGCATATCCATCACCAAGAGGGATTTTAAAGATGATGAAGATTGTTCTTATATAAAGTGCCAGTGACTGTTGAACTGCATCTCTTATTTTTAGCTGCTTCCAACTTTGGGCCCTTTTTGAAGACAAAAAGAGATTGACATTTGAAGAAAAAAAAAACAAACCCTTATGTACTTTAGCTCCTGCCATTCTTCCTCTGACTGTGGTTTTGGAGTTGTTGCAGTTTGTTGAGGGCTTTTGTGTTTTGGTTTGGTTTGATTTTTTCATTGCAATGTAGTTTAAATATTCATTATCTAATTGAGAACTTAGAGCTGGGAGATGAAAACCCAAGTTTAAATGCTATAGAGTTGGAATATAACGCTAAAATTATGCCATTGAGTGCAGTCCTATCTGTAAAAATCTTAACACATTGCTGCCTTACCTTTTATGTAAATAAGATGTATTTGATAGATCTAGAATTTTTTCACAGTACTCCAAGTCCCATAAAATTAAGGCCAACATTTGTACTGCTTTTTCAGAACTTTCAGAGCCCTGAGAAATGAGTTATTTGGAATTTTCTATTTTGAGTTCTGCTAAAGTTCAGGGAGGACTACATGGGGCAGTGAATAAAGGTGATTTGAAAAGCTGCAGCACAATAATCATTTTTAACTCTGCTACTTGCCAAAGAAATGGCCTTTATATCTTCTGCATGCTTGAATAGAGTACATATATATATAAGGCGTGCCTGAATTTCAGCCATAGTTGAGCTGTAACATCTAAATATCAGAGGAGCCAATACCATGGTGAGAAGAGCTGAGGTGGAAGAGTGATAATGGTGAAGAAGGTGATAATGGTGGAAGAGAGCAACAAAGAACAGCCTGCTTCTATATGGGCTGGGTTTGTTTGAGAGGAAGATGATCGAATGTTTACTTGTTTTAATGAGAGATTTTGGAAAAGACCTTGGTCCAAGTTTAGCTTTTAAGCTGGAGCCACAGAGTTTGGCAGAGGCGGCAGTGTTGCCATGGCAACCCATCCTCCAGCCCCACGGTACCAAACCTCCCACCGGTTCATCCAGCACTGAGAGCTGAAGGCAGCGTGAGAGGGTATTATTGGCTGTTCTGGCCTGAAACAGTTCAGCAGGCCCTTCCAAAAATAGCTGCTGATGTGCTCGAGTCACAGCCTCTCTGCTAGAAAGGGGGAAAAATGGTTCCCTTCGCAAAGCTGAATGAATGCCCTATTTCTTGACAGCACATTGCCATTTTTCAGTTGAACTATTGAGTGTTTTGCAGTACGTGGAGGTGGCTTGCAGGCGTTTTAAATTAGAAGGATGATTATGCATTTTGTTTTAGAATAGCTCCCAAGTTTAGGATGCTGTCATCTTCCTTTCTCCTGCACTGCAAACAGGGATCTGGAGGAGGCGGAAAAGTGCCATCAGCACAGTGTGATCGAGATGAATCCAGTTACAATGGGTTTGTCCTCCAACGAAGCACTGAAAGGCCCTCAGGTCATAGTAAGGGGAGGTTTTGAGGTGGAGTTCAGAGAAAACAGACTAATCTACAGCCTGTGTGTCCCCATCTCCTGATGGCTCACAGAGTCACCATCTCATTACCCAAACAGAGTGGGTACTCTGTTCAGCACTGAGAAGCAATAGCAGAGACCACTGCAGCATGAAGCCAGCTTGGCCCCAAGGTAGCGCAGTGCTGCTACCTCAGCAGCCTGTTAGCTTCACTTCCTGCAGCATCACTCAGGGCTGTGCCTGTGTCTCAGTGCCCTGCTGTGATGGAGATGCACTGACAGCTCATGGCAGCTTAAGCTGAGTATTGGCCATCCCTTCACTACTGCTTTGTATTACATTTGTATAAACTGGCCAGCTGGTTTCAGTGGAACGCCCTCAGCCCATATCATTTTTAACCTGTACAGTCAGATGGGGTCCTGGGCAGCCTGATCTAGTGGTGGGTAACCCTGCCCATGGCATGGGGATTGGAATTCAATAATCTTTATGGGTCCCTCCAGCTTAAGCCATTCTTTGATGATCCTATGAGTTCTCAGTATCACAGATTATTCCTTAGAACACTGGGTTTTTTTCTTACCAACTTGTACTGTGCTTGTCACCAAAATAGCCCTGAAAAACCCAGAGTGACTTCAGGACTTTCACATCCTCAGGTTTCATAAACTCAAGGACCATTTTTGTTACAGTACATTTGTTTGCTCTGGAAATGTTTGTATCTATTTTGGCACTCCACTTTGCAGACTTGAGGGTGTAGCATTGTTTAGCCCTAGTACCTTACTGCTCTCTGTTTCTCATCTCTGTATGATTGCTTTCTAAACTGTTTCTTTGTTTTAAATTGCTTGCACTGTGATGCACTTGTCAAAATGTGCACAGAAAATAAGCCCCAGCTGGAAATGCATGTCAAGTAGCACGAAACTGACAGTCTCATTCAAATTACTGATAACTGATTGGATTTGCCACTAGCATCAAAGCTTCCAATAAAACTTCTTGCTGGCAGCAGGAAAAAAAAAAAAAATCAATCAAACAAACAAACAAAAAAGCTTCAGCTTGGACGGTTTTGTTCTTTTTCCACTCAATGCTACAGAATAAACAAGATTCAATTCATATTTACACAAGTTCTTTTGTTATCCAGCTCGTGATCTAGTTTATATCCGCACTGTTAAATAAAATATTTCACCAGATCTTGAGCCTTTTATAGTTTGTCTGTAACACAAGATTAAAGGAGGAGTGAATTCTGTTACTTTCTTTAACTGTATACCTTTTTTATTCTGCACTGATCAAGCCTAAATAATTTCTCAATATGTATATATATATTAAAGTAACTCTGTGTGATCTATGTGTGGAGGAGTGGTTTTGAGAGCTTATCTTTTGAACCCGGGGGAAGATTAATGTAAAATTCAGGGAGTGCTATGTTATGTATTTGAGTCTGAAGCAGAAGAGGCCTCAAGCATGTGGATTACTGCTAGGATTTCTGGTCAGTTACAGGTACAGTTTACAAGATATTGAAAGCGAACATTGGCTTCTGATGCAAAGGAGCTACAGAAGTAGCAAGGGTAGGAAATATCACTGCATTCCACACTTTAAAACACTCTCTATACTTTTAAACACAGGAAACAGTAGTTACAGCTGAATTTCATTCTCAAATTATTTCTGTTTGTTGGAAGCTAAAAATCTTATTAGTGAGCACTCATTATCAAAACTGTAATAGTTTCTCTGAGTTATTGATGAGCAGATGTGTTTAAAGTCTTATCAGTCTTAGCTTTTTAACTTTCCTTCTGCAGGAAACACAAAACATGAAAAAGAAGTGTATTTTTTTCCCCTGAAATTGTGCTCTGCTATCATGAAGATAGAATTTTAAGTGTTGTTCATACCTTAGATGATTTAAACAGTGCTAAGCAAGGGAATTTATAAGTCACCTTTGTCCTTGCAGGATTTTCTGTTTGCAGTAAAGAAAAGCAACCTGGAAACTGCTCCAGATTTAGCAAGCACTGCATGGTCCCAGCAGTGCAAGGGATGCTGCCACCATGCTGCTCCCTTTATGCAAAAAGTCAGCTTGGTTTCATGGCAAGGGAATCTCAACAGAACCAGTACTGACTACAGGCTTTCTTATCATAGATTTTGTTTGTGCTTGTTAGGAAGCTGGATGCCTCTTCATTGCTCCCATTGGGCAGCTGAGGAACTAAGGGTGAGTGACAATCCTTGATAAGCTTTTCTTCTCTTTGCCTTTGAACAGAGAGAGGTATTTGTATTAGTGAGGATTATCATATAGAACAAAACATGGAAAAATGAATGGACTGTGGGAGCCAACACGAGCCTGCCAAAGTCAATGGTTCTCATAATAAATGGAAATGCATGTATGTTAAAGCATGATATGAAATACATCTGTTATTTTATCCTGTAAGATTTACTGTTTAAGATTATATGGCAGCTTCAGCAGCTCTTGACCTATTCCCAAGCGCACAGCATGCGGTGTTTTGTCTGGGAGGTCCATAGCTGTACAGCTTGAAAGTAAAGGACATCTCAAGGATAGACTAAGTGCAAAGATCCTTCTCTCTGCATCAGAGATGAGCAAAAAAAAAAAATAAATCAACCTTCCAAATCAACCTTCCAAAGCCACCCCCTGTGCTAGATAGCATCTTCCAGTGCTCTTCCTCATTTTTGTGTAGCTTGTGAGAGTAGTGTTGAGCTCTGTTTTTCTGTGGTCATGGACAAACAGATACAGGAAAAGCCAGCAGCACACAGCCTGAGGTTGCCTGGAACAGAAAATCAGCCATGAGAGGGATGGACTGAGAGCTCTGTAAAGCCGGGATTGCTATGGCCACTATCAGTGCATGCAGATACCCTGGTGACTCCAAGAGCTGGGGAAGCTTACTGAAAGGCAATAATTGCTTCCTGCTCTGCACTGGGACTATCTGGGTCTCAGTTTTGGCTCCAAGCTAGCCTGCTCCCATCCCTCTATTATACCAGCCCCTGCTCTCCTCATCTTTGTAGCAACAAATCGGAATTTGGCCATTTTGCTGCTGAGGAGCTGAGCCAGCTCTGAGTGACAGTTAAAATCCAAGGTGTAACGGCAGTTTTTGGAGGAGAGCAGAGCTGAGGAAAACTCTCCTCGTGCACATGGAGGTACATGGGATGTGCCTTGGTGTCTTATTTGTGTCTCATTGTTTGAATGAAATCATGTTTTAAACCAAATGCCCAAGAATTTTGTGGTTCACACATCTATCCATTTACTGAATGCTCCTTCTAAAAACCGGAGCTAATTTGGGTTTCATGTAAATTCCTGCTGGTGTATGTTAGCTCTATATTTATAGCATTTGTAAATTTTGATATTTGAATTTGAAAACTTATCTTGCCAGATTTTAATGATGCTGCTACTCGTTATTTTGTTTTTTTCCTTCAAAAATGTAAAGCAGTTCAATATTTAAAATAACTACACTGTTCATTTCAAGGCATATGTTATTCCATATGTTTCTAGTTCTGCTTTCCAAATGAGTAAGGTTTTGAGGTTTTTTTTTTTCACATATACTGGTATTTCATTCTGGACCTGAAAGGAAATCTGTTTTGAGTCACCTTTTGGAGGTGTTTTTTTTAGCTCTGACTGTTAAACCTTCTCCACTGGATTTAAGTAAAGGAATCTTACACACACCTTTTCACCTTTTTTACATCATTGATTTAGTACAAAGGAGATCACATGTTATGACTTCTATATATACTCCGTACTCGTTTTACATGCTAGAAATACCATATTTTGACATGCACAAAATACATTTTTAGCAGTGAAACTTAGCCAATAGAAAAATCCAAATTAACTACTCCAGCTACAATGATATCTCATGTAGTAACAATCTTAAAGGAATAAATGTCTCTTAAACCCTGAGTATCTTCAAAAGGTGAGAAAACAAATGGCTTTTAGCACCAATAGTAAAATGGTGGTGCTCATGAGGGATTTTAAATTTTTTTCCCACCTTCAGTTTCTGTTGCTTGCTATTAAAATTCCTTCTATTTATATATTTTAAAGGGTTTTTTTAAATAATAAATTAACAATGCAAGCTCTTTAACAAGTCCAGAAAAGAAAACTGTTAAGCTTCCATAACAGTAAAAAGGTTGCTTGTTTTTTTCTGGCTCCAGTATTTTGTCAGCTGTTAAACTTCTGGTCAGCTGTAGTAAACTGTATGTCAAATTGTGTCTCATTTGGTAATAATGATATCTTACAGACAAATTAGGAGTACGGATAGCAATTTATGTAATCAATGTTTCCACCACATTTTCCAAGAAAAAAAAAAAAGACAGTGTTCCATATTTAATTCAGCAGGGAATTTTCCTGTCTCACATCCCTCCAGAACTGAATTAAATTTTAAAAGATGTATATTTAGCAAGAAATATTTTGATATCAACGTGTCACTCAAAATTCCTTGCCTGTTAACCATGAAATAATTTTCCGAGTAACATCAAGATAAAAAGGAAAATCTAATAGATAGCCTTTAGCATTCAAAAAAACAGATTTCACTTTTATTTTTGCAAGCCATGTAAAGTGAAGTCCCATTTTCAGCAACTGCATTTGCATTCTGACAGGCAGAAAAGCTGTAGGATTTTTTTTCCCACATGCTGCCTGTTCAATCAAAGGAACTCATTACTGAAGTTGATAAAGAGTGAGTATTAGTACTAAGCATGTCCATTTCATATTAAACGCATTATACTGGCAGAAGAATATTTTCATCTCCCGATCACAGCAGAAGTAATTAAAATTCAAGGCAGTAATTATACTTTAATTAAACCAAACCATATTTCATATGACTGATTTGGCAGTATGAGGAAGAAGTCTGTCTCCTCAACAGCTAGTGAGATGGTTATGACAAATTATAAAACCACTGAAGCCAAGCAGAATTGTTCCAGTCAATTAAGTGCATCTGTGAAGGACTATATACAGCATGTAAGCAAAGGGAAGAAGTACAGCAGTATTTTAAACTCCTTCAGAAGTGCTCTGCCATCATTTAAAATCACAAGTAATGAAAATTTGTGGGTTTTTTTCCTCTCCATTTCATTTAAGAAGCCCGTTGTTTTTGAATGAACCAGTTAACATGTCAGGCATTAATGGCACATCTACTGATCTCTTAACCTAGATCTCTCAAATTTCTCACACAGTGCTTTGGAAATGTACATTATTCTTCTTTGCATTCAGTGCTTTTCTTTGAAACTATTTTTGTGTACTGATGTGGAAACGATCTAAAAAAGATGTTTGATTTTGTGTTTAGAATTGTGTTTCAAATCCTACCATGGTACAGAGAATTGGGTTAGGGTGACTCGTACATGCTACAGATAGGTGACAGACACTGAAGCTTACTGTTCCATCAGTTGATTTCCAGGTTCATGTTTTGAAGCCTGCACTTTGGTGAGCAAGGACTACACAAGTGGCTTTGTGTTCTCTTGGATTAATTTTGGTCTTTTATTTAGAAAAAGCTGTAAACAAAATAGCTTTGGAGATATAACCCTTTTCAGTTATGTCTGAATCTCCTTCCCTTCACAGAGATAGTGGCTGGTATCCAGATAATTGTGGTCATTTACTCAGAAGTGCAACATTTAACTTCTCTTCCACAGACTTTATGAATTTTAGACAAGACTTTGAATGTGGTAGGCCATTGGTTATTTCTCCTATACTGAAATAGTCTAGTGAATAATACTCTTGGGACTTGTGAAGAGTAATGCTTTTCTCTTGCGTAGTAAGTAAATTAGATGATACACATGTTGGCAAATGGCAAATATTAAAATGCACAGGTTTAACAAAAATGTGCTGACATAGCAATGACTTGGTCAAGTCATGATTATATTTGAATTGGAAGGATGTTTGCATTTAACTTGGTAAGTGGAAATAAATCACTACTTGACTTATCATGGAGTTGCTAGCACCGTGTCCAGCATGTTGCTTAGTTAGTAGGCTTTCTCCTTAGTGACACTGAAAGCTAATGAGCTCAGTTTGCTGCAAGTGACCTTGTTAGTCGTGTAAATGATGCCTCCTGTAAGTCAGCTCATAGTTATAGCAACTGTGGTACTGCCAACAGTATTTCCCAACAGATTGACATGGATACTTTGAAAATCTGAAAATTATTTTAAGGTGTACTGGCTACATACAAAGTCTAATATAACTATATGTCAGTTTGAACTTTTGTCTTCAGTTACAGGAGCAGGGTGGTCCAAATTTGAACTGCAACAGGAAATAGATATGAATAAAAATAACTCACACTAGGAAGAAGACATAGGGCTTTTACCTACCTTTTACCCCTATACCAGAGGGATCGCTAACACACTTCATCATCTTAAAACTTCTAATAAATATCAAACTTGTGTATAAATTTATTATAATGTCTGCATAATGTATGGCAATGGCTGCAAAGGGATTTGAACAGCAATGTTCAGTAATATGAAATATTCCATATTATTTCTTGGTAATTTTTGATAATAGTCTCTGTTATTTCCCAAGTTTCTCATACCTGATGATGCTTTATGAATAAATCTTACCCTGTTCAATGAAGCTGAGATTTTAAAATAGGAATTACTCAGAAGATGCTAATTGAAGTTAAGCTTTGGAATCTGATCTGTTTATTTTCTGGGCTATTTGCTTGAACATACAACGTTGTTCCGACTTTGATTTTGTCCTTTTGTATGATACACTGTTTCATGATTTAAAGAACAGTTGGAATTTATTTTTGAAAAGGAATTGATTAGCTGAGAAGGTCAATGTGTTTTTTTTTTTTGCAGATTTGTCTGTTATATAATTCCTACGATGGCTTAAATTTTCTGTAACTATACACAATGGAAACATCCTGGTAAGTGAAAAAACTCCAAACATCTTCTAACTGCCATTCCATATTACTTTTCTTATTTAGAGTAGTTAATGAACACTTCTTGCTGTTCTCTCTCATTTTTCTGAGAAGCGGGCAGGTCCTTGGAAGCTATTAGCAGCTTCATTGCAGATCAATTCTGTTCCTTTTAAATGTTTGGACCACAAAGTGTGCTTTGCATACAGATAGCATGCTGCATGAGAGAGAGCTTCACCAGGGAAACTCCTTCCCTGTGATGTAAATGCTGTTAATATGTTAGACTGTTTTCACAGAAACAACATGTAAGACCATAAGTAATTAGTCACAGTCTTGAAACTGTAATCAGTTGGAATTCTTGATATTTCCTCCTCTACAAAAGTACATTATCCCCATGATGAGGATCACTCACAGATACCTTCCAATTAAAACAGTTCCATTATTGAAAATCTCAGTGCTAGGCCTGAGAAAGTGAGTAAGGGAGAGGTGTAGCTCTATGATTCAGAGATTAGAGCATTTGTCTTGGGAGTGCTACCTGTTTTCCAGTAAAAAATAGTTTATATTAAATAATCCTAAGGCAAATGTGAAAAAGACCAATCTCCTCTCCAAGATAACTGCCCCAGCTGCTGTTCACTTTGTTCCTATCCTTGTCCATTTAAAACACTCAAGTTTACACTAGTCTAGCTACAACAGTCTTCTACTTTTAACAGACATTTTGTTTAGTACTGATTCTTGAACAATGGCAATAATTGGAGGAATTCTGAAAAAAAAAATCAGAGATGCAAAATGTTTAGCCATGTGAGAATAGAAAGAACAAAATGTTTTCCAACCATGTGCATGTGAGAGCATATTAGAAAGACTGCCATGCCTCTTTGGTATGAGTCAGAAAGCTGCTTCTATTTAATTATTACATTAGTTATTATAATATTCGATTTCTTATATCATCTTTACCAGTCTTTTTCTTCTCTCTGAAACTGATTGATTCCAGTTACATTGTTTTATGGCCAAACATAAAATTGTCAGTGAAGTTAGTAATGCCTGTTAAATAAGCTGTCAAAACATGAACTGTTTCATCCCTTAGAGCTCAGAACAAAAGACAATTTTATGTAACTTAAAATTAAAGTCTTTCAGTGTCACCTTGTTGGACAGCCTGGAGATAGATTGCATATAGCTGCTGTTCATTATGATGCATCTGTAGGCTATTCAATTTCAATAATAAATGGTGAAAGAAACACCATAGTCTTAACAAAACTGACATGATAAAAGATTTTGTGTTTTAGATGTGCTGTTTTTGTGTTTTTTTTTTTTCCTTCACGAACATGTTCTAAGTTAAAATGAAAAGATTATAAATGGGGTTCATTGTATCACAGTAAGATTTGGGTAGATGCTTGTAAGAAATCTTTATGTGGGACAGAGAATCCTGGGTTTCAGAAAGGTGAAAAAATGGCATGTTGAGTGAGAACCTGGTACTTTGCAGCAAGTATTAGATTTGGTATGTTTGCATTTCTACCAAGAAGTCTTTGAAGTCAGAACAAAGGTAATTTTATTTGATGAGAATTTCACATTGAGTCAATTGCACATGTAAGCTGTATTTCATCTGCACACACCGATAGAGTGAGAACTGTCTGAAAGATAGCAATATTAAATACTGACTGTAACTAAAAGAATCAGGCTTAATATTTCAGTAGAAATAATTTTATCTTTATTAACTTTGAAACTCTGAACATCAGTTTTGCCTTTAAAATTCAATTATTAGAAAATAATGCTGTTAACATTAAAGTCAAAGATTGATAGAACCCAGCCAGCCTGGGCTTGTTCTTCTGTACTTGATTTGAGCACCCTCCTGGCCAGAGAATATTAATATCTGATGGGCTTTAGATGTGTTTCTAGATTAGTAGTTCCTCTGACAACAGGAAACTTCTTTGATAATCAAATATTTGCAAAAGCATTGGCCCTTCAAACTGTGATGGTTGTACGTGCTTATTTGCTGAAGTGCAGATGAGCAGGGACAATTTAAGTGTATAGGGCAGTGATACCTTTAGAGATTCTGAGGTTTTCAAATATAATGTCATTTGGAAGAAAAAATGTAAATGGTATTGATTTCTTCTGAAACAAATATCTAAATAGAAATTGCAGTCCTTACCATTAATTGCTGCTTAGGAAGAATGCCAGACAGGGGTTCAGAAGCCAAGAGAATAAGGCTGTCCTTCTTTAAGCAGTTTACATAAATTTCTAAAAACCTTTTTGCAAAGACCCTCATAAAAGTTTCAAGGAAACCATGAAGCAATACAATAGGAAAGTCCATAAATGGATATGTAATTGGGTGAAGTGTGAAATGACAAGTGGAAGTTAAAAAGCTGTTTTTAACACTGGGGGAAATAGTTAGTAGAGTTAACTAAGGATTTGTGCTTGGACCTTTGCTGTCCAGCATGTTTATAATAATTGGGAAATGGACTTGATAAGTCAATATTTGCTGATGATGCTGAGCAGCCAGATAGCAAAGACAGGGCCTGAGTGTCAGGACTGTAGAGTCAAAAAAGTCAACAATGCATTAAAATGGCAGATGAGAAGAGAGAAATTCCAAATTATGCACTTGTTGTAAAAGAAAAAAGTATCAACTTCACCTATGAAATGATGAGCTTGTTACTCAGTTGAGTAACAAGCAGTTAATACACACAGGAGCAACAATTGTGTCATATTTAAGCAGAAAAAAAAAATAGCAAAGGAAATAATAGAGATTCTGTCTTTTTTGAATCCTTCACTCTTTCACTTATGAAGTATTTGTTATAATTTCTAGTTATAGTCACATTGCTCATATCAACAAAACCAAATGAAATAAGATGGCAGGCAAAACAGTTTGGAATACTAATGCAAGAATTCCTCTTAATTTCAATGAGTTTCAACTGTCTCCGAAGATTAATGCTATAAGCATTGCTAAAATGTATCAGCTGGTAGAAAATTAATTAGTGCAGTATTTTAAATTTTGGCAGCTTTTAATATAAAGCAAACAATATTAAAAATGACGATCATTGTGGATGCCAACAAGAGAGAAAGACACTTAAAGGATCTGAAGAAAACAGTACATAAATTTAAAATGTTCTGTGGACTTTCTTAAGACAATGAGAAGGGCTTTATTTGCTTTTTGGGAGTGAAAAGCCACTAATCCCCTGTAGAGCTTAAAGCAGATAGAATTCTAGAGGCAGTATTTTTACTGGGAGAGATTTTAAATTAAAGAGGTTTTCATACAAATATGGTTTTGGTTCTGAGCATCAGCTGTAGTTTATCTGCTAGTCAGCACTGGTCAAGCCCCTTAGGGTTAAGATTTTATTGATCTTGAAGGATTTCCTGCCTTATAGTGTGAACTGCTGTTTTGACAATAAATGCTTTTAAACGTATATTCCCTACAGTAAGGAAAGAGTGATTAAAAATAAAAAAACTTGACAGCTATTGTTGGGATTTGCAGAATTCGTTGCTATGGCTGTAATTAAAATCTTGAATGATAATCAAGCTTTTAGTCAAGCTCATGCCATATATGAAAAAACAAATACCAGATTATTCCAAAAACATTGTCTTGAGCACATTTTGTTGTTTATCAAAACAAATACTGATGTAAATGCTGTGTTGAATTTGTTAATTATATTCCCACCATTATACCAGACAGCATTCTTTCAGAATATTAATAGCTTTATGCAAATTAGAGAAGGGTTTTTTAAAATAACTTTGTTGTTTGAAATCATTACTCTATTCTATGGTGTAAAGCAATTCAATTTCAACCCAGTTCAGGATGTTTGCCCTTGTTATTCTTGTCATTACCTGAGCTGCCTTCTCTAGCAGTAGGTGTCCCTGTTCATTGCAGGGAAGTTGGACCAGGTGACCTTAAAGGTCTCTTCCAACTAAATGAGTCTATGACCCTTCAGATGAGGAGTCAGTTCATAGATTCTGACTTGCATTACTTGTATTTCCAAATTTTCACGTGAGCGCATTCAAAACATTCTTAAAGATTTCATTTCTAACTGGGTCATTCCTGCAGTCTGGCTTTCAGCAGTCTTGTTCTCACAGGTCTCACCCACTCTTGCCTTTCATGTCCATTCCCATTTGTTGTACTCCAGTATCTTTTTTTCCACCGAGGTGGGAATGTGAAAAAAGAACATAGTCCAGGAAATGGACTTCTTAGACTTTGAGAGAGTTATTATTATGTCATATTATTATATCACTGGTGTTTACTGTATGCATTCATCTAGGAAGATTATGGTCTGGCACTCATCTAGTCCATCAAATTCTTAATGATAAGTAGATATTTTAATGGGTTTCTCTTAATTTTTATAATTATTCTTTTTGAAGAAAAATGAATATGTATTTCATTTTTGAAAAAAATAATCAAATGGGTGTTATAAATAATATGTAAGAATGAAATAGCAGTCTATTTGAAACCTAAATCATTCCAAATTCAAAGATGTATAAAGCTAGATGGACAATAGGTAAAACAGATGCTACCTAGTATGTACTTCCCTTCAGCACGCTATTAACATTTGTTGTTTAAGATGTCCTGGAAAGTAAGCCTAATAAGACTTGTTTTGTTTGAGGTGTCTATTACACAGTAATGTAGTCAGTTAAGAAACAGATCTGCTGAGGAGCTTGGAAAAAATCAGAGGAAGTAGAAAACTCTTCAAAACAAGCTGTCAGGAAACTGTTGTGATGTGTCTAGAGACAGTCAGTTTGTGCCACGCTGACATTTTAAACAGCACAAATGTCCGTTGAAGCATGGGAAAGAGACTTCTGTTTGGCTTCTTAAAATAGGCCGGGATGGAGGAGGTACAGAAACCCTGACAGTTCACCTAAAAGGAGCAGCACATTTAGGAAAAAGGAAGATCTGTGAGGACTGGAATGAGGTTTAGAAGTTATTGTTGCATTGGCGTTTGACATCCTTTGTCAGCACAAGGATAAGGGGAAAGTTGGGTTGTGTTTACACCACAAACATGAGAGCAGCTGAACAGCCGGATTTATGAGCTGAGCCACGAGCTGCTCACAGAGCTCTTTGTTCATCGCATTGTGTTGTGAGCTCAACAGAACAGAGCACATTAATTCTGTGTGATGATAATGAACTCTCAGAGCAGGGTACGAACAAGATGAGGAGAACCCTGGGACACATGGTAATGGTTTCATAAGTGTGCTGCTGTTTTCTGTGTGTGCATTATGTTTCACAAAGACATTAAGATAGGCTGTTTCCAAACAATGAGTTTCCTGAACTGAACAAATCCATTTAAACATAAGCTAGCTTTTTTGCCGTTATAACATAATAATAGTAACCCTATTGGTCCCTCTTAAAATACAGTTATAACTGTTGTGACTTAATGCTTCCCACGGCATGAAGAGAACTGACAGTCAGTTAAATGCTAAAGGAGGAATTAACTATTGTAGCGGATGAATCAAACAAATGAAAGAAGTGTGTTGTTACTTCTTACGTAGGAAATGCTTCAAACAAAACTTAAAAGAATAATCACTGAGATACCTACATGGGGGGATTTATAGATTTCTTAAACAACAGACTTTTTATTTCTTATTATTTCAAACAAGACTTCCAAATGACTCCTTTTGGAAAATGCATTCTAGCAATTCAAGAACAGGTATTAGCAAGATAATTTTCAGTATCTATATGACCAATGCAGGACTCAAAAGCTCCCCTCTTCATGAAGTGGGGAAGTAAATTTCATACCAAAAAGATTTTTCTGCTTCTTTTAACTCACTTGGCAATAGCTAAGATTGCTCTACTTGTTTAAATTTTACACCCTGCTGTGGTGTAACAGTGGGGGAAAAAAAGACTCTGTCCCTTCTGTCCTCTTTAATGTAGTACATTAGATATATTTCAGCTGAGCTTCACAGAAGTTCAAAATTTTACCACATTATAGTGAACATAAATGCGTTTTTAGCTATAAACTATGAGGCAAAAATTCAACCCCATTTCTTGTGAAGTATTCTCGGATGGGGCATTTTACTGGTAACATTTCATTTACATAGTTACCTGAGTTTAAAAACATCAGCAGAATTCCCAATGGAAAGAACCACAGTAAGTAAAGAAGTTTGAGCATAAAATAAAACTGCAGCCAATGGAAAGCAGTAGAAGGCAAATTTAATTCTGCATCTAGTTACGGTCTAAAAAAGCGATAGAACATCATTCTTTTAAACTGCAAACTATTTATTAATTGGAGCGTCTAATAAGACAAAAGTGCAAGCAGAAACTTTTGCAGTAGGTACAGTGAAATCTCTTGATTAATAGGTAGATAAGAATCTTGCGATTTTTTCCATACTTTAGCCTTTATGCTTCCTTGTTTATGGTACATGCTGACAGAATGGGAGGCACTGCTACTGAAATACTGTTTGTAAGAATGGCAGTAGGACTAGAGGCCTAGCTAAATACATTTTACAGTACAAATACTCTTGCTATGATGCTCTTAATGACATGAATAACAGTTGTAGGGTGAGAAGAAGTATCCTAGAGCCAACATAATTGCTCATAACTTGCTGTTTAATGAATTTAGTAGCTTTAGTAGGTTACATCATGGCACACATTATGTATCTGATCTTACTACTTGCGGAAGATTTCATGCTATCAGTAATAGAAATTGAGATAGTAATTTATTTCCTGTTTCCTGATTCTAACATCATGTCATTATGTACAAATCTCCAAAAATATGTGATTGGATAAATTAGCTCTTTTACCATGCAGTTAGAGATCTAAATTTGTGTTCAGCAGCTTTTCTAGTGCAGTAATGTCAAAGTTCAAAAATTAATTATTAATAGATGGTATTAAATAAAAATATCTGACGTCCAACTGTGTCAGCAGTACTACACTCATTTTTGTGGCTTTTTTTTTTCTGTGCCATGCATTAGGATTTAAAGGAAGTCAGCTTTAAGCTTTTTATAGTCACATGCTTAGTATTTTTAGACAAGTTAGACTTCCTACTTAATTACAGAAGAAAACTTATTTGAAGTATGACCTGAGTTTACTTCCATACATTAATTTTATATGAAATGCTTAAGACAGGCGTTCGGAAAGCAATCCCAGTTATCTTATTAAGTCACCATTCTTTTTCACAGGCAGCTTTCATCTGTTATTTGCTAAAATCATGCTGCCTTTCATTTTTTAATGGAGGCTTTGTACTGCATATATGTAGGAAACCACATAATATATTCAAATTCTTACTTAACATTTACTGAAAGACTCTAATCCATACAATATGAATAAACAACAAAATAAGAATAACTCAGAATAACTGTGTAACAAATGAATTATAAACAGTGTACTCCAAATAGACAAAATATTGACGACTTTCACAAGAGCAGCCTTTCTGAAAAAGTACAGAAAGCCAGGTTTCAAAAAAGCCTCCAGATGTTTTGGAAGTGTGTGAAGATTTACCTTTACTAACTTTGCTCAGCTTCACAGTATTTCTTCCTAACATTATCACTTACTCAGATACTCATTGCTATCATCTCATCATCTGCATTCACTTCAGTAATGCCAACAGCTTCACCACTGGCAAACAATTCTAAAATTGTGAAGTGGCTAGAAGATGATAGGCTCCTGTCCTCGCCCTCAACTCCTTTTCAGGCAGCTTGTGCTCCATGAGAAGCAGCTAAACAGGAGGTGAGGTTCTGCAGTGCAGGCACAGAGTGAGCCAGGGATGCGGTTATGGACAGCAACCTGGAATATGTGACAGTACCACAGGTTGAGGGAAGTGATGCCCCAAGTGCTTTGAGTTTTGAACCAGGGGGTGGGCATTTTTTCTGTAAAATCTGGTTGAAAAACATTTAGAGGAATGCTTAGAAGAAGGAGCCAGTAGAGCTTATGAAAAGGGAATAGAGAGATATATCATCAGATCTTCACTCACTAAGCATCTCAGTGTTTATTCTGAAGTCTCACTGAATAGTTATGTAGATAAAATGAAAAAGCACTTTGGTGACACTGAACTGCGGATTAAGTCAACAATGAAAAGCTGAATGTGGATTAATTTCTTTATTTTTGAAAGATACTTTTTCATTATGCCTCCTAAAACAAGAATGGATATTAAAAAGAATCTAATTATCTTTCAAATTACTCGAATAGGATATCCTTACAAGCAGAAAAATTTATAGCCATTGCAGATTATTTATCTTTTATGAGCTGTTTTATGTGGTCAACACCATTTTCTTTGACTGTTACAAAATCCTTCTTTTGTAAACAGTAATATACAATTTGCTTGTTGTATTACATGAGTGATATCAGTATGCTCCTGGAAATTCTCAGTGTGTGTTATATCAGCAATTGCAAGTTGATAACAAGTTGATACGTGTCACATGGTACTTTCCATTTTGAAGTAGTTTAATACAAGCTGTTATACGAGCTTCCATTTCTCGGACTTCTTGGTACAGTCCATTCATTTTGAAATTTTATAGATACTGATGCAACTACAATGAGCCACAGAAATGTTGACAGCATGAACAGTAGGCACAGGAAATAAAGGGATTGGAACCAGGAGTGTTGTATTGTAATATCCATGTTTTGAATACTTGGTTGTTAAAGTCATTTATATAAAATTAAAATACTTAAATAACTTCAGTTAAAAGCTGAAATATTATTTGCAATGAAGTTTACTTTTCTCAAGATTTTGAGTTTTCCTAGGGGTGTTTCTTCACATTTCTTTATATCTAACCATGTCAGAAAACAAAGCCACACCACATCCTATTATACCAGGTTGCCTGTGAGAGTCATTCACTGTTATGCACACCCCGATCTATGACTTGCAGTAGCTCAGAGAACATGAGAACATTTTGCTCTGCATTGGAAATGTCAAGCAATCTGTTCAGCTCACATCTGAGATATGATATTGGCGAGATATTTTCTGCTGTACCAATAATACAGACTGTGCTGACATATGTCTGAGATAAGTCGCAAAGGCCCACACCTCAGTCTGAACTGCTCAATAGCACATTGCTTTCCTCTGCAAGACCATGAACCAGGTTGATTTTCGGTTCTGTTTTACAGTTCTCATGCTCATAAAAGCATAACAAATAAATGGGGGGGGGGGGGGGGGGGGGGGGGGGGCGGGAGAGGAAAATGTGTGCCAGCGATTATTAAGGGTCACTAATAGAAAATCTGTTATGTATCTATGTAAGTCGTATTGTTCCTGTTAAAGTCATGTCTTTTGGTATCTGACTTTGTTAAAACTTCATGCTAGCTATTATATGATAGCTGACCATGATTGATAGGAAGGTTGGACTAGATGGACTGGGTCTTCAAGAGGACCCTTCCAGCTTGAATTAGTCTGTGATTCTAAACTGTTCCACATGCAGTAGCAAAGATCTCTGCAATATATGACAGTCCAGAGTTGCTTAGAGAAACAGGGTCCACAGGACTGCTACCATTAATGGAGTTTATGAATATTGTTATTGTTTTGCCATAAAGTTTACAAAAAAAAGCCTTAAAAATGCTTCAGTCTTCAGTCATGCCTTATCTCTTTTCAATTCAGGTAATAAGTCATATAATTAAGAATTCCTAGAGTTTCATCAATCCTAAGCAGACTGCTGCCTTAAGATACTTTTTGTGTGTGTGTGTGTGTGTGTGTACATATTTTTGCAGGTTATTTACTGTACAGAGTTATTTCTATTGTATAATCCAGAGTGTTTGAGATATCCTGGATTTGTATACAGGGAAAAATGAGAAAGTGTTGGTCAGACTATCTGCTGCTATAACATGTGCACATGTATATTCTTTGGTAAGAGAAAATGAGATGGATACAAATTCTTCCATCCCACTGACCTTGTTCAGTGAGCCTGATCTAGATTACATTATGCCAAACATCATGCAGTCGGATCTGGTTGTAAATATAGCATGACATACAGACTGTGATGGAGCTGATCTGTCCTTCTGGGCATTTACATTTCTGTCTATGGGCTACATGTGGGGGCTTTTTCTGTCTAAAAGTCCTGTAGTCTGATGAGCAGTGTATAGAGAGGGTAAAAAATAGCTACTCCAAGGGCTGGTATTACTAGATATTATTGTTCCTTGAACATTTTCCATGTAATTTAGAGCATTTCATTAAATAAAACTGATAATGTCTTATTATTTGACAATATAATTGCCCAGCATATAGTAAACAAGGTATTACATAAAGACTCCATATTTTCACAAGAGAGACAGACGTGGATAATCCTGTTCCTTTTCTGAGCCAAAAACTGAAATTTTATTGAAATAGAATCCAAATAACTAATTCCTGCCTGTTTATGAAGATTCATATGCCAAATTATAAAACATAGGTGCCACAGTTATCCCTAAGTTTTAATTTATGCATGTATACTTGAGAGCAAAGTAAGTACTGCAAAACTTTGTGAAATAGATACTGTGGCAGTTTGGTCCAGCATAAAGTTGTGGGATAGCATGACAACTTAGAACCATTAAAATATACATACATATATATATATGGTTATAGGCCAAATACAGGATGATTCTTTCTGATGTAGTGTTATTCAGTATCTGTATAGGATAGCAGCATTTTATAGAACAGAATTAACTGCAGTTTAACAGTTAGATGTTTATCCCATATGTCTACTCTGTGTAGAAGTTACTTGTGTCTTCTGTGCCCAAAGAGTTTCTTGTTCTCTAAATTGGATGTTTGTGGCTTCAATTTTTTCACATATAGTGTACTCACTGCTTATTTTGACCTTTTATATTTATGGAGATAATATTTGACTCGTACAGGTTTAAATCAAGTAGTACACATCTCATCGGAACAGACTGTTAAGGGACCCTTGCATAGCGGGAAGTGCGTTAACAGATGGCTTGCAAATGGGAACTGGACAGTTCCCCCAGTTCTTTCTTCTCCTACTTTAGGATCTGCTCCTATGAATACAGAAAACTTGCTAGAGATAACAAGGGTGTGCAGAAGTCGGTACTTGATTCACCACCTTATTCTGTGCTGTGTGTTTCTAAAGGTGTTTATTAGTATTTTACGCATTTTGGTTCTAGGTGTGTGTGAATGTGATATCCTGAAATTGTTCAGATTTTAACAAAACCAGATAATTTTCTAAATTGTAGGACTAGAAAGCAATCAATATAGCGACCATTTTTTATTAAGTTGCACAATATGTCTATTTACAGTGCAATGAAAAGGAAAACTTACAATCTATTTAAAAATAAACAGCCAGAGTGCTAGATATTACAGTGAAGCCTAAACTTTCCAGTTATCTGTGCAACGAGGTGAGCAAAAGGACCACAAATTTCCTCATCCCCTGGATATTCCCAAACTTTTCTTCAAATTGGATCCAATGGTATTCATCTCTACTTGATAATAATTATTATTATTGCTTATTATTGAAGGTGTCAGCAAGATGGTGACTATTTTTACATGAATTCTGCTAGAGAAAATTATCTGAATCTGATATAACACTTTACAAAGGCATTTCAGTTCTTAGCTGTCATCACTACCTACATGGCTTTAAGATACTCAGTTTAAAAAAAGATAGAACCCTCTAAATATACACCAATGTTGTGAAACCTGGACATAACTGGATTTTCTTCACGCTTCACCCATTTTATTAACTCTTTCTTCCCTGCCAAGTCATTTGACTCATCTGTTGGAAAAAGTTCAGCTTATAGATTACTTTGGCACTCCTTCCATTTATTGGTGTAGCAGAGCAGTAATATATGTCATTTTTGCATTCTTGGGGTCATCAAACTTTATGAAATACTCTTAGACTGTTTTCCTCTCCTTTAGGAGATATTTTTTAAAGATCCACTTCCTCTGTTGTACAATAAATTAAAGCCTACTTCAGAAATGTTGAAAGCATTTAGGCATGTGAGTGCACTATTGAATTGAATCTTTCATGATGAAGTTGTTTATTTATCTATGTTATAAATTGAGGAAATGGTGAGGAAAACATGATAGCATTACTTAACCTAGCAAGTGGAGTAAGGAAAAAGATACAAGCAGTGAACAGGGAAGGGAGACCAGTTGAGTGCAAGATTGCAATCATGCTGATTATTCTCGCAGGATGTTGCTTCTTTCTATCTTGCTCTTTTTTGTGTGTGTATATTCTTGATAGCAGACACTGTGGGAAAGATTCGCTTTCTGTAGCTCTATGAGCCCTTTGAGTGCAATTTAGAACAACAGGCCTAATTTTTGTGCCTTTAAATCACCCTCTGGAGAAGCCTCTTTTTTCCCGTTGAGGAATCTATAGTTTTGTTTCATATTACTGGTATCCAGAATTAAGCAATGTAAATATTGCATATCACGTACTTCTCTTTCTTTCCTACTGTTCTTAGAGAAACCTGGAAAGCATCTGTCAGACTGAGGCTATTCCAGTAACATTTAGTTGTATAAAACATAATGCAACTTTAATTGCAGCGGCTGTGATTTCTAACATTTACATTTAACTTTGAGAAATTTAATTGTAATCAAAGTTGACAATTTTAGATATGGCTGATGGAAATGTTGTCAGTGTATTCCCCTTTGTGAGGACATGTTGTATTCATTTGACCAATATTTGCTGTGGCAAATTTGCCGGCAGTTAATAAATATTTATTTTCTCTTCACTCTAAGCAGCTATTTTTCTTTACTACCTGCAATTTAAGTTATTAATGAGGTTAAATTTATTTTGAAGTTGACCCTAATATGCATGTTCTAAAATACATTTTTGTAATTAAGGGATTCGTGATATTTACTGCATAGTCAAGAACTTCAAGATTAAAAATGCAGAGTTTAAAGCACACTCTCTATCCCCATTGACAGTTTGTGTTGCATATGAGGAATACCCATTTCCTCTTTGCATCAGCTATCAAAGGGACTGCTCCACCCGTATCCCAACACTGCAGGCTCAGCAGTGACACCCTTGCAGAGCAGTACTCTGCCCTTTGTTTGGGAAGTGCCCCTGAAAGATTCTGACTGTGCCACTGGCATTTCTCTGTAGAGAGCAGCAAAGTCAACCAATGCAACTTTGCAGAGTTGTACTGTTTGCACGGTAACCTCATGCTTTTCCTATGAGTTATTCCAAAGGCTCAAGTAACAAACAAGCATGTGATACGTCAGCATAGAAACCAAATTAAACTTTCCATTCTACCTTTTAGAAGTCTCAATTGGAAGTTGCCAACTTTCAGATAAGGGCAAAATGCTGCAAAAGGAACTGGAGTTGTTGAGAGGCTTTGAAAAAGAATTGCCAACAGACAAGTGTGTTTTCTCACTTTTCAGTGACAGATTATTTTAGAGAACTCCCTAGCCCATTTCCTATTTCCTCTGCCCTTGGTGTGCTGAGTAATATTTGCATTTTTCCCTAAAACAGCATATCTTCCTTTCTGGACAGGCATTTTTGATGAATGTTTTCCGTTGAACTTCCTTCAACATCCACACTAAATAATGCCTTTGCCAAAGATCATTTCCTGAGGGCTTTACTTTCTGCTTTCTGAGCAACATGTAGCGTTAAGATTTGCCTTGCCTGCCTACTACCACTTTGTGTTGCTTGGGATTGCAGGAAATTTTCCAGTCTCTACGTATAACTATTTCAGAAATTGTTGTCTGACTATTCTATGAGGGATAAGTAATTTCAACTTCAACTTTATTTAACTTTGTTTAATTTAGTTTGAGTACTGTCAACAGAGATTGATTGGAAAATGCTGAAACAGGATGATATCAAGAAAATTCCACTTAATTTTTTATTCCATACTTCCAGTTTGGAAATTTGTTCCAGCATGATATAGTTATGTCAGAAATTATCCAGCTAGCTTTTATCCCTTAAACAGTACCTGACCTGTATAGATCTAGGTATTAGCATTCATGACTAGATGAGAATATGATGACACTTTTCCTTTGCTTCATGCTTTTGAGTTGTAGAGGTGGTATGCTTTGTAAAGTATGTGTTTTTTTCTTTCAGAAGCTGAGGTGATTTTTAATAGACATGATGGAATATTGTATGCACAGCTCTGACATTTTTAACTGTTTATTTAATTGCCTTCGGGATTAATGTGAGAAAGGTACAGACAGCTTTGAATTTTACTGCTGCTTTATGAGAAGCATATATAAAATGAGAAAAACAGCTAACAATCGGTCAGTCTCAGGATGCCAGGTACTTTGGTTTAAGTTAAGATCATCAGACACAAAAGTAGACTCTGAAAGCTTACCGGAACTTGTTGTTCTTGGCTTTTTTTTTTCCTGAAATTGCATCCAGAAGCCTAGAGAGATAAGGTATCTGTCTTATCATTTTTGTTTTAAAGCCAGATGCGTAAACTGAATTTTGCAACAGAAAATTGCTGGAAGTCAGCATGGCCTGCTATGTGGTCTGATTCAGTAAACATACTCCTTCAGTTCTGTTTTCTTTAAATGTTTTTTAAATGATTTTTACTATAAAAAAAAGATGTTTGGGAAATACGGAAATTTTTATTCCACCTTCCTTCAACTTACGTCTCAGAGCAGAAAAGCCTTCTATTAAAGTCTGAAAACCCTTGAAAGCATGAAAACTGAATAATAGCGAGGTTGTTTGGTAAAGGCTTTCATTTGTTTTACAGAATAGCAGTCAGCAACATGCCACTACTTTCAGTTTGCTAAATTTATTTCTTATTTAAGCTAATTGTCCTTTGAGTTTCAGTGTTTAATAACTTTGCATTTACAACATCTAAAATTTAGGGTTTTGTTTACACACTTCAATGGAATCTAATGATTTATTAGAGTTCTGCTATAAAAATAAAATTGGTAAGTGAGCTATACTTACAAGGGAATGAAATTTAAATTAGAATTTGTTTGAGTGATCCTTTCAAGACAGTGTAAGAAATGTTGCCTTCTAATTTGATGCATAAACATCTATTGGTTTACCTTTCCTATCAAAAAATTATAAGCAACACCAAAACATCTTTGCTGTAATATTCATCAAAAAGGTTTGTCTTGGAAAGGTGATTTGCTTTTCCTTTTTCTAAAAAAAATAAGAAAAAGTAATACTTTCACAACAAATTTTCTTCCTAAGTTTTTCTTCTGATGACAACTACAGAGTCACTCCAAATGAATGCTTATCTGTGCTGATAGATATTGTTCTTCAAATATTGCATGAGTATTGGGTCATCAGCGGTGCATTTCATCACAAAATTAGCATCATACTCCTCCATGGGGAAAAAAAAAAAAGAAGTGTAGAATACATTCTTCATTAAACATTAGTTTATGAGTACATTCTTCGCTGAAACAATCACAAAGAATTACTCTTAGTGGAATATATTTTAGCTTATATACTGACGCACATGTTGAGGCATAAAGAACTTTAGTGCTGACTTACAAGTAGTATTCTTAAATCTCAGTAATTTACCTTGAAAGACTCCACTGTGAATATTAGAGAGCATTGTGAGCCTGATGCTTTATTACCCTTCTTACTGAAGTGTGGAAATATAAAGTATTGATTTTTGTTTGGCTTGTGTGCACTGAAGACAAAGAAGAAATGTCATTTTTGAATACCAAGGGTATATGCCCATTGTTATTAAATTAAAGGTATGTAAGGCAATAGTTGAAATTGCTTTGAGGGGAAATAAATGCTACTGCAATAAAAATAATTCTCAAGTAATGCCATTGAATATAATTTATAACAAGTTCATCTCTCCAGCTGAGCTTTCTGATTTTCAAAAAATCCTTTCTCATTGGATTCAAAGGAATATACTGTCCATAATAGATACTGTGCCATCTCTAAGCTTACGGATGTGTACAGATTGACACTAAAACAGGACCATATGTTTCCCCATTATTTCAGGTATCAGGTAGTTCAGTTTTTTCATTATTATTTTAATGTTTTGGACTTCTTTTGGATGTTGAATTTTTAGATGATCACCAGCTTAGATGTTATCAGAACAAAGAACAGAAGTGCTCCTGTTCTCTCCTCTTCAGCGTTTATCAACTTCATGTTCATGATTGTCCATTTTAGGGTCTCTAAATGACTATCTAATTGCTAGTTGCTACTTTCTGACACCCCTGTTGTCAGCAGCCAGCTATTTTTTCTGTTTACTTCTCATTTTTGTTTTGCCAAGAATACATATGCATGTATTCTTACTTTGAAAATTCTTACTGAGCTGGGAATGCAGTGATGCTTCTGGTGTGTACATAAAAATGCCACTTACTGATTAGGTATACATAAACACATGATTGAAGGACACTTCAAATTTGTTTCAATATTAATAATTACTTATAACATTTTGTATTTGCTAGGTAAAGCAAATGTCAATTCTTCAAAAAGATGCTCTGTTTTGAGTACTTATTATCTTGTAGGATTGAGCTGTTGAAACTTTAGCAGAGGAGAAAGGAAGCCACCTGCTGATGATAGGTAGAAAGTAGTGTTCTAACATCAGTGTTTTAGGGTAAAGGCAGCTTAATAGCAGAGATAATGTACAGGAAGAAATTATATATTTGAGTTCATTTGGAAGTACATTTGTTGTATCTACAGTCTTCATGCTGTTCGATGTGGTGCTCAAACGTTGAAGTGCTGTGAGATCAGTTTTTAGCAAATGAGATGTAGCATTTATTTTCTATAATGTAGAACTGAGCATTTTGAAGATTGAAGATTCAGCAATGAAACACAGCCCAGAAGCTCTTAAAAAAAAAAAAAAAAAAAAAAAAGGAAACATTTCTTAAGACTTTTAGTTCTACATTTATTTCTTCACAGGTTCCAGAAGTGTAGCAACTTTAAATGAATTTTGAGGTGTTTCTGTAATTCCAGGATGATAACAATTTAACCACTATTCCTATAAATGTGCTGGAAACCTGGAAGAAGTAGGACTATAAGTGGAGATTCTAATGTATATCATTAATAGTTAATTGGATGTGAAACATTTATAGTTCCTCATGTTTATAGTGACTTCTGTGTATGTGTCTGTGTGCTAAGAAATTTCTGCAGGAATGCTCAGATAGACCTTGCAGATTTGGAAAGACAGGAAAATTTTTCAGATATCATTTCTTTCTCTCTCTGGTTTTGCTGACCATATGCTCTCTGCCCAGCAAATTCAGGTCATCCAATGAGGCTTTCAAACTAGCTTACAAGTTGTTGCACTCTTTTTGTACATGATGATCAAAAACTCAGTGCAAGTCAGTTGGGTAGGAATTAGCATCTGCCATCTGTCTTCAGCGTGATAGTTGTCACATGTTCACATTGCTTATGTGGAGAAAAAATATTCTGCCTGTATTGGTTGATGCAGTTGTATTTCGTTTCTTTCTCCTAGTGCTTGAGAAAGAAGAACCCAAAAACTATTAGGACTGTTAAAATCAGCGCTCAGTAACTCTGACAATAGTGAAAAACATTTATTTCTAACATTTAAATTGTCTATCTTATTGAAACACTAAATCAAAATTTTATCAAGAAAAATTACCTAATACTGTCCTGCCATAAAATAATTCTCTGCAAAATGTTTTCTATTATTTCCTGTGTCACTGTTCTAATACATTTATAAACTTGTCCATCATCTTGGCATTCTTAATTAAAAATTAATTCTCCTAATGATTTCTTTTTATTTAACTCTGAACATATTTTTACATGTTCACCAAAATTGATAAAATACATTCACTTAATGATAACATCTATTCATAGTAAGGCTGTGCAAGTGTGAAGACTGAGAGAACTTGAGTAATTAAGATAACATAGATAAATGACTGAGATCTGACAGTAAGACAAGGAAGGAAGCTTCAATATAGCCTGATGAAAAATTTTCAGGCAAAAGGCACAGTGTAAGTGTGACACAGTTCTGCTCAGGAAAGCAGCTCCCTTCTCTCCTACTGTTATTAATATCACATTCACAAAAACAGGTCTCTCTGTATCACCATTAATGCATAGGATTAAAGATAAATCTGCAGTCAATTTCCAGTCTAATCACAATAAGTTACTACACTGTGATTTTTGTCTGTAAATGAAAGACCTGTATGCTTAGAGTTAAGGGTTTAGCTGAATCCAGACTGCCTTTTTGTGTGTAAGTAACCTAACTTCTGAAACAGTGATTGTGAATATAAAACAAAATGCTTTTCCCCGCAACCATTTTTGTGTATCTAGTACCTATCAAAGAAATACAAGCTGCTCAAATTCGTATTGGGTGGAAATCAATTTAATTTTCAGTCTTGAAGTAATTGTGTAGGTACATTATGGCCTATGTTGTGAAGTACCATTTCATGTGGGGCACTGAGAAACAAACAGTGCAACAAGCACTTTCTGGATTTGCGTTAGCAGAATGTCTTAGGTTACAATTTCTTTTTAGAATGAATGTTCTTGAAGCATGAGGTTTTGCCATATTGCAGTGTGAATAAGCACTGGTCACAAAGGTTTTAGCACTCACAAATAGACAAATAATATTGGGGGATCTCACAGAATTAAAGAATATAAAGCAAAAAGTTACAGTACTGAGTTCCAGTAATGTGAAAAATTAATAGCTTATACAACAGCCTGAGTGAGGGGGCTGCCATGGCAACTGCTACAAAAGAGACATTCACTAATAGTATTTCCTCTTAAATTGAAGATACATCTAGGAAGTTTTTGCTTCAGAACTGTACTTCCTAAATTTTGCTGCTAGCACTCAGCAGCTTCAATTGAAACACTGTAGGATGCTCTCTGCATTCAGACATTTCTCCTGTGCTACTTCAGTTCAAGGAGATGGTTTTCATATGGTAAAATTCTGATGGATATCCTGTTTAATTTTAAGGCAGACAACAGTGTAAATAATTCAGAGGCATTTTTGATGTTTATTTCTTTACTGCCATAGTGCTGCTTTCCCTTTATCATCAGCTGGTAACATACAACTTGTCTTGCTGAGTTTCTTACCTGTAATACTGACATAATTGAGCAACTTGGAGAGGGTGGTACCTCTCAGCCAGAATAATCTGTAATTTAATGTAATTCTTGAAATAATATACTACATAGTTTACTATGGAGTAACTCTACTTAACTTTTTATTGGATATATGTGAACACAAAGACTTTATAATTATGTTGTAAGCTTCTCTGCCTCATAAATATTCCTACACTTCTTGTGATTCTACTAATTTAGGCACAGAGTGTAACTGTGTGCCTAAATATAACCTGTAGGATTTGATTCAAGGGTTATTTTTAATTTTTAACTGAAGGGGTCCCTCTGCTGGATCATTTTGTAATTTATTGAGAAGGTTGTGGAGGTGATTATGTTTGAAATTGGAGTGTTTTCATAGTGATGCAAATAAGCCTTCGTTTTAGCAATCAGCTTAATGAAGACACATGCATAAAAAAGATTATTTTATTTTCTTAATGATATATTTATGATACGTAAAATACAGTATTATTACTGTATTTGAAGAAAAGAACAAGAAAGATAACATCTCTCTTTTAAATTCTTATGCTTTTTTGGTGGTCCTCAAAAAAAATTGTTAGAAGCAGAATGCAAAGATTAAAAATAATTCACCTGGGTGAACGAATGTCCTTGGCTTTGTTTAGAGCATAATTCCTTTTTGGGTTAGATTGTTTATAAATCTTTCAAAGACATCTAGAAGATAAATGCATTAAATTTTAATATCTATCAATATTGTTTTTTAAATGAATAAGAGAAGTGTGTCTTAAATATGAATATGGATACTCTCTTGGGATTTTAAATACTTACATTCAGTTTTGGGTGACTTTGATTAGAATTCATATTAAGTTTATATAAAACCACTGAAATGAAAAATTTTAATGAAAACATATAGGTAGATAAATAATGTTTCAATAATGTATGGATTTCTGTTGAAGACTTTAATTGTTTTATCGTTTCCCACTACACACTCCCATATTAAGAATGTGAGTGCAACTCCCTGAAAAGGAAACTGTTAGCTTTGAGAAACAACTCTTACTTAAAAAGGGGATTGTGGAATTCTGAATGAATCATGTAGCAATTTCATATTGTGTATGATAAGTATTTAAATAGAAATTTTTTTTTAGCTAAGCAAATCAAGACCTGACTGCAGTTTCTCATGCATTTCGGGCCAATAATAAAGGTGCTGTAGTCTTAAAAGGATCACATTCTGTTGTTGCTAAGTTCACAGAGTTCATAAGGACAATCATATATTCTCTTTCTGTAAAAACTTCTCTTCCTCTAAACAGGTGCTCTGATCACCTTCCATTTAACATGATAGTCCATTCCATTATAAATCTGCTGGTCTCTGATGGATTATATGGAGCTCTGCATATTCAAGTCAGTGTCTGGCTTTACCTCTGCGTCCTGCAGCTGTGACTTCATAGAATTTACTTGCCAAATTTACTCAGCAAATGGCCACTCCCCAGCTGTCATTCTCTTCTTCGGAGATTTGATGTAGAGTGTATCATATATATATATCCTCCTCCACCATTGAGAAAACTCAACAGTGAACACATTCTTCAGAGCCTGGAAGGCCATTCAAACAAGCAGTTATCTCAGGTCAAAAAGCTGGAGGCCTCTTCATACCAGGATTTTCAGGCTCTGTTCTGTCTGTTAACACCAGTTCATTCTATTCTGCTGACTCATTCAACAATAGTTGTACATATGAGTGAGTGTGCAGTGTCACCAGTGAAGCCCATTTCTAAGCAATTAATATATTCATTCTTGTCCATGTGAGCAGACTGTTCCCACAGCTCCTATAAGTACAGCCAACTGGCTATAGGTTTGTTTATTACCAGGTGCAAAAGAAAATGAGAGAGTCCTACTTATAAACAGGATCAGGTCTCTTTATTAGATCCGTTCTGGTTGAAAGGTCTTGAAAGATTTCTGTATGCTTTTCCTTTGATTATCTATCTTTTGCAGATTGTCTGAATTATGCAGAAAGTGAGAGAGCTTGTCACTGTTGATAGTCATTCTTCTCATCATCGTTCTTGTTTTCAGTATCTGTAAGAAAGCTGATCCAAACATCAGGAAAATGTGCAATCACTTTACACAACTATGGTGAACAGAATCATTTTTCTCCCCATTCTAGACAACCGAGGCCTAAAACTTAACTCATTGAAATATTTTGTGGTCAGTTTTTTCTTTTTTCACTTTTTCTTTTTGCCTTTTATTTTTTATTCCTATCACTAATAGCTTCTACAGTCCAGATTAGGATATACAAAGCCAAGAACTTTAAATAAACTCTGTAAGTGTTCTGTATGCTTCCTGACAGCACTACAATTGTGTTTTATGCTGCTAGATGATTTCCCATTCTATTTATATTAAAATACTGACTCTGAAGCATCAAAATTCCAATCAGCTTGTTAGCTATTCATATTGCAAAGAAGAATATTGCAAAGAAAAATATATTCATTTAGGAGCTGACCACAGAAGCTGTTTTAAGAAATTTGAAAGACTCTCTCATCTAGCTGTAATTGTGTGACCTAAATAACCTGCTGGAGCTCATGAACATGCAGAACCCCCCCCCCCCCCCCAACACACACACCCTTTCCCCACTCTCAATCCCAGCAGGTTTCTGCTGGGTGAAAGCCATTACTTCTGCATGTATCCATTCCATTTTTCCTCTTAAACTAAAGATCAAAAGAAGGTTCAAGTCAGATGAGGTTACCAATATACTTATCAGCACGTACCAATATCTCAGCTGTTTAGATCACCAAAGTCAAGATTTTACTATTTCCAGATGTCTTACCTTACAGCAAAAGAGGATTCTGAATCCTAGCCTGGAAACCCTGTGCACAGTAGTATATTGAGTAATCTGCTTGTTAATGTAGACCACATGTTTCAAGGTATCATTTTGCAATTTAGGAAAAGCTTGACTCCGAGATTACTCATTTTGTTTGATACCATAAATATGTAACAGGAATGAAATCACAGTGCTTTTTACTGCTCACTATTCATTTGATTGTGATTTCAATCAGGAGTAATGCTTTGAAGTCAGCTGTAAACCTAGACATCAAATATAAATCAGAATAGATATCCAAGGAAAACACTAATTACTAGTTGTAGACTGTAATTTTCTTCCTGATTGGAAAGGAAATCCAAAGTACCATAATATTTAGGAAACAAAACCTGCTTTGCCTCAGAACTTCTAGAAGGAAAGTGCCAACCTCCCTTTGTTTGAGTTCCATCATATGTATTCAGTTCCTGCTGTTTGAAGTATATGTATCTGGGTACGTAATATAGTCTGTACCTGAGTTCCCTAGAAGGGCAGGAACACAGCAGAAAGAACAAGCAATTACTTGCAGAGCAGGAGCTGAGTGCTATTCTATTAAGTCTGCTGTAATACATCTATGGAGCTGATCAGAAAAACTAGTTGACAGTGATTAAAATGCTCTCCTAAGACATTCAGGAAGGCAGCATGTACAGGAGATTCCTCAGCCCTGCTCACTTGTGCTGGGTAGCGCTGCCCTTTTGGGGGGAGACACTGCTAAACTGAAATACCTGTACTGTTACTTTCTTCAAATGCACATTTCTTTTCTCATCAATCAGTGTTTCTAGAAAAATGTGAACAAAGACAAAGGCACTTAAGTAGATATTTGTATGGGAACTGCTGAATCACAGCCAAAACCACTGATTGAGCACCTGAGAAAAGGACCTGGTCATCCCTGAGAGAACAGGTGAAGGCAATTCAGCTGTTTGACCAGAAGGGGTAGAGCCTTGCTCCATCCCTCTTAGAACTCATTTAAGAGCTGACTCCCTGGAGGGAAGGATCTTTTTTTTGGAGGTCCTACCTTTGTGAAGCTTTCCATAGAATCATTTGATACAGGTGAGCAATCTTCTTCCTTTCTTTTATAGCACCTGTCTATCATACTGGTCCTTCTGTCATCACGCCTGTGTTATAACACCTTTTCCATTATATTGATCTGTCCAATTGCTACAGTATAATAGGTACTGGTAGAGGCCTACCTGGGGTAACACTTCCTCCAGCCTGTTGTAACAAGAGCTGTGGGAATGAAAAAGAATTTTTTATTGTTCCTCGATAGGCTGTTTGCAGGAATAGCAAGCAGAGTAGGAGCAGTAGCAGCCTGGTACTGAGTGTTTTCTGTCATCCACTGTTCCCCTTGTTGTAAGTGGGCTGGTGATCTTGGTGGCAGCAAGGCACTCACCTGGCTGTGCTCACACCTGGAGAGGAAGTAAGAAGAAGCTCATGGCTAGAGATAAAGATGGAGCAATTGTTTAGTTGCCAGTTAACGTCACAGGTAGAAACTCATTTATTGCCAATTAAGATAGAGTTGAATGGTGAGGAAGACAGTCAAAAATGGCCTGTTCTCCCTCCCTTCCACCCATTCTTCCTCATTATGCATTTTTCTGCTCCCAGCATGGGCTCTCCATCTTCTATCAGGAGACGCTGCCTGCTTCTTTACGGGCTGGGGGGGAATCCCTGTGTGGCGCCTACTCCTCCTCCTTCTCTGGCCTAGCTGTTCCCAGCGCTGTTCCTCCTGCTTCTCTCCTTACTCCCTTCTTCAAGTATGTCTTTCCTGAGCCATCATTGCTGCTTGAGCCAGCTGTGTGTGGTACTGGGTAGCCTGGCCTTGCCTCACAGAGCCATGTAGCTGCACCACTTCCAAAGCTCGGTACCTCCACCTTCTGCGCTACGTGGCTCTGCTGAAGTCTCCTCAGGCCTTTCCTCTAGCAGTGCTGAAGGGTGTTATTTGCAGTCCCACTAGCAGCACTGAAGGGTTTTAGCTATTTGCAATTCCACCAGCTGTACTAAAGCGTGCAGCTCCTTCAGCTGCCAGGCATCTGAGGGTAGGCTGGGCACTGCACCTGTGAGTGCTCAGGAGCTCTGCAGAGCAGCTGGAGTCACCTTGGGTACAGACAGCTCCAGCAAGATGCCTTGCTGGTGAGTATCAGTCTTAGCAGATTTTTGTTCATTTTTAGTTTTCTTGAGCTTATGCTCTCTTCCTTCTGTCCACTGCACTGTTTTGGTAAGATTGCTTTTTAGTACTGAATTTTGCCCATGGGGCATGTTGGAGCGGCACCAAAATGAGGTGGGACTGAGGAGGGGGAAACAAACAAAAAATGACTTTTTAGAGTATTTACAAACTAAGTACACAAGGAATGGTAAAGAACTAAGAAATTTGAACTGTATTTCATGAGTTTATCAAAGATTTGTCTAACTAAAGTCAGAGGGGGCCCTACTGAAGTGTTGGTACGTTCCTTTATCTTCAAACATATGTTAGCTTGTGTGGAAGTTATTTCAGAATTTGTCTAATTACATACTTAAGTGTTATATAAAATACAGGAATGGCCTGGCATTTGTTGAAATGTCATACACAGAGTGTCATAACAATTGTAGGAAAAAAAAAAAAGACTTTGTACTAATGAAGGTGAATGCTTAAGGCAAATTTATACTATTCAAAACTACCATTATCCTTGCTTGAGTAACCAGTTACTTTGAGAACAAAAGCAAACTCTAACCCAAAAAGGTAAATAGTTTAATATGTCTAAATCAATAAGCCTAAGTATAATATTGGCATTTAGATTTAGAAAGTAAGTTTAGACTTGAGCTTGAAGTAATCTGTGATGAGCTGATGTTTATCTTCTGCTGTTGTAATTGAAAATAGTGGCATTTTAGTTTTCCTTAAACACATTTGTGTTAGCCTGTTAAAATACTTAGTTGTCATTTCCACAAGGACAAATCAGTTGAGTAGAAAAATGTGGCAGAGATGTTGTTAGTACAGAATCTATCTGCTGCATAGATGACAATAAGATTACAAATGATCAAGATGATGCAAAGATCATACTTGAGAGATCTGATGATTACCAAAGTCTCTTTTCTGTTAGTGGCTGCTTTTTATGAATAGCTGAAGCTTCAAGGGAAGTGTTTGAAAGCATACAGCAACTTCTTTAGATTTCAGTATTTCGGGTGATATTAGGTTGCAATAATGTAAATGATTTGAGAAACAAGCCTAAACAATTACTTCTCTGTAGCAGGAATGCTAAGTCACTGCTTGAAGCAGTGATTTAGCACCTGGTGGGTGTAGGGCCAACCCAGGGGAGCTCAGGTGCATGCAATGTAACTGAGTGATCGGAGGGGGTGGGCCCAGAATTCACCCTTTCCCAGACCTCATTTGCGGGTTGGCAGTGTATACAAGGGTATCTTACTGGAGATACCTGTGTATCTGAGACCTTCTGAAGGTAAACAGCTTATTTCCATTGTTTTTGTGCCTAAAGCTGTTGCATTTGAGCAAGTTTTCATTTGCTGCAGCTTAGGACTTTGCTACTCTGCTTTCATTGCTGTACTTTCTATAGTGTTATGTGCTCCATGGCTGATATTTTACAGAGGGTACCTAACAGGTAAATTTCTATTAAAAAGTTCAGACCAAGTAGTGTTTATGTGACCCAGAAATTACTTCCAAAGACAAACTTCTGTTAATGCTGCATGCTATGAACAATGGGAAACTTTTAAGTTTCTGAGTAAACTCGAGATTGCATATGACTACTGACTCCAGGTAGCTATTTAGTACGTTATTCAGTAATTATACTGGAAGTTGATTGAAGGTACCCAGTGTTTAAATTCTCTAATATTTTTTTTATACCAGGGAGGATCTTGTAATCATCTGAATTTCCTTGAAAGAAAGCTTCAAAAAAATCCCCTGAAATTTCCCAAAAATGGGGGGTTACAAATGCACTAACAAGCTAAGGAAGTACGACATAGAAGTCTAATTTAATGCTATAAGAGAGAAACAGAGATGGAACCACTATAAATGAGAAGGATGGTGATGAAGTTAATCAGTAGAAAACTGAGAATATTTTATAAGTGGGAAACGCAGCAGTCAGGAATGATAGAAGGATATCTGAGTGAAGAGTCCCAGGTCTGGAAGTGCTGGAGCTGCTGAGGGAGGAGAGCACAGCAAAGTGAGAACTCATCCTTTGTGTTTCAGGGTGGTGAAGTCCAGGGAGCTTTATAGGATGACTTCAGGCTCAGAAGAACTGAGAAGAACCACTGACTATTGTCAGGTATGTCCTGATAACTTATCAATACAGATAGATTAGTTCTGTAATTTCCATGGTGTGTTTTGTTTTTGGCTTTTTTTTTTTTAGAGCTGTGTTGTTTCGTGGTGTTTTTTTAATTTTGGTAAGGCAGGAAAATTTCATGCAAAAATACAGCTAAATACAAAATATACAATGAAGTACTTTGAGAAAATGAGCAGCTGACAGACAGTTTACTGTGATTGAGAGGAAACATTTATCTGCTTGTGAGAAGAGCAGGTTTATAGTCATATGTCTCAACAGAAGGAGACTGATAGTGGAATATCCCCTGAAGCAGGGGCATTGGAGCATTGAATGGAAAGGAAGTATGGCTTTTTCCCAGAGAAGTGCAGGCTTGTTTTCTTGGCCATTTCACAGCCTGGATTGAAAATTATATAGATGTTTTCTCACAGCTGAATGACAATAAACTCTGCAGGGCAAAGAGGCTTTAGGCAAGATTATCTCTAATATCCATGTTATACATGTTTCTGAATACCAGTAGCACCAAGGCAGCTCCATTCCAGCCAGACCTTTTATTGGGCCTTATACTACACTGCACAAGCACCACTGAAAATATTCACTCTGTATTTATTACTGTGGGAAAACTTCAGTGATGTTATCTGTGGGTTTTCTTTTCCAGATACTTGACCTGGCTTTTCAGGTGTCAACTTCTGGGCCTTTAGGTGGTTTTCCAGCAGGTTTTTATACAGCACAGCATAATGTGTATTCTGAGCTCCATGCTGTTGTTTTTTTCCACTATTGTAGTGAAGATTTGCTGCATTTGAGGATGTATTTAGGAGCGTGGTATAATTTACTTTTTTACTTCTATCTTATTAGACATTTAAATATATCTCTGATTTTTGAGACAAGACCCAGAGCAGTCTATTGCAAATTAATTTCCTACCTAGCAGTAACCTAGATCTTATGGAAAATTCTTATGGTTGGATTTTAATTGCTGTAGTAGCCACATGCAAAGTTGTGAAAGTTCAGCTAAAAATAGTGATATCGGTGACTTACAGAAAGTATTTGCTAAGGTCAGCCAGCGTTTCAATTATTAATGATTTAGTAAGACCTTTCCCTGGAACCTTCTGACTGAGAATTGGCACGAGAATACAATATTAGTGCAGATGGAAATGCTTTGATGTCATGTGGACTGGTTCAGTTAATTTACATCAGTATAGTCCAGTGTTTTTAGTCTTTCATGGTAGATCAAAAGATGTTTTTGAGGCTCCTATCTATCCAACTACTGATTTAAAATCACCCTCTTTTTAATCTCAAGATCATGCTAAAAGCTTGCATGTAAGTGGAAGTGCTGTGAGTCCATTGCCTGTCCTAGGGTTGGGACAGAATTTGCAGGCATACAATTAGGTTCTGATTCCCATATATATTTTCAGTATTTGACATGTGTTAATATTTTTATTTTCTAAGCTCTGAAATTTGTATGAGTTCTGAAATAATTGGATTTTATAAAACTAATGGAATATGAGCTTGACTGAACTTGGTGTTGCTCTTTAAGCAGGGTGCAAAAATTGTGTCCACTTAATTATAAAATGAGTTTTAAAACTTTGGACTTGCTTCATTGATTAATATTAAATTACATTCATCGGTATTGAACAATGGTGTTATTTCAATCTAGTTCTCTTAAGTTTGCATTTATGGTAACAAACGCTTTATGCTAGTAGCTGTAAAAAAAAAAAAAATAATAGTTTTCTCCTTATATTGTATCTCATAACCTAAATAATTCAGGAAGATGCGAAATAAGTTTTTTTGAGAACTTCAACTGCTAAAGAAATACATAGAAAAACTTTGCGACTTCTGTTCGTGTCCATCTCACGCAGTGCCACTAGAGGGCGGTAAAACATTTTCAAGTTTTTTCTGCTATTGGTATTTTGGTTTAATTCCTTATGGTTGAACTCTTGTTAAAATACACATACCGCTTTCTAACACAGTGATTTTCAATATGCCATACTCAGCACATCCAGCTGTTATGAGTCATTTTTTACTTTTGTTAATAGATCCCTTTTTCTATTTATCTAATCTAAATCCACACTCTTTCAGTTTAAAGCCATTACCCTTTGACCGGCCACTACATGCTCAGACCAAGTCCCTCCCCAGCTGTCCTGCAGGCCCCGTTAGGTACTGCAAAGCCACTATGTTTCCCCCCCCCCCTTCCCACAGCCTTCTCTCCTCCAGGCTGAACAAGCCCAGCCCCTCAGCCTGTCCTCACAGGAAACGTTGTGCTAAACATGGATGCTGTAGCAGGTTCCTTCAGAGAGGGGTGTGTTGCTCCTGTCATAGGCCAACCAAACCAGAATGGACAGTAACCTTTTATGACAGGTGCTCAGCAATTCAGAGTATCATTTCCATGAAAGCAAGCCCAATTAAGATATCTCATGGTGAGCATACAAAATGCAAGGCTTTGAAAATTACATCAATAGTTACTTCTGAAAAATCTAGATTGCACATAAATTTAGCTGCCTGTGTGTGACTATGCCTATTGATTTTGATTAAGTGCAGGAGGATTGATTTGGGAGTGTATCTTTAGGTATCGATATTCAATTTTTTTCCTAGCTGTTACTACAGTGTTCCCCTGCTGCCTGTATCTGAGCTTAATATCCTGCTTCTAACCTTTATACACAAGGATAGGAGTAAAGCTCATGAAGAGGATAGCTTTTAAAAAGGTAATGTTGTGAGAGAAAAGGAAAGAAGTGTATGAATGTCCATACAGTTTGTTTTCTATAATTAAGTATTGCAGTGAAAAATACCATTGACCCAATCTGTGCAAGTTGAGCCTGCATGCAATAGACCATCCAGTACTACTGCATTCCTGCAAACCTCAGTATGCAAGACAAGTACATTTATCCAAAAGGGCTCTCAACTATTTGGTGTGAAGCATGTATGATTGATGCAATATATGATATTTTTAGGTTGCTCTAAGAGTAATGCCTTGTATTTATTTCCTTGGAAACTATAACAGATACAAAAAGCACAGTAGAACTATTTGATAGAGCAAATTCTCAGCTGCTACATACTGTTTTTCAACATAGTCACTGCCATTAGCTATGCATTTTTTTTGTCAGTGATGATCAAGAGTCTGCTTGCCACTCTAGCATAGATCTGTTCCTATGTGAGCATTCATGGGACCCACCTAGTGCAAACTTTGCATTGTTCCAATGTTGCCGTCATTGTTTTCAACCTGCTGAAGCCAGTATTCTGTTCTGTTCATGGTTTCTGGGTCATAAGCCATCAATTCATGTACATGAGCTTATTGAGATGCTGTACATTTTGTGGTGTCACAGCTGTGCATGGCCATCTAGGATGTGGCTTGTCTTTCATATTGCTGTTGCTACTGCTTAAATGCACCACCACCTCACTGCTCTATGTTCACTGCTTGGTCTCCAAAAGTGTTCAGGTAGCATCAGTGAATGTCAGTGGGTGTCATTTTTTTTCACATGGAGGAATTCACTTCTGTTTCATGCTGTTGTGGTTTAGTTGATTCTACCACAAGTGATTTGGGGGGGGGGGGGGGGGGGGGGTGAAGCTGTACAGTGGGTGCAATCAAGATAAGGAAGGATAAGTAATTTACTGTGAATAATAATAGAATGTAAGACTGCCCTATATGAAAGGAGTTATGGGTAATAAATCAAACAAATATGGAGAGAGGAGTTCTGACTGTGTTGCCTGCTGTGCAACCAGAAATAGAAGAGAGCCTTTTCCGTTACGTCTGTGCTATTCTATCTATTTTACCTGGAATCAGAAATTATAAGGAGAGTACTGAAGACCTCTGGGAACTGTAGTCTGTCTCTTCTCAGTGCGCCTTCCTCTTTGGGAACCAGAATTCAGTGTAAGAATAGGAAGCATAGGAAGTTCTGCACAAATGTGCACAAGAACTTCTTTATGGTGAGGGTGATGGAGCACTGGAACAGGCTGCCCAGGGAGGTGATGGAGTCTCCTTCTCTGGATATATTCAAGACCTGCCTGGATACTTGCTTGTACGACCCGGTGTAGGGAACCTGCTTTGGCAGGGGGGTTGGACTCGATAATCTCTGGAGGTCCCTTCCAACTCCTACGATTATGTGATTCTGTGAAGAATGGCTGATGCTGCCAGGGCCAGGAAGTGCTAATAGCTGAGACTGCGAAGGGCTGACCCAGGAAGGCACATCTCCCTAAAACTATGTTCCAGCACATAGCAGCTTGCTACATGATGTTATGATGTTGATATGAATACTGATAAAACTGGGAGACATGCACTCTTCAATGTCAGATGCCATTTCTTAAAGTGTCCCTCTGCTGCTGTCTGTTGCACAGCAAAAAAAGTCATGGAATACTGTCAGGAAGGTTCAGCTTCTACTGCCACACCACCAGCACCCACCTTTGATTCTGTGGGCCAACATAATAAAAGAGGAGGCATTATTTTCCAAGCAAATATTGTACATAAAAATACAATCTTCTGTAGGTCATAATAATTTAATGTAAGTTGTAACTAGAAGTAGGTACATATTGGCTTATGGAAGCATACTGTAGAATTTTGGTTCATTAGTATACGGTGTTTGTATATTGATTCCTATCATTTTTAATTTTCTTAACCAGCTGTTTAGGTAAGTTAAGGAATTGTAATACTTGGCCATAGTATGCGAAAAATGCTGTCTTTAGCAAAAATAGTGCTATCCCACATAGAAACCTGATGTAGTTTTGATTTGAGTAGCTACCATGGTGGCTTTTTTTTCCTGCCATAGTGCGTCTTCAGGAAATCATTTGTGAGATGCAGATGAATGTTTTTCTACAACTGAACCAAAAATAGAGATTTTGAAAGGCAAGGGGGGTAATTGGGTTTGTCTTTATCTGCGTTGTTTTATCTGTTACTTAAAATTCTTACTTGTGGATTATTAATTATTACAGATGTTTGCACATATGCATTAGCAGTATTAAGTGCAGCAAACAAAATGGAATAATTTCTAGGTAGCATATTGTAGCTCTGTTTTTGTTGATAATTAGCTGGCTCTATTTGAGTTATTTTCTCCTAATTCATTTCCTGTCAGTTTATAATTAGCTAGATTAAATGTAAACAAAATCCCACATGTTTCAGTCCTTTGCATTTTTGACAGTGTTTTGTGTGTTTTTTTCTTGCCCATCTTCATATATCAGGTAGTTTTTTAGATGAGATTCAGTAGCCTTTAGTTTTCAGGTGATGCTTTGCTTTGTGGCACAGCTGCCTCGAGGGGCTCCTGGGCCTGTACCCCAGGGCTGCTGTTATCTCCATTACATGAAGTAACTTTATGGTATTACACTTTGGACTGGGATACCAAATGAATTCCCACTATAAATAATAGCTCCCATGTTTAAAAAAAAAAGTGTATATTTTTTTTTACCTGAATCACATTGTGTTGACAGTTTGGGTCACAACTCCTCTACTGCATTTTCAGCTCAAAGTAAAATTCAGTAATAATCTAAAGAAAGCGAGTATTGGAAACTATGTCATTAGTATTTTACTTCAGTTGAAAAAAATATAGAAGTATGACCTAATAGATTTAGCTCTAGTATAATGAGCTATTTAATCTTTTCATTGTTTTCTTGATTCTTCTGTGTTTGCATTTAATATCAATTATTCAAACAAGAGTGTGCCTTCTACAAATATTGAGTTTCTTAAATTGTGTGCAAATCCATGTAAACTGCTGAATGTTGTGACAAGCTGACAGTAAAGCAGTCTTGAATAAGAACGTTAATTGTAGGAAGGGAGTATGAAAGAGCCTCTCATGCTAACATTCTAGCATGCAAGTGCAATTAGTCAGCCTTACAGTATGCAGGAAGAAATACTTCTGGTTCTTGAGTATGAGTTTATTCTTTTTCTGTGATTTTTTTTTAATAATATGATACAAAAGTGCTGTATTCTTCTTTAGAAATAAACTTACCCTTCTTTAACCTTCAGCTGCCAGAATTTGTTGTTTGGGTTTGCTTTTTTGTTTGTTGACTGACTAAATTCTGTTCTCAATGACTTCTGAATTATTTCGCAAAGATTTTTTGACTGCTTTATCTCCCATTTCATTTCCTTTAATATCTACACAGGCTGGAATCCATACAAAAATGACATTGTTGCTGTGACATATTACCTTATTATAGACATCAATAATTTCCAAAGCTATTCCTACTCTAGTGATTGAAATTTCTAGGATGATATCAACAGCACTTAAAAGATCTGGAAAAGTGACAGATTGTAAAGGTTGTACTTTAGCAATCTAATTCAGTGCCATCAGGATAGCAAATAACTCAACGGTATAACCAGGTAACTAATCTAACTGACTTTTTCCAACCCAAGTTCACACATAGGATACCACTAAATCCTATCCAACTACAATCTCTAGAATGAAAATGGAAAAACAAAATAACAAAAAATGAAGGATTAATAAGAAATAAGCAAACATTAATTTCAGCTAAATGATAGATAATTTTTTTGGTCAACGCTTTGCAGAGAAGACAAAACAGTGCATTAAACCTCAAGGTAAAATTACACTTCAGTTGGAGGCCTGGTTGTGCTGACTGGTAGCCTTGCACCAGCAGTTCTAAGAAAAACACTTAGAAGTAGGGCAGTGCTGTATTTTATTTGGTTTAGCTAGTTAAAAATTACTGCAGAAGCTGCTGTTCTACATTGTTCAGAAATTGTTTTCCATGCAGTTAAACATTTCACTATCTCAGAATCATTGTTCTTACTTAGCAATCACTAAGGATTCAAGCAAATTATAGTCTGACAGTTTTCCCCTCTGTCCGTATTAATGGTAGGACACCAGGTTAAATTTAATAATGAGAATGCGGAATCATTCTAAACCAATCGACTTGTTAAGCAGCCAGTCATCTCTTCCTATTATTTTCACTTCATTATCTTAATCTTTGAACTACCAACAGTGAAACTGGAATTGCTTCCTTATGAGTACCAAACCCACTGCTACGCAGATCAATTTGTTTGCCCACTTCACAGTTCTAGCAAATATACATATTTTTAATCCATTGGATATCTGGTTTTCTACCATATGAGGTTTGAAGGTCTGTTTTTGCACTGCTACTGGGATCTCCCTAATATAATCACTTCTTAAACTGCTTCTTACTTGTCTCTGCTATGTCAGTCATTCTAGCTCTGGATTGTTCATACCTTATAAAGAAATGTATCTGTTTCAGTAAGGAAAATGTCTATGCCTTTGTGTCCTGATCTATAAGCCCTTGCCCAATATCTTTAGTAGTGCAAATATTTAACAGAGGCGATCATGACAGCTGCCTAGGAAGTTCTGATAAATCATTTGTTTCAGTACTTGCAGCTCTTTTGTTGCCAGTCTTTATTCAAGAAATGATAACATAATGTCATGCCCAAAGCATTAAGATTAACAAAAGATCAGCTAGCAGAACTAAACATTTGATACACATGTGAATGTAATTTCAGTCAACTTTTTGTGTGTAGAATGTGAATTCCTTTCCTATTTCCCAGGGTCCTTTTAGGTACTTCTTTACTTTCTAGTTCAATTACAAACTAAATTTGATGACCCTAAGTCATTATTCAGGCACTCCTCTAAATATTTAAATTCTGCAGTAAATGTCATTTTTCCTTATTATTGGAGATATGGAGGTAATGAATTATCGGTGACTTGAAAGTATTCATAGATAATTTAAATTGCCCACTTCTGTGAATACCTGACCTGAAAATTACCCTTTGCTTGTGCCAAAGTCAGACTAGGTGGTGTAGGAAAAATGACAGTGTTGTGTGTTCTTCAGTTCTGACATTTCATTATGCTGTCATATTATGATATATACATTTGAAGAAGCAGTTTTAAAGCAAGACTTAACTATATATGATGTTCCAAATTAACTGCCCTCTTTTCCTTCTAACCTAGAAGATGCTCTCACAGTTCAGTAATCTTAAAATTGAAATGCTGTAATTAATTTACATGATGTCCATTACCCATATAGTCTGCAAATTCAGTTGGTTGTTGCATTCTAACTTTATCACTTTTTATGAGAATGCATTTTAGCAAACTGTTGCTCTCTTGAACACATTGCAGAATTAAGACAGAGCAATGTATGTACATGTGTTAAACATAAGTTTAAAAGAATATCATAAGCAAGATGGTTGCTTTTTAAACAGGACATCACAGTTTTTGTGTCTATAAATACAATATATGAAAACTCCTTATTACAGAATGCTTTATTAACATCAAAAGACAGTCTTATGACATGATCTATGGTTGATTGATTTGCCTGAAAGCCACTTTAATACTGTGGAAGAAGATTATTCATCTCCAGAAAGAATGACAGTCAACAATAAATCACTTCCTCCATCTTCTTACATAGCGATGAAGTTAAGGCTATCAGATGATAAGAACCTAAATCAAACCATGATCCCTTCCTTTTAGAATAGGAAATGCATAAAATTGCTTTCCTGTTTTTGAGCCACAGAGTGCTGCAAACTCAATCACTACAGATATGATGAGCTATATGAAATTAGTTTAAACATGATGACCTTTTTCTTCCATAAGTATCATATTAATATATTTAAGATCACTTCAATTTTATTATCTTCTAATACGTCTATGAAATGACACAAATTTAAAGATTTTTCATAACATCAAGGTTGATAGAAGAGTTTGGATTTCTAGAGATCTTTTTTTTTAAGGTAAAACCAAATATTTTTGCAATCCCACAGTTGGAATTTTCATGAAATATTTTTATTCCTTTTTGCTTACATTGCTTTTTAATTCCTGTACATGTATTTTTCCCCTTCTATACTAGTATAACTGTGATATACTATAGAAATGCAAAGGCAGGAAAGCCTAACAGCAAGTTATTTTCCAATAATATCATATGTGAGGGGAAGGTCAGTGGAGTTTCACCCCCTGAGTCTTACCTGAGTTGTCCTTAGAAAGAAGTTCAAGTATAGATGAAATCCTGAGTATCAAAAGGAGTCAGGAATTTTAAAAATCATATATGAAAGCAGGCTTACTCTGTTTTGAATGTTTTGACATCTGACTGGCCATGACTGCATACAAACAGAAAAATGATCAAATCCAAGATCAGAGAGCAAGTTTGCAAATTGAATGATGCATTGCTAGACCAAATGCATCCCTGGGTAGATCTGTTCATGCACTACTGGGATTTATGGAAGTATGGTGTGGATGACAAAAGATACAAGCTATGGTGTTTTGCTACTCACTTTTCACTATTATCTCATTAATTTCTCAAAATAAGTACTGTGGTTAACTGTTACACTTGGCTAGTAGTAAGCAAACTAAGACTTTTTGGTGATATAGTAGTTCACTAAGTATGCTAAGGTGTGCGAGCTAGAAATTTTTTTGCTGCCTCATGATGCTATGCTATGTGACTCCTATACAAGAAGCATTTTGTACTTTCTGAGATTTACACATGCTAATATGTGCAAGCTTATAGTAGTGCAGCTGTTATACATAGAGTGTAAATAAAGATGAAAATGAGAGGATTGAAAAATTTCCTAATAGGAAATTAGTCAAAGCAACCCACTTGGTACTGATATCTTTTACCAAATGCAAATTTTAACTACAGTATGTACTAGCTTTTTTAATATAAAGTAATATCCATTACAATTTCCAATTACACAGAATCACAGAATGGCCCGGGTTGGAAGGGACCTCAAGGATCATGGATCTCCAAGCCCCTGCCATATGCAGGGCCACCAACCTCTCCATTTAATGCTAGACCAGACTGCCCAGGGCCCCATCCAACCTGGCCTTGAACACCTCCAGGGACAGGGCATCCACAGCCTCTCTGCGCAGCTGTTCCAGCACCTCCCCACTCTCTCTGTGAAAAATTTCCTCCTGACATCCAACCTGAATCTCCCCACCCTCATGCTTTCTGTAAATACCAAAGTATTTGTGATATTTGAAAAATATTTTAAATAAGTAGATGACTGTATCATAGAATCATTAAAGTTAGAAAAAACCACTAAGCTCATCTAGTCCAACCATCAGCCTACTCATGACCATGCCCGTTAAATCATGACCATGCTCGTTAAACCATGTCCCACTTTTCCACATGTCCATGTTTATTGAACACCTCCAGGGATGTTGGCTCCCCCAGCTCTCTAGGCAGCCTGTGCCACTGCCTCTCCACTTTTTTTTGGAGAATTTTTTCCTAATATCCAAGCTGAACTTGCCTTGGTGCAACTTAAAGCTATCACCTCTTGTCCTCTTGCTGTTTCCTGGGAGTAGAGGCCAACGTGCACCTCTCTACTACCTCCTTTCTGGAAGTTTTAGGGAGACTCCAGACTGAACAATCCCAGTTCCTTCAGCTGCTCTCCATAAGAACAGTGCTGTCACCAAGGGTAGTGCTGATGGGGCTAACAGCAAACAGGAAGAGGCAGCTGTTGCCAGTGGTGTTCAAGTACGTCAGTTAGTGTGTGTTCTCATCAGCCACTTACCCTAGTGTGTTTTAGCAGCATCAACTACCTGTGTTTTGCTTGCATTTTGGATGTGCAGATTCGCACCAAGTCTGGGTTACCTGGTAATTCTGTGGGAGCTCTGTCTGTACCAGCAGCACCTTACCGGATGAACTGCTGAAAAGTCTGAATTTTGGGCCAACCAGGCAATCAAGATTAGCTGATGTTTTTCTGCCTGATCTATTTGTACCTCTCATTAGTTAGTAATGGCCATCCTCTTATCTAATGAGGCTTTTGAAAACAACGTAAACAGTGTATTTGATGCATATAAGTTGCACAGTAAGGGCTATGATAGAATGCACTTGAGTAAATTAATAACATTATTGACAAAGCAAATTTTGAATAGCATGCAACAAGCATAATGCTATAATTAGATTCGGAGGGGTGGAAAAAATATATTTGTACTTACAAGTTTGGTGTCATTCGGTTTGTCTTCTGAGTGCTCTGAGAGTCCTGAGTTTAAAATAAAAAAAACAAAAAACACAACTGTTTGTAGTCTCTTGGTAAAAAAAAAAAAACAACAACACTATGAGAGGAGAAAAAACATTTCTACTCCTTACCTAATTCAAGCAGTTCTTGTCTTACAAAATATATACTCAGGTGGGAGGAGACTTGAGAAAGGATGTAAGAATGTAAAAAAAATAAAAAATAAAAAGTTCATTAATTCACTTTTTAAACACTTCTGATCCCTTCAGGCTTTAGTACTACATACATGTATATTTTATTTAGAGGAATTACTGTGGTGTTTACAGTTGAATCCATCATTTGAATTTAGTGCAACAAACTTGTTCTTTGATTCCCTACAGTTTAAAAAACAAAAAGCCCTATATGTTTTTTGATTTTTTTTATTGTCATTTCTCTTACTTTGGTGTTAAGATAATCCAGTGAATTAGGAGTTTCTTTGTAGTGTTATAGTTTTGTTGCTTTTAAAATCCTGATTGATTTCAGTATTTTGAAGGCTTTATTGAGGTTTTTCTTACTTGAATATAGTAAACCCACTTAGCATTGCCTTATCAAGTGCAACTAATTAACATCAAAAGGATATTGTTATTCATTATCGTTCTATGATCAGTCATGTATACCATATATGCTGAATTGACTCTTTTGAATCTCCTTCAGTATGTGTACTTTAAGTTCCTTATAGATTGTCATCTTCATTTGCATGTGCTACCCAAGTTAATATGTGTATGCATTTAAGTGGAAAATTACCTCTTCCTGAAGAGCCACAAGACCTGCCTATTGGCATTTTCTATTAAAAAAATACACAAATATTTCACTACTAAAATGCAGATCTCACCTGTGCTCCTTTATTTCCCCTGCTTCCTGTTAACTTACTAGGTTCATGATCAAAAGCCAACGTGTGAATATCTGCTAGGTCAAATTTAGTATTACTTCCTTACATGCATCACTGTTGCTTATTGAGAATGGGCTACCCAGATACCTTGACCATTGTCTGTTACCCAAAGGTGATCTATCCCAAATACTACTTCCATTCTGTCTGGACAGAATATGCTTTGCAGTTCCTGAAATGAATTTCATTAGATTTGGAGAAAATGCCTTGTCTCTGAAAGTGCAGCTCTCTGGGTTTTTGATTTTGTTTCTATCAGTTTATCAAAATGGGTCTTTCCCCCAGTATTCTAAGTGTCTGCAGAGAAGTTTGGTTCTCGTAATTGAGAAAGAAGTATGGATTGTGCAGAACTGCACTGCAGCAGTTCTCAAGAATTAATGCATAACTTTCTATATATAAAAATAAATAGCCTTTCTGCTGCTTCATAGAATCGCGTGTGTATGTCTACTGACACATACAACTACCTGTCACATCCGTAGATGCTGGGTTAGTTTTTGGTTAGACATTATGATCAGAATGTGTACCTTGTTCCCTGGATTTTTGACATACATATATATGCATTATAGTAGCTTGATATTTTTCTGTCGTTCTAATGATTTCTTGGAAGTGGTTGTGTTATAGATACATTTATGTTTATATAGGAGCTGTTTTGTGTAAGCATTTGTGTTTTGTTTTATTCAAAGTATCTGAAATACAGTGAGGTCAGTGTTGCAGTTTGTCAGAATGGCCCTGTACTATTATAAAACTGAGATTGTGTTACATGCTTTGGAGCGTTCTCAATATTTTGGGTGCTGCTCACTGCTGCAAAAACTGACAAGAATGTCATTTGTACTGAGATGTAAATTTTGGGAAATATGAAAAACTGCATTTTTTTTATACTTAATTTGTTGTCAAGTCAGGCAGAAACCACACAATTAAAAAAAAAAATTTAAAAAGGGGGGGGAGGGACTGGGAAAAAAAAAAGTGCAGTAATTATATTATGAAGGGCTTTCTAATTTTTGCCTAGAGATTCTGAATAAGTATTGGGGGGTGGGGAGCGGGAGGGGGAGGTGTTATCCTCTATTTTCAGCTTGATATAATAGAAACGTGCTCAAAGTACTTATCTCTTGTCTTAATGGTAGTAAATCAGTGTGCCAATCTAGAATTCCTGCCCCTTCTGTATTCTGTAGATCTGTTTTGGTAAAGCATCTGGTAACTTCTAAAGGTAGATCAAAAATATGTAGCCATGAGTTAATTTTGAGGCGTGTAGAATTAGTATATGGGAAAAAAAGTACATGTTGGCTCAGTAGTGCGTTTCTCAATCTTAAGCTTTCCAAAGAAAATAAAAACAAGTCAAAAATTTTGTATGGTTTATTTATCTAGGTATACTAATGCATTTTGCCTGGGTGCTAAGCTGTATGTATAGACACAGAAGGTAGGCTTCAGTAAATGAAGATCTGCTGATTAAACATGGCATGTGTAAATACATCTGAATTATAATCCCATGAACAGAGCAGTCTTGCTCTGGAGGTTTTTTTGATGTCATGCTCTAGCATTAGGTCTGATATCCTTCTTGGTTTATCCTTTTTCTCATTCTCCTCTGGTCTTGCTGTATTTTGTCACATTATAATGAATTGGCTGTTCTTGCTGTTTGCCGCCTCCTTTTCTCATTGAATCTCTGTTCAGAATCAGATGACGTATCCTGACTTTGCTAATGTCTGTTAATCATAAGGAAAAAAGCAGGCAGTGGGCATCTCAATCCTCTCTTTTCACCCTTGGATTTTGAAGATCTTCATGCAGTTTCCTTTTTTTGCAGCATGGTGTGGTCATCTGGCATGGTGTTAAGTCCTGCTGGCAGTTACAGCTTGTCTAGGGCATTTCTTCCCCGCTCTCCGGTTCATCCCATTGAAGTTGAACTTCTTTGCTTGGTGATGTACTACTTCAACCCAGCTCAGAATTACAGGAGGGCATAGTGTTGTTGTGTGTTTTTTTGTTTGTTTTTTCAGTACTGGCATGGGCAATTAGGGTTTTGCTTTTGGAGGAATAACTCTAATTCCAATTGTATCCAAAATACACTCCTACTAAGAACTAATAAATAAAAGAAAGCAAATAAAACTGAAAGAAAATGAATTTGGCTCAGTGAATCTCACAAAATAAATCAAATGCTTTCTCATTTTTGGTCAAAGGAAAATACTCTTCTACAGCCATTCATTCTCTGACCACTCTACAAGCATTATTTGTTTCTTTGGTGCCAACCATGTATTCCTTATCCACAACTTAGTTTTTTGCAGTTCTAGATAATGAATCAATCTGAATTTTTATATGCCTTTTTCTTCCACTTATTTGTTAAACAGCAGGGAGAGTAGCATGTCGCTAGTATTTATGCAGCAAACTCTTTGAGTGTTCCCAATTGAAAAGGCTACGTAATTGCTCTCTTATTTCCTCTGGGTGCACATCCCACTCTGTAGCTTGTATAATAAAAGCCCAGATGATTTCATGGATTGAATATGCTGCCAATTTCAGATTTTGAGAAGAGTGGTCGTATCTATTCACCCACCTTCTAAAACGTGTTCTCCATTCTGAATGACAGGAGCCCATTTTCTACTGGGACTTCTGTTAGTGTTTGCTTAAATTTTACAAAAAGAAAAAAAGGTCATTTGCAGATTAAGTTATTGTTCTTGCATTCTAGGCAGTTATATCTCGCTGCCAAAATAAGATTTATTGTGCTTTTTGTCTAGTAGTATCTCCCTTTTAAGGTGTTACTACTTTATCAAGTATTGTCCAAGCCAAAATACCTGAAAGAGTAAATGGATGAAGAAAATTAGTTAACAATAAATTCAGCACTTAGGTGTAGAGCAAGCATAAACGTTGGATGATGTCCGTAGGTCATCTCTGTGACATCTTTGTAGCTCTTCAGGAAATACCCAAACATAAGGAGAGGAGTATCTGTGGGAAGTTTTAGTGTTCGCATCAATTCCGCAGTCATATACTTCGATGCATTCACACTTGAAAGAATATGTGAAGGTCAGGATGTAAACAAGAGATGTTTCCCCTAAGAGGAATTAAGGCTGGTGTGGTGTTAGAGTGGCTCACAGGATGAACGAGCACATCCCCAGCCGAACACTTAGTTACCTAGTTACACCAAACAGTTTGTACCAGTTAAGATGATAAAAATGAATGAGTTCCATGCTTACCTGACAAGATGCTGGAAGGTGCACAGATTCTACAGATCTGCATTCAGTACTGATGGAATCAGACTTTGCTGCTAAAATCACTTTGGTTCTATTGGACCAAAATGTATAATTTCTGCTCACTTAATTTTTTTCTCTGATGCTATTTATATTTAATCAGCATTTTTGGCGTGGTTGTCAAATTTTCATAGTTTTTAAAGGATCACAAAAACGTCTGGATGTCAATACTATAAACTCAAGCACTTTTGTACTCAGTCAACTTACTGTCTGTACAGGGTTTACTGTTTCTTTCCATGAATTAAAAAGTGTCTTCCATCACTTCTCTGAAACATCATCATAAAAACCCTACATAAAACATGGTGCCTATTTAGTCTTTTTTGGTTTTCTGAAAGTTTTGAATAAGTCATCTTGTATTTTGCACTGACTGAAAAATGCAATTTGACGTTTTTAAAATTAAAGCCGTCATGGTATTTAAAGATGAACTTAAGCTCTACTAATTCTATTAAACTGCAGGCTGCCAATGAGTTGCAAAGTCTAATTAATCATTTTGTCAGCTTTGCCTTCCGAAGCTAGTCAATATAAATTTGAATAAATAGGAAGCTGTTGACCCAGGAACCTCTGGATGTTCTGAATAAAGATGTGCCAGTTATAAAATAGTCTAACTACTACCTATTCTGACTGTGCTAATGCAGCAGGGAGTTATTCAGTCTTAACATACGTGCGTGATGGTAAAATCTTAATTTAAATTATTTATTTGAGGCAATAAAGGGATATGTCTAATAATTTCTTATGTGCTTCATGTAGAGACAGTGGTTGTGAGGACAAACTTTTCAGTCCAAGTTTGTCGCTGACACTGCAGTGTGACATGTCACATCAGGTTGCATCAATAGAGCCACGTTATGTAAAAGTAATGAAATGTGACTGATGGAACCCAAGATACTGTAACATACCCTAACATAATGTGTCAGCATTTCTTTAATGGAGCCTTTCAGGAATGCTTTTTGGTAAAATACCTTAAAAATCAGTTACGGAAAGTGATGAGAAGATATTTTATATCTGCTTTCAGTTGCTGTGAAGATCGCATGAAATAGCCTAAATAAAAATGCTTTCCAGTAATTTCATGAGAAGTATATCTCATCCGTAAAGTTCTGTCTGTGGTGTGTATGGATCATCCCAGATTATTCTGTAACTGTATCTTAAGAGTTTGTTAATTTCCTGATTCTGCCCAGGAATAAACATTTTCCTGTGTTGATACTTACATTGTCATACTCATGTTAATGTGAGTTTTCTCTTCCCCATAGAAAAATAGTGTTTCGTCGTAATACGGTCTGTCTATCTAGGAAATCTCATTTTTGTTTTTAAAAAAATCCATGTTCCTAAAAGCAGAATGATTATTTACCTTTATAGAGGTCAATTTGCCTATATTTCTTAATATCTCACTAAGCTTTTGAACCAGAAAGCAGAATAGCACTGTGTGAAGGATGTGACATATAAAACACCATTGCCACTGACATCCTTCTTCTCAGAATGAAAGACAGTGAACTGTTTGTCTTCAGCAGATTAACAGGGAAGGTTGTTTTTGTTTGTCTGACTGGTCAAGGACAATTTACAGTTCAGTTACTCTGAAGGAAAGACTTGTTGATTTGAGAGCACTCCTATTATAGCTGCAGGTAGGGGATGATAGATTTAGCCGTCACTGTGATAAACTGCGGCCTATATGCTTGCAATACACAAAATAAATAAAACACTGATAGATCTGTTTGGTTCAGCTACTTAACACCAAGTTCTGGTGTATAGGTGTTGGCTTTAGTGAAGGTACAAAGGATTCTAAACGTTCTCATTCCAAACATATCTTGAGTTTACTGAGAATATTTATTACTTGTTAGGAGAAGGGGGGGAAGAAAAGACAAACAGTGCTTTTCCTGGTAAATATGACTTTTGGATCCTGTAGGTCAAAAGGGAATTTTATGATTCCCCTAAAATACTCCTACTTCTCTTTAAGTAGTTAATGTTTGCTTTCTGTTTTTTCTTCTTACCTGTTTATTTCAGTCGAGAGTTTTTTAAAATGTAAATCATCCCCTTCCTGTGGAAGGCTCTTGTAGAATCTTTCTTAGAGCATCTACTGTGACAGAGGCCACACATTTTCTTATGAGTTTAATTGATCTACTAGTTCAGTTGCTTATTATCCAGTTGGTTATCATTACATTAGAGCAATTTGGGTGTTGATTCTTTTAAGATATATTCAATATAGTTATAGAAATCTGTTTTATTTGCTAATGGGAGTTAATATGCTGCTAAGTCTTAACTAAAATAAATCTTCTGTTGTAAAATGTTTTATTTTTTGTTTTTTATAAATATGCATGAAATAAGTCACTGGTTTAAAAAAAAAAGTATACTAAATCCACCATATTCTACTTTATCATATCGCCCTACAAAATTACATTTTAAGTTTAAATCCAAATACTTATGAAACAACTACTAAAACTGTATAAAGAAATCAGTGAAAATGATATTCCATCTGCATCCAATTCCATGTCTTCCTGTGCAGAGGGACTGTACAGGTTGATCTTAAATTTTCCAATATGTTGTAATACAAATAACACTAGTATTAGGATATATTCTGTAAACTCGTATCTGCCAATTTTTAATTCAGTAATATCATGATCTGAAGGGGAAATATTAATGTTCATGATTTGGAATTTAACCTCCATTTTTCATGAAGACATTGTGCATAAAGAACAAGCTATCCAAGCAAGAACAAAGCAATTAAAGCAAGTGTCTGTTTGTATGTAAAGCACAAATAATACGTGCTATAGAGAATGCCATCTGGAGAGAAGCAGGAAGCCAGCTGCTGGTTCTGGAGCTGTGGCTTGCTGGGCTGAGTGCAGCTCTGGGACCTGAGAGCACATCTTTGTTCCATCCAGGAGGTAGCTCCAGAACGAAGGAGAAATATTTCTTATTGTTAGCTTAGTTTAAGATACAAAGAGTAAGGAATAATATGTTCACTTTCTTCATGCTTTATTTCAAAAATGCAGTTACATACTTTTCTGGTTTTCAAAATAGCTTTTTTATTTTTTTTAAAGGCACAGTTTTGCAGAAATATATTTTGAAGTTAATGACAGTCATTAAAGGCACTTCTATACACTTCTGTGTAAAGACTGCATAGATATGTGGATATGTTATTCCCATAGAGGGATTTTTGTCCTTGAGATGCATTTGTATCTGTTTAAATACTATGAAATACTATCCATTCAGGAAGCAAGAGCCTTGAAATACAGGGAATATGCAATTCTACATGAAGTACTTTGATACACAGAAATCATGTGTAGGTCACCTTTTCTGTCCTCCAGGAGGGGGAACAAGACAGAAAATGAATGTTCTGCTTTATTCCTGTTTGAGTATTGAATGGAATATAGGTAACATTATTAAGGAAAACACCATGGAGTGTCGTATGAGAGTTCCTTCAGCAGGGATGGGCTGTGTTGTGTCTCTGGTACCATTCTGTGCATAATATTGATGTTTCCTTGGTGGTCACAAAATACTATGCTCTTTATTATATTATGTATTTGACTCAAACAGAAAAATGCCTGTCACTTCTTTCCTTCTTTTAGGGAAAAGGAAGAGAATGATATTGCAAGTCTGTCGGTGTGTTGTTTCAGAGCAGTGTTATGCTTTTTTGTTTGTTTGTTTGTGAAATAGAAAAATCATTTAGGTGTTGAAAATATCAAAGAGAAAGCACTCGATCTATATAGCAAATTAGTAATTAATAATAACTTGGATAGTATACCAGCAGTAGGCAATATTATTGTTACTGATAGGACTTCAGTGCAGGCAGGTTCTAGAAGGCAGAATTGTGGCACAGAGCATCAAAACCATCTGCAGAAACCATAAACTATGACCTATATCTAGTAGATCCCTTATAGGAAGGGAAATGGCAACTTTTTTCCCACCTATCTGCTGTTTTTTTCAAATCAAAATTGTATGTAGGGAACACCTAGAAGTTTTAACACTGGCTTGGAATGCTTTAATTCTTTCTGGCTTTTTTTTTTTTTTTTAAGTTTGACATGGCTCTGTTCTTTCTGTATAACGTTTATTCTCTTATTTTCATGATTCTGGAATTTTTGGGGTTTAATTGAATTTTGGAATAAGTTTCATTTATTCATATTCACAGTAAGCTTAGTTTGTTGTTGAGAAACTTTGGTTTTCCCACCAAAAGCAAAATTTATACAAAATATATGATATCAGCGTTGCCAAGCTACTTCATGGGATTTTAATGGAAGAATTAGCTGGAAACTTACATGCTATATCAATTGCATGAGGAGATTGTAAATGCATGTATATAATTTATTGCTTTTTTTCTTCGTGATTAGCAAAAGCAAACAACTCCATCTCTGCACTCAAGGAAATTAGGGAATTAATTTCATGGAAGGAACAATAACAAACAAACAGAAAGCCTCTACGCTCATACAGGAATATTCACATTTATGAAGTTGTGCAGGTTAAGCAATAAAGTTTCCTCTTCTTGTACTGTGATTTTTCATATTGCACTACAGGCTTTTAGGGTTATTAAATGTCTAGATTTTAAAGTGTATTTCATCATCTGAAGCAGTATACCAGGAGCCAAATCCTCATTTTTGATACGCAAGCATCACTCTCACTGATTTCATTATGAACTTTTCATTTATATTCAAGAAAGTGATCTTTGCAGAAGTCTGATGTATAGGATGGAATAGCCATTGGAATTCCAAACGCTTGAAAATAATTTTAATGCACAGAGTTACTGAAAGACCTCTTGGGGGGGGGGGGGGGGGGGGGGGGGGGGAGGGGGTGGGGGGGGGGGGGGGTAGATAACTGAGACTATATATATGCTTCAAAAACAGGCTCCTAAAGCCCCCACAGGCACAACACATTCTGAACTCACACTGCAAATGGTACTAAATAAATGGAACATGCAAAGCAAGCCTCTCGAGTCTATGAAACACTTTACTGCTCTCCCTGAATCAGCCACAAATCACAGGGAACACAAGTTGAACTGTGTCCCACACAGCTGTAGGGTTCCAGTCGCCTTCACACACCAGCAGGGAAAATCGGCTGTGAGCAAATGGTTGAATGAAGTTGGTGGTCTGGAGGAAAGGAAGAGGAAGAACACAGTTATGAGTCTGACATCTGCCTTAATTATTTCTATCTTTCCCAATCCCTCTTATGAATCCAGTCCCTAAATTGTACGTAGATTCTCTTTTCTCTCCTTCACTTTGTGCTTAAACTGGATTCGATATTTCAGCTCAAGCTTTTCAGTGCTAACAGAAAACAACTCGTTTACTCTTGTTTATATGCTGCACTAAGAGATACAGCAATTGACTGATGCACAGCTTGTGATCTCCTCTTGCCTGTGGGTGACACCAGTTGTTCTTTAAGTTAGTTCCCAGATAGGGATTTGTCTACTGAACCATTTCTATTTAGGTATGAAATCTTAGTAAACGTCTGAATTGGCTGGCTTGTATTGAGGTAGGAGGGCTGCACAGAGTGATCAGTTAATTTTTGCAGTTTTTCATATTTTTAAATTCCAAGCCTCTATTTTCATATGCATCTGGGCTCCCCTAGCTTTTGTGTCATTTGTAAATGAAGCAAGCCTTCTCTCTGTTCCATCAGTGTTGGTGCTATCTTTGTGTGCTTTTATTTTCTGAATAGAGGAAAGCATATTAACATATTTTGAAGAAAGCATCCCGTTTGTTGTCTTTTTTTCATTCTCCAGGTTTTCAAATGGGTAGTTTTAAAAATGAATAGACAAGCACTGTGTTATCAGCTCTTCTAATGTCCTTTATATACAGATTGTTGGTTTCCTTCGTGGTGGCTGGTTGTCACAGGTGTAATAATGTCTATTTCAATTTCAGATTATCCTACATCAGAGCTCTCTAAGAGTACAAAAAGAATCAATTGCACTTGGATTTTTAGTCTCATTGGTTTGAAGCTTTTAGTTTAGAAATTAATAATACATTGGTAAAAGGACATCAGCAGACAGCTGGGTACAAACCTTGCTTCATCTGCTTTCCTGCAAAGCATGCTGTGCCACACTAGTCATTCAGATCCAGTGTCATTGCTGAGTTGTTCAGAACAAGTAAGGTTGTACCACCGGCCATCATGCAATCAGGCACAAACCACAGAAATGAAATACAAGTAAACTGCTTTTAGTAGTTATCTTTTTTCCAGTTGCAAATATAGAAAGAAAACAAGCAGTGTGTTTTCACAGGTGTATGTGATTTATTTTTTTTCAGTAGATATAATGAGGATGTTGCATTATTGTCACCTGGCATCTGTTTCTTAAGCACTGCTCTTTGCTGTGGTGAGAGCAAATAACTCTACATTTGCAATATGAGGTAGAAAGATGATTTTTTAGATTAAATCATTACTTGACGTGTCTAAATACCCTGAAAAGTTAATGTAACTGTTAAGTGGTATAAGGTTAAATAGCCAAATGGTTGTAAGTAAATATATGCTCCCCCACTTACTTAGGTTTTCATTTTGTTCCTTAGTGTATAATGCTGGAATGAAAGTTTTCCTCTTAGCAACTCAGTTTTCATTACTTATAGCCAGCCTAGCATTTACAACTTCAACTTTGAAATTATGTTTTGTCTCCACTAGGGAGCAGCAAATGACATAGAAATATTCTCATTACTCTGTTAATTCATTTGAAAGCAACAGCATACAAAGTGCAAGACTTCATTCAATAAACCAGCAGGTTTTTAACGAGTTCCCTTTCTGTTCGTTTGAAAACCCCACTATAGCCTTACCTCCTTCTCTCTCTTCAGCTACATTGCTTTTATTTCCCTCATACGAGGTGGTTTTCAGTGGGAAAAATGAGTTTTGTTTCATGCTCAAGCTTCTGTCCATGAGTTAATGATGGGCCTGACTACTTAAATTTGCCTCAGATGCAGACTTGGTATTCTTTCTCTTTTGATATATTTTTAATTTTTTAATAGTATCCTTGTTACAAAAGGACTTTGAATTACAGAAAATATTTTGAATATTTTTACATATCATCTTATACATTATTCTGTTCCTTATTCCCCTGCTTGTGCTTGCTCCCTGAAGAAGAAAGTAAAGTTTCATTATGAAGTGCACTAAAACCAAAGACGTGGTTTGCATGACATCATATACAGTGACAATATAAGGAGAGTGTGTACATGAGAAAATGAGCAAACATCTAAGATGGCAGAGAATTCCGTCAGGACTAATAGCTGAGATTTAGGAAAATATTAAGCCTTTATTTGTGATTGGCAGCTGCTGAACTATGGAGTATTTTCCAATATGAGTGATTATAATTGTCTTTTTTTGGAGTCATTTGAGAGTAGACAGAGAAAAGCTGTAAAGAACATATTGCAGAAAATAATCTTGCACTGAAGCAAGAGAGGCACAATCGTGATGTTTCTTGCTCTGATCTCTTACTTCTGTCAACCAGGCAAGGTGGACTGTGTAAATGATAAATATTAAAAATAGGAAATTAATTTCTGGCCTGTGAGAAAGATGGCTGTGACAGACTTTGTTCAGGATGGAGGCTGCCAGCAGGTCTGTGAGTGTGGCCTCTGTCTGGGAGGTGTGCAGGATGCAAGAAGGCCAGTGTGTTCCCAGGGCAGCATTCCCTGCTTCTGTTCACTGTTGCAGAGACCTGCAGGCAGGAGTGAGGTGCTCGAACTGAATGAACAGCACATTGCACTTTTTGCTGTCTGATGGTACTTCTTGAATCTCTTCATATTTCTGAATAATGCTGGTCATACTGATAAGCTTTGAAACATTGGTATTTGGCTTCATTTTTCATGTGATTTCTCGAGTTGAGAAAGGCATAACTTTGTAGAAATATCTGAATAATCAGTGCTTATTTTTGCATTTGCATTCGTAGTGCATGTTACTGTAGCTTAAACCTACCTCTAAGAACAAGGGATCTGCTCCCCTCTCCATCCTCCCCCTCCCCCCCAAAACAAACAAACAAACAAACATAAGATTATGTATTTAAATGAAGGACTGTCCTGCTTTTTATCTGATATTTAAGGAAAAAATCTTACAATAACTTTGCAAACTGCTTCCTTTTAATTCTTTGTGAACTGGAAAAGTACTGCATAAGGCATGTTTTTTTGAATATCAGCACTTCGAAGGTGACGTACCTAGTCCATGAGGCAGCACTGATGGCATATTTTGTCCTGTCTCTCCGGTACATTAGGCAGCCCTAAGGCAATTGAGAGGCCTGCTGGAATCTTGTCCACCTGACCTTCCCCCTTCTGCTTCTTTCTCGCATAGAAATTCAGATCATTGAGATGTTTCCAAAGCAGTTCAAAACCTTCCTTTTTTCTACCTCTTCCACCTACCTTATATTCTTAACTACTTTGACTTAACCGGACTCGGTGTGTTTATAATTGTTGAGCATATGACAAAAGATAGATGGAGATGCATATTTTGTCTATAAGTAATGTGCTGCCTGGCAAAATGAAACCGATGGGATAACGAGTATGTGCCTTGCTTTACAAAGTGTGCTAAAAGGGAGCGTGGCTCTGGTTCTATCAGCTGAAGTCCACAGGGAAAAATTTCATCAGCTGGACCAACTCCAGCCCGTAGCATCACATCCCCTGATGGCCCAGATCCACTCAGCTTCAGCCTTCCCTAGCAGCACACATTGCTTTCTTCTGGAGAGGAGCTGTACTCAGCAGGTGTGAATCCACGAGCAGTAACTTACAGATTTGGCTGTGTGACAAATGCCCAACAATGAACATTTGCACAGCTACCTCCACCCTGAAGTTTTTATTTCTCATACCAGGAAAGAAGGAATGTACTGCAGTTGCTGCTTTGTCTGCTGTGGCAGGTTGTTTATTTCTCTGTAGTCTGGAAGAGGGGAGAGCTTAGTGAAAAATGAAAGTGCTGTAGATGGAAAATTAAGTAATGAGAAATAACTGAAGGTATTATCAGTTGTTCCTTTCTTCTTCCAACAGGAAAAATAGACACTCAGATGTATCAGTTTTCATATGCCATGCATGAAAGTGATTGGGATAATTTACGTTCACACATTTTGATAGACAGTGAATAGATGGAAAGTGAATTCAACTTTTAATCACTAGCCATCTGTATCCAAAAGCAGGAGCATTAGGAGCAAGGCAAATTACTGTGTTTTGGGATGGAATTATAATTTAATAGAAAGTTAAAAATGTGGAAAATACCTAAAATCTGACCATACATTTGTGGATGCCTCAGGAATGCAGTGAATATAAACTTTTGAATTCCATTCAATTATTTATGGGTTTCCAGGACAGAAGATTTCTGTAATTTTGTTGACTCTGTTATAATTAGAACAGGACTGGCTTCAGCTTGAAGTTGCACACAAACCACAAATAAATAAGATCACTTATAAGATCATGATTTTGACTGAAAGAGCCGAAGTATGCTGAGTTCCTAATATATGGAGGAAGAAAAAAAAAGCTTCAGCTGCTCTGCTAAGACGGCATGTTGAAGGTGTTGGAATTTTTCACTGGCACAATGGTACAGATTTCAGAAAATATTTAAATATTTTATTTCTTGTAAATCTAATATAGAATCATATCAGCAATTTACTATTCTGTACAAATTTACACATTTGTCAGTGCCTCTGAACAGCCTGAATAACTAAGCTGCGAACTCAATATTAAAAGCAGTCTGTGTTCTCAGATACATCACAAACTGCAGTGATCTATTGCTCTCCATTGAAGCACTCTCCATAAGTGAGGACTGAATTGTGCCCCAGCACAGCTAGTAGAAGTACTATTCCATTATCTTTTTTTTTTTTTAATGTATTTTCTATGTTCTTTTAAGCATAGGAAACAATCTTGTAGAAAATTTTGCTTGTGCATACATCAGGCCTTGAGAATTTGAATGGATTTTTCTTTCCTCTTAATCAGTTTTCTCTGTTTTTCAGGATTATTTGGTGTCAACAGACGCCCATTTTGTTGATTTGCTTTCCTAAGTAGAACCTCTAGTAGAAATAAATTACTCTATAACTAATCCAACTTGCATATTTCATCAGCGTTCTTTCCATCATTTTTTACCTTTGCATTTATTCTAACCTTGCCTGTTAAAAATAATAGTGATTTAATGAACTATCATGTGGGTTTTTCTTTGCCACCAAAAGGTAGTGTCTGTCTGAGTATGGGAACAGGATAACATCCTTGTTTGGAGTGGTTGCTTCATGCTTCATTTTATCTAAGGTTGTTCTACTGAAAAATATACTCTACACACCAGAGAGCCAAGCTCAATTTCATGCTTGCACTGTGTTATTTATTCTAATGTTTTATATTCTAATAAATGGTAAACAAAGATACTTTAAGTTAAGATTTGTTTTAGAAGTGCTTTATTTTGCACTATTTCCCTTTAGAGATCCCAGTGACATGCATTCTGTATGGTATAACCAGGCTGTGAGTGAGTACTTGCTTACGTGAACTCAGTGTTTCTGTCCACATAATGAACATCTGGTGACAAGACGCTCAGAGCAACAACAACAAAAAAAAAAGGGAAAAAAAGAAGAGGAGAAAGAAAAGCAAAAGGCAGTAAAATCTTTTGCATGCCTGCTACTTTTATGGCTCAAAATATTTTCCTTCAATCAATGCATCGAGGGAAACTTTTTTGATGTAACAATCAATTTTTAACAAGGAAAAAAATCTGAACTCATAAATATTGTATATATTAATTGTGAAGCTTAATGGAACATTTTGTGTTTCTGAACAACTCGTTTACATAATTAAAATCTCCTTTGATCTGTGAGTAAATGATTTAATCTTAATGCTCATTAGGCTAAATGGTTCTTCTATTCAATTGTATCAAGATGGCATGGAAAATTCTCAAACCTTTAGAAAATATTTGTTAGTTGTTAGGTAAACACAGAAACCTATCTGTGAACAGATATCTTTTATCTCTACAGAAGTATTTGAGTCTAGAACTAACGCAGATAAAAGCTTTTTTTCCCTTTTATCTGGCAATTTTGTTTAAAGATCACTTTCCTGAAATAAGTGGAGGGTTTTTTTGCTCAGTATTGCTTTATATTCATTAAATACTTCACTACAAAAACAATTTAGTTATTAAAAATAAAAAATGAGATAGAAGTGTAGGATAGGTTCATGAAATATGAATTTGTATATCTATAAATCTATAGATATACATTATCTATTTGTATACCTATAAATCACTAAAGTGGACTGGAATCTTCTTCTAAGTCCTGCTTAGAAATCCCTCTGGATAAGGCAAAGTACAGTGGCAGCTGGGAAATACTTTTGTACTAAAAAAGATGAAAATATTGTCATATACTACCATGTAATACCAGGCAGTGTTTATCTGACATGAGGTTATCACCTGTAAGTGTTCAAGATGGACAGGCTACTTTCATTCATTTTTTTCTTTTTTAAATGCTAAGTAAGAAGCTCTTATTCATGACTGCTGTAAATAGACATGCAACCTCAGACAAGGTTGATAAGCTTATCTAACAGACCTGTTTTCTTATGTCCTAACCCAAACAAAGAAAACTTCAAAATTGGACAGCAGGATAATAGTATTTGATTTTTCTCAAAAATGCTAGACCAAATAATTTATTTTGAAAATAATTTTTTTTTATTGTCCCATCTGTAATTTTTTAAAGCCACTTTTCGTTCCCATGGGAAGCTCTTTTCTTTTTTAAAAAGGTAAGAATTTTAATTAGCTCAGGTGGTGCAATAAACACAAACATCTGTGTCCCTTTCCTAAGGGCTGCTCCCAGTCTTTTCTCTCTCTCAAGAGCAGAAGTACAGCGCAGAAATGCTCCAGTGTCACCTTGGCGAGAACGTAAGTGCCTGGTGTCCGTGGCCACTGCCATGCTGCCACGCCAGGCTCGCGCTGCAGCGCTGGGCTGTAGGGCTTGTCTAGAAATACTGAGTGAGAACAAAGCAGGCACACAGACATCCTGCCTTTTTCCCCAGAGACACTTGGAGCAATCTGCAGTTTAGGGACATCTTGTGCCAGAAGGTTATATCCATATTTAATTTCTCTTGAAAGTGTTATCTTCCATGAAGTAATACATGGAAGACATATTAATTGTGCTATTACACAGATGCAGAAGGAGGATGAAATGTATTTTTGCACACTATATTTAAACAGCAAAAACATTGCTTTTCATATTTTCTACAGTTAATTTGTTTTATATTCCTCCAGTATGTTTTGAGATGCTGTATTTACTCATTTCATACATTACAAAAAAAAAAAAAAGTCAGAGGCTCATTTTGAAGTTACCTTTAAAACACTGTACTCTGAAATCATGATTTTCTGTTTCAAAAGGGCACCTTCTATCAAGATGAAGCTATGTTTTTACAATGCTAATTCTTATAATTTAAGAAAAAAAATTCTTATAATTTAAGAATCTGACTTGGTAATAATGTTAATAGTGTTTAGTTAACCAAGTTGTTTCTGAGCAAAGAGTTTCAGTGGTATTTGATTTGGATCCTTTTATGCTGGGGCTTTGTATTTTAATTTACTGTATTTTAATTCTGAAAAGTGTGACATCATTTTAAGCAGTATTACCTTTTTAGAATTTTTTATTTAAAAATATTCTATTGACTTCAGTTTCACCCGTGTACCGACAAAATACTTCCAACTTCAGTGGAATTTTTATTTATACAATTAATGAAGGTTCAAATCTAATGGCTAAAGGTTTCTCATTGTTTTTAATCAAACCAAAATTGTCCCTCTGATATTGGTTTGAGCAAAAGGAAACAGTTTTTGGCTTTGCTGAGTGTTGAGGATTTAGTCTGCAAAATGCAAACATTCAAGAAAACACGTATCTGTCCTCAAAAAGACTGGTCTGATGTATGTGCAAGCAAGAGGAAATGTAGGTTTGGTGTGGTTTGATCTGGCATTGTGGTGCTGATATGTGACATTTTCTGGATCACCTGCAGGATTTGGGCTCCTAAATGCTCCACATAGAAAAGAGATCCAGTAGTCTGCATAGATGGTCTGCAGCAGTCACTACTGATTGGGTCTGAGAGAACATAAGGCATATGTTGGCAGTTCCTTGCATTTAAATTTGAAACAGACAAAGGTATTTTAATGTGGAAAACAGACACAGAAGAATTTTTTTTCCTCTTTCATGCTTGAATAAGCATTTCCTGTCTCATTTACGCATTTTAGCTACTGATAACAATTCAAAAAAAAACAACAAAACTATATAAGCTACTTAAATCCTTGAGAGGAATATGGTGCAGATGACTCATTTCAGCAATTTAAATATAAAAATGGCCACAAACGGGATGGTATGGTTATTCTGAATGAGTATGGTTTTTGCTCGTGTGTTCATGATAAGACGTTATCGTAAGTCTAACCACTGGGAAACAGAACCAAAGAATTTGAACTCTACTGGACTATGGAAGTTTGAAGAAAAGTTTGAAGATTTTCCAGCAGTATTCTGACCAGTTCTTAATTTCTGTGTAAATAAGCTTTGCTTATTTGGAATTACTCTTTTTGGACAGAGGATTTAGTAGCAAGATGGCAGTGTTTTTTTGAAAAGGCCATCATTATTTAATTTTCTTTTCATGAATGTCTATATGAGTGCAGTCTCTCATTTCACATGCCAAGCGACAGCACATCCTCCATAAAGCAATGCTGTAAAATGCTATAACAGTGTTACAGAATTAACGAACATTTATAATCAGCTGTTGAACCATTATTTTCATTCTCTTTGATCACGGAGAAATTATTCTTGAGCGTGTTTGTGCTGAAATTTTATGGCTAAATTTAAATATGCTTAGGACTTTAAGTGCATTGCATGATAAATTTTGAATTTTACTAATACCATGTCAATAAAGTATCGTGATTTTTCACTTCTAACAGTTTCACTTTGAATCATATTCCTGTCCTTAATCACAATGAACATTTGTCCACAGGCTAGAATTAAAGGCACTTAGATTCTGAGAAAAGTTCCACTCAATGCATGCCACGCAGAGAGAATAATTTTGATCGTTGTTGTTCTTTATCACTTAAATTTTCAATTTACCTCAAGATTTCTCATTTCAGAACAGGTTTGTTGTTGGCAAGTAAACGACATGTTATGGTAGGGTATTTCTGAAGATAGTGAGACGAGCGAGCCCAGACTGATACTTCTCCAGGCTATTTTCCCACCTGTCAGCAGTTTGCCACTCCAAGACTTCATGACTCAGAAATTTGCCTTTTTTTGATAACCTTTGATTGATTTCTCTTCCATGAACTTGTTCAGGTTCCTCAATAGACCATATCAAGTGCTGTTTCACTGAAGTGCTAAGATTTTATTGTCTAACAGCACAGAAGAGCTCACTGATTGGTCAGGCCTCTGTATCTGGAGGTTCCCTCAGCAGCAGGGTCATTCCCAAACAGAGAGCAAAATCCTGCTCTGACATCCCCAATGGCTTCACTTTGTGTAAGCTCACTCCACGAGGTGGCTGATGGAGCTGCAGGTGTGCCAGGGCTGTGTCAGATGTAAGCCTGCCCCAGCACTGCCTCAGCATGGCATGTGCCCACGTTATTCTAAAAATGCAGTGCCAGCCTCATCTTCTCAGAGGGCATGAGAAGCTTTCATTGTATGATATATTGCTATTTGCATTAAGTTGCAAATTCTGATTAATGAGATGAGCATTCTTATTGCTTAAATGAAATCTAACATTCATTGAAGGAAGTAACACATGATGAATTTGTGAGCTTTGATTTTTGCCACTTAAGGAACATTATAATTTAGTAGTCATCATTTACATTATTTCTTTAGAAATTTGTGGGGGGGGGGGGTTCTATTTGTTTTAAAGGTAAATGTTGAGAGGACTTTCTGAACTTGCTAACCACTTTTCAGTTATGTTGGAGATGCAAAGAGATGTAAAGAAATGTAAATCTGGATGCTTTCACTCGGTAGTCCTGGGTTAGGTTGGCTGATGTACTGATATCCAGTGAGTTCATGTTGTATTCAGAAGAAACCTTTAAACTGGCTCCCGAAGTCATGTAAATTCTTAGACATTCCTACTCTATATGCTTACATCTTGTAAGGTCTGTCCCGTCATCAGTCTGCTTGTCTGCTTGTGACTCATTTCTCTTCAGTCATATTAGAAAGTTGTTTTTTTTTTCTTCAAGAAAGTAACCAAAGCATTGAGATAGTATTTAAAATCTCTAACTCTCACTTCAGAATTAAGAATTGTAAATAGTGTTCTGAAGTCATTTGATGGCTCCAAAGATCTCACAGCTACTGGTCAGACTGTTAGCACACTGTCTTGTTTCATCTCTGTTTCCATTACATAGCTCAGTAATTAGGATTTCATGGTTCACAGTAAGCCCCAGCTTTTACTTGCACTGTCTGAGGCTGATGTTTCTTCCTTTGTTTATAAACTTAAGTGAAAGGAGTGTGTGGTTTTATGGGTAGGGTACTGAAATCAGATTTCCTAATACTGTGGGCATCAAGTGTCGAGCCTTAATTCAAATTTAGGAGATCTCAGCTCCCAGCTTCCTGATGAGTCACACGTTGCCTCTTGATACAATTTCTGTTATGTTTTTAAGATCCTTTTCAGGAAAAAAAAAAAAAAAAGTTGAAGAGAAGTCAAGATTGTGTTTAAAAGTTGGAAGTGTACAGTACAATTTTAGAATCATTGGAAGTTTCTCTATGCACTTGTATTTCAAAGCTGGTCAAACATACATCTGCAGGTTCTCTTTTGTAGTTTAGTGGACTGAATTTTAATTCAGAGGCAGTAGAGCATTCATTGTTTTATTATTATAGAAAGAAATCAATTGTGTTTGCATTTCTTTTTCCTACTAGTTAGGCAAAATTTCACATTCTGAACTTCTTTTGTGTTCATATATTGCAATTCTAAAGTCTCTTGTCTTTTTCAAAATAGCAAGGACACAAAGAGAAGTTGGAATATCACTTTTTTTTCTGTAATTGAACATTATATTTTTCTGAAGCATAGTATGCTATTAAATGAACTCCCAGTAGTTTGGGGATATTATGATAAGATATGGCCTATTTTAGATAAATTACTGACACATCAACAACCGAGACACTGAATTTCAGATTACTTTTGAATATACAACTATTTTTAATCCATAAAGGTAGGTATTGTGATGGATAAATAGCTTGAGTTGACACTGTATCATCAAATGATGCTCCCATTAACTCTCCAAATAATTCATTCTTTTTCAAATGACACCTCAGTCTACATACATGTATACATGCCTATCATTCAACTTGGCCAGCAGGGTTCATTTCTCATGCATGGTTGAAAAGACTGGAATTAGATTATAAAATAGTATTATCTAGAAAATGTTTTACTAATATGAGAACCTTGTAAGAGTAGCTGTCTGGTAAAAGTAACGATGACAATTCACAAAATAGATAATGGGTGTTATTTTCCCATAAATAAATGGGACAATGCTGAGAAGGTTCAGGAATACCCTCAAAGAAAGACAGGTATTTTACAGGATTTGTAAAGCAAAATTAAATAATGTTTGTAGCTAGTAGTGGATACTGTTTTAAAACACGTGAAGGATCAAGAGCCTAATGCTCAAATATTCTTCTTTATTTTTTTTAAGATGCCAATGCATTTTCTTTACTTTCTTTTAATTTAGTCACCGCAACACAGTTTATTTTATGAGCAAGTTTGCTGTTGGTCCCTGGCATGGGACAAGAAGCCTGGAAACATACCCAGAATATGCAAAAAAAAAGTTCACGCAAACCATTCTGTTAGGCTGGGAGAAAGCCAGTGCTGTGCTTGTAATGACAAAGTAAGCCTTCCCTTTGATATTGGAATACCTCCTTCTGTAGCCCAATCAATGTGCTCCACACAGGCACTTTGTGTAACACAGCTGTCAGCAGTGGCAGACAGATGAATCACCTTGACACTTCCACTTTACTACAGCACCTAAATCAAATGCATCTGTAAGGGTAGGCTATAAACTATGCTTCACCTGCTTGGGGGAGATGGGGAGTGAGTGATGCAGATGACACTGACATTTCCTTCATAAGAAAAAGTAACCTAGGAGCACGATGTTTAAACCGACATGTGGGAGAGACTTCAGTGAAGTTTTGCTCCTGACTGCTGAATAGCTGTTCTTTCCAAGAACTTTATCAGCCAGATTTCTGTGCATTTCCCCTCTTTTGACTTGTCTTGATGATTAAATAAGACTTCATTATAATGGCTAATCTGTAAATTAATTCAATTCAGTAGCTATCATTTTACTTAAATCAGAAGCAGGAGCAAAAGAGAAGAACATCAATATTGTAATGGGAGTAGAGCACAAAAATTTCATAAATAAATGACCCATCTGTACGTCACAAATCCCCAGACTATAAGACTATATCCTGTTGTACAGCTTTACAATTTAAATAATTGACTAAAAGAGCATTCCTGAAATAAAACAATCTTGCTTAGAGGATTCCAGAAGCAGAGATTGAAGAAAAGTAAAATTTCACTTTAAGCCACTCTGTTTAAAAAGCAGATTTCTATTCAGCCAGGCTTCACAATGCATTGAATCCTCGCCTAGGTGATAGAATAAATTTTTCTGTGCAGATTAATGTAGTGCAGAATATATTTATTTTTTATCTGGGGAGGACTTTAATGTTAGGATCTGTATGACAGAATGTTTATAGCAAATGCATTTTAACTTTTTAAAGAAAATGCCTTAAAGTTAAGAAAGTTGTCTTAAAAATATTTTGTCAGTTGGTATTCTACGAATCCAGTTTAGAAAATCATTTTACAAGCTATGTTTTCATTTTTAATGCTTATTAGCCAGTGTACAGTCCCTTATTTTTGTATTTGTCAGCTGGTTGAAAGAAACTCATTACTCCTTCTCTAGATGCACATGCCTTTACATTATTTAAAAAAAAAGGGAACACCTTTCAAAAATCAAAACTCTGATTCTGTTCACTTGTGCTGAAGGTAGCCATAGGTGTTTTGGAGAAAATTTGATTTTTTTTAAATAAATTGTTATATTTTCATTTTAGTAGCCTTCACATCAGGAGACAGTTATTTCTAATATTTTAACCCGTGAGCAGCAGTAGTAGATATGAAAACCAGAAAGCATGCTAAAGCTCCCCGATCATCTCCCGGAAAATAGACCTAGGAAAATTCCTCAATCTGTTTCAGAAAAGTTTTAAAGCCCACAGTTCGTCCTGGAGGGGGAATAATGGTGATGGCTCAAGAGAGCAAACAATGTAGGATGTGATAGAAAATATGTTAGTGAAAACTAAAAAAGATTGGAACCACAGTGAATTCTTTAGGATTTGTGATTTGATACTCTGTTGCTATTATCAATGGTATTTAGTGACAAGAAATAATAAAATGGAAAATTAGTACAGCCTGCAAAATATTGGATGGGTTACTATGTGTGCTTGTGTGCTGTAGGATTTGTCACCTCCTGGTAAGGGTTTGTGAGAAAAAATAAAATATTGGATATCACAGTCATTTAGTTGCTCTGAAGAGAGTGTATTTCCTTTGAAATCCAGTGGAGGTGTAGTTTAAAGAGCTTGTGTGGATGGAAATGTTTTGCCATTATCGCCAACAGCTGCTCTCAAGATGCACTTTCTTGTGGGCTGGGTCTTGGGGTGTTCCTCACCATGGTATCTGTGGGCAGTGTTTGTGCTCACCTGGAAAACCTCAGCAAAATAAGATTGCTGGGAATAAGCAAGCAGCCAGTGGGGGACTGCAGGTGGTAGGGGGCTGGCAGGCCTTATTTTATCTCTGCATTATTATGTCTTTTCAGTGATGCTATTGACTTAGCAGTAGGCATAATGTCTTCTTACTGCACAGTCCCTGCTAAGTTTTTTGAGGTCACAAGAGGAAGAAAAATCAGCTTCACAGGTGCATGTTATTAGACACACAAAGCACTTGTTAACAGAAAGTATGAGATAGCTAACATTTATCAAAATTATCCCTGACGTTTCCTTTTGCTCAGCTGAAAACAATATCAAAGCTCCCAGAGCAACATATAATGTGCAAGGCAAAAAAAATGAAAGTGTGGGTTTTTATGAAGAACACCCAAAGGAATATGTGGTGAATGAGCAGTGTTTCTGGTAAACACCAGTATTGTTCAGTGAGCCATATTTTATATCTGTTTATTTTAATATGGTAGATTTAAAATTTTTCTATAGATATTTCACATACTTTACAAGCTAGGGACTCTTGTATCTCTAGAATCATGAAAGCCATCAGTTTCAGCTCTGGACAATCCTGAAAATTACTGTTTGGTTATTCACAGGGTAGGCATTGTGAGGTTGGAAGGGGAAATAGGAGCTTGGCCATGATTATTCCATCTGTGGAATCAGCCCTGTGGCCGAAGGCAGCTTCCAGGTATGAGCAATTGGTCAATTGCTGGTCTGCATGCTGAGACTGCTAATAAAGGCAGTTGTAGTGATCAGTTTTTGTCTGTTAATTATTTACTGAAACTCAGTTTGAAAGAGTCTGTTTTCTTCCTCTGAGACTGCAGTTGTGATACTAATAACGTATCTGTGTGTGCTTTGTGTGCTAATTATATGCTGTCACTACAAAATTTAACTTGGGTAGCTCATTCTGAAAATGATATTCATCAATAAATAAAATACAGGACCTGAAAGAAAAGAAGTGTTGATTGCAGAGCGGAAGGGAAGATGAGTTTTAAAAAAGAAGTCATTTAGTAACTGTGTGATGTATTAAGGCTAATAAATCTGCTTAATTGTCACATTTGCTTTAAATTAATAATTTATACCAACATTTGGTGTGGGCAGATACGATGAATTATTTTTATGTTGCGATAATCCTGGTAAGTGGCACTTCAAACATTTTAAGAAAAAATTGATTGCAAGTGTTTTCTGCTTTTACACATTTATGGTAGTAAGTGGGTAAGCACAGGTGAGAGAATTTCACAGACACCAGTAGGCAACACAGAGTTTAAAAGCAGTACAACTCTTCCAATACATGTTTTCTGCAGTAATAAGGAAGTTGACTTAATAATATGACAGGTTGTGTCTGTTGCTATGGCAAGGCAGTTCCAACATCTGAATGTATCACCTGCACAGTCCACTCACTTGGAGAACCTCTCCACCTGTGCCTCCTGGTGCCCCAGGTCCCCACTGCTGGAGGAAGGCTGTTCCACTGCCACTCTTAGAGGCTGGCTGCAGTAGCAGAGGTCCCTGAATGCCTGAGTCTCATTGCGTTCCCTTCCCATCTTGTGCTTTCATTGTAAACACAGCACAGATACTTTTTTTTCCAATGTTTACATATCATTTAACATAAAGTAAATGCAAGGCTTTAAAAATAGTAATTTGTTTATCACAGGTTTCCTTGAAACCTGCTTGGGATTTGTGCATTGCTGTGCCTCCTTCATGCTGGTCTAATGAAACTTGTGGCTCTTCGCTGAAGGGCCTGACTCTTCTCCTGCTGCCCCCCTCCTCCTCCACCCCTCTTTACATCGGAATGGTGTGCATCTGTTAGTGGACAGATTGCACAAGATGAACATAAGGCACTCTTTTCCAGGGTCAGCTAAATTGCCAAGCTAGGTCCACTTAGGCTATTGAAATGTATGTTCAAAATTCCAGAAATTCTACTAATGACAGATATCTCTGTCATATTATGCTGCATAATAATTACACTTATGCAGGCCTCTGTGAGGTCAGAATAAAAACATTGTTTCAGTGTCAGCTATATATTTGTGTGCATTAGAAATTTGCGGAATAATATCAAAGTGTTTTTTTTCTTGTGATCTCAAAAGTAGAATTTTCCGAATATTCATATTCATATTTGTTCGCCTTAGAATAGCAACTGTGAAGTTCGTGAAGTTTGCAGGGAGCACTTTTGTTTGGTGAACATGTTTCTAGGCTTTATTCTCTCATACTCTGGCTTTGTTTAAAAAGATAGTTAATAATTAGGAAAAGATATCCCCAGAAAAATCGGACATCTCTTGGCCCGTATGGCTGTTCTTTGTATGCCCATGTTTTCTAGGATTTTTTTAACCCTGGAATTAGAGTATAGTAACCAGGCACTGATATTTGCCTCGATACTGTGTGCCTCGGAGTCGGACAAGGAACTGTTGCAACACATGGCTCTCGAATGAGTTGATTGTAGACATATTGTCTGTCAGTCAAAACGACAATATTGCAATCAGGGCAGACCCTGCCTCCCTGTATGCACCTCAGATGGCAGTGGGACGACCCCAGCAGTGCGTTCTGTGCGCGCCCCGCTTCGTTACACTGCAGTACAATGGAGTTGTTCAGAACCGGTGCCCTCCTCTATGCAAAATGGCAGCTGGTTTGCAATTACAGTTACTGAAATAAAATCATATTTCAGTTGGTCATTCTTCAAAAGTTTTCATATTATTGAAAGCTAAATGATTGCAGGCATACTAATTGTCATAAATATATATCTAATGGGAGGGATGTTCAGAATGTTCAAAGTTGTACAATAAATATGTAAGAGAATATTAGTGTCTGGCTACCCCAGAAAAGAAGTGATATTTTGGTACTGTGACAGAGATGATGGAAGGTACTGTGTCGTATTCAAACCATTTCTACCTGACTAGCTGCTGAGATTAAAGCAGTAGTGTCACACTGGTACAGCTGCTGCCACTGATGTCATTCATTTCATCTAAGCAAAGCTTACATTTCTTGGCTTTTGCAGACACATGGTAGAGACCCAACGAATAGCCAAGCAGTTCCTAAAATGGCACCAAGGGACTGGAGAGGGACACTGGGAGAACTTGGAGCTCGGACTGAGCCAAGTTAACCATCCAGGTCTGTGCAAAGTGGGAGTTCATGTCCTGGGCAGGGCCAGTGCTGCTGCTGCTGCTGATTCCATCTTCTGTCGGTTGTAATTTGCAGGACAGTCATTTGAGAAGAAGCACCATATGGAATGGTGCTCTATTTGTAATTCCGAAAGGAAACGATTCGATCTCATGTAAATACTGAGTCTGTCAGGGATTTCTAAGTGTTGCACAGAATTAAAAAATATCAATTCTTATTTTTCTTCTCTTAGGGCCTTTGTAGAAGTGAGCTCTGGAAATATTGTAGAGGACATAGAACAGCAAGGAGGCACCAATGGGCTGTGCTACACTGATAGGCAGCACTGCCAGCTGTGTTCCCCAGCACAGCCTCATTCTGGTAGCCAGAGCCACATGAGCCCTGTGAGCCAAAGAATTATTCCCATCTCTTAAATCTCTAAATCATCCATCTAGAGGATGCTTATGCTTTAATAATATTGGGTTTCTACATCTCTATCTTTGTTATTAAGGACTAAAACTATAATTTAATACCTGTGGAGTAAAATCCATTTTGCTGTGTTTCCTACAGCTGGGCAATGCTGCAGCAGTGATACATATGGCCTCCATCAAATGCAGAAAGAAAAAGAAAATACTGGATAGTAGTTGCAAGGGGATTTTTAACTGGTCAAATAAGATATTTTTTTTTCCTGGCATTTTTGAAAACTCAAAAGCATTGAAGGACTTCTTGGTTTTTACACTAAAGAATGAATCACTGCCCCCAGGCCTCACTCTGTATAGAAAGGCACAGTAGAAGGCTTCGAGTTGCTCCTTAACTTCCAGCATGGGCCATTAACGTCCCAGTTGTTCCAGCCTCCTGGAGAACTACATTCAGTGCCTGTTTTGGCTTTGCCAGTATTAACCCCTGGTAATTCCCTGCCAACACAGCCAGAGGAGGTCAGACATAGAGCTGGCACACAAGAGCCACAATTCTTCACTGCAGCATTTTGCTGTGCTTTTCAGCATTGTCAAATTGCTGCAGCTCCCTCCCTCTCTAATATACTTCTGAAAGCTGCTGACCAATTCTGCTTCTTTTTGCTTCTATTTATTTATTTATTTATTTGTTTGTTTTAAGAATTTGATAACCCTTGTTTCGTTTTGTTTCTCATGGAGCTTGAAATTACCATCAGTAACCCCACCACTGTGCAGGAACTGCTCATGTGGGCAGCTTGGCAGTATAAGCCCCAGAGACTATGCTGGGTATTGGGTTAGTAATGCTTAGGGTAGAAACTGAGAGAGGAAAAAAGCTTGTCCTGTTATCAAATATATAACTAAATTGGAACATTTGTGCTTTTCTATCCTAAATTGCCAGTTGGCTTAAGAGTTTATGGCTTACTTGAAATCAGTTCTGCCATTGCATCTTAATCTATTCATCCTTTCACATTGAGAGTCTAAATGCAGGGGTGCTTTACATCTCCACATGGGAATTAGTGTAACCTTGCTTCAATTTTGAAGTTGACAAGAATTTAAGTAGTTTTTAAAGCATCTTTTTTTTTTTTTTTTTTTTTTTTTTTTGTGCCACTATTTTTTCATCTCTCCCCCATTGGGTTTTATGTGATGGCTTTAGACATAACAGCTTAAGTCAGAGTTCCCTTTCTTCAGGGATTTGAAAATGTGCGCAGATCCTGATCAACATAAATTAGCATGGCTATGCCGTCTGTTATCAGTTATTTCAACTATATGAAACAATCTGTCTCTGTTTTAATATAAAATAAGATGGTGTACACGTTTACAGAACATATCGCTACCAGACATAAGCAGGAATACCTGTTGAAGGGCCCTGTGAGTAAAGACAGCCTGTTAAGGATCTTTTTATGCATGAGAGAGGAACGTCCATATAGTTATGTGTTTGTGGAAATGTGTGTTACTGGTGTGGAATACAAAATATTATTTCTGTGTTGTAACATAGCTTTTTTTTTTTTCCTGGAAGAAAAAGGTTGAAGTGGTGATATTGTGTCATTTTGACAATAATTAAGGGGATTCACAATCAGGTTCACACTGGAATCAGCAAGAATTAAAAGGTAGCAGCTGAGAAGCGTGTGGCTACATTGGTATTCTCTCTTCCTTTTCTTTATAGAAGTCTTGGGAAAGGAGGTTGTTGCCACCATTATTAATCTTTATCTTGTGTTGGCACATAGCTATCAGAATGCCACTGACATTTGATGGGGTCTGGAACAAATTCTTTTGTTGTAATAGGATTTTTATGTCTCTGACTAGTCAAGGAAAGAAAGAAGGAATTTTGTGAGCACAGGGTAAATATAAAACAGAAGTTTTATTTTTCTCCAAACTTTATTTTGCTTTATATCTAAGGGATGTCAGCAGCTCAGAGCACAGCTCTCCATCAGTATTCTTCACTCATTGTTTGAAATCTTTGCGTTTCTCCATGATTCATGGTGGTTGCTCCACAAGGCAGTGTGTCAGAGTCACACCGACTGCTTTACAGCTTACGTGCTAAGGAGCAAGCTGTAGGAGAAGGTGTGCCTGCTTAGTCGCCCAACACGTAAAAGAAACTAATCCTGGTACTACTGAATGCTTATGCATTCTGCTTAGGCATGTGCTTAGGTACGGTTGATGCAAGTAATCTCATCACATATAGTTAGATGTGAAGTGAAGCCCTGGAAAAGGCTTAATGATAACTGAACACGAGGCTGGGAGAATGATGGACAAGCTACTGAGGTGGAGAACAGCCCCAGTTTTTTTGTGGGGAGGGAGTAGTGGCTGTGGTGGGCTTTAACGGTACTGTAAGTAGAACGTGTCCTTTCCAGTACTGATATTGCATATTGTTATTGTAATTTGCATCATGGTTGGAATTTCTAAACAAAAAGGAGTGCATATAGATTTGCATGCCTGTATTTTCTGTCCATATGTAAGAAATATTGGCTTTCTAAATTTCTCCTTTAAGCAAAATGTTGAGATGTGACAGTTCCTGAGCCCTGATGGTAAATCATTGCACAGAATAATGTTCATATTTAATTTTTTTATTTTTTTTATTTTTTTTACTCCATTTATTTTTTATACCAGGCCCCACTGGAGGCACCTGGAATATTACAGTTAAAGACAGCCACAAAAATTTGATTACGTTTAACAAATCATTGCTATGTAGTAACAAGTTAAATTGGGTCCATAGACATAATTTTCCTAGCATTTAGGGAATCTGTTGATAGGGCAAAACACAAAAGAATAATCTGCAAGGTCTGTAATTTTGGTACGTTATAGTAGCTGAGGTATGTGAATAGATAAATTATCTTCTGAGACATCAAAGAGGTATTTGTGAGTGGGCAGTGGCTTGGGAAAGGGAAAAGTGATTAGTGGAGTGCTACAGGAGACCGGGATTAGCACCAATTTTGTTCATTTTATAAACCAATGATCTGGAAAAAAGAAAAAGCCAGCGCATGCCTTGGTTTCTGTGGTGCAGGGGAGTGGCAGGCCATGAAGAACGGGAGGTCACACAGCCAACCCAGAGACAGTCATGCAGGGGGTGTACAGGCAGACAGGGAACTATTGCTCTAGTTAGGAACTTGCACACCACGTAGAAAGACACGATGGAAAAGCAAGGAAAAAAGGATATGCAAAACAAGCTGATGGGGCTGTTGCATCGCTAGGGAAATACCTGTAAAAGTTTTAGGAATTTTTAAAGCATCATTTCTTTTGTTCTAGTTTCCCATTGTTCAGTGAGGAAGTCACTTATTCAAAATTCTATGGGCTTGAAACCGGATGTGATAAAATAGATTGAACTATGAAATACTTTCAGTACTAGTATTTTCCTAAATTCAGTATTGGAAACTTGGCAGAACAGAGTCTGGGAAGGTGAATAAAGGAATCTAGAACGACTTCAGGCCCTGCAGCTTTTGAAGCATAACATTGCTGGTGCTCAGTAGCAGAGCAAGCACCGTCATTGCATCCCCCTTCTGCCAGACATCCCGGGGAGCAGCTGGGCATTTGGGATTGCTGATGAGCTGAGCAGCGCCTGTTTCCTTGGAATGGCCCCAGCAACAGTGAGGCTGTTCCCTGCCCAAGTCTATCTGAGTTTGACAAGTTCCTGGGCTTGTTTCTGGTCCATGCCATGCAATCAAGGTAAACAAAGCAGGGCGTTACGTAGTGCAGGGAAGGGAAAGGTGAGAATTCGTGGTGGCTTGCAGGGAAAAAGGAAAGCAGCCCATATTGCTCACTTCCAAAGTACCAGGGCTGGTGAAGTGTTACTCCCATAAGGTTCACAAAATGTTTACCAAATGGAGATTGGTTTACAGAGCACTTTCATAAGAAATGTTTTCTGTTTAAATTAGGGACTAGTAATAGTAACTTCCAGTGGTTACACTGCTGAACAGTATATATAGTATGTAGTACAGATAATGCATGTGTAGTTAAATGTAACACTTCACATTTACAGTCATGTATGTATTTTTTTGGAGATCATTGGCAAATTATTAGCAAGGGAAAAGGAATTGTAGTCATCATATTCAGGCCACTGAGTTGTAATATCGGCTGTTGTCCAGTGTAGCAGCCTGGGACGGGAGAGAAGGAACAGTTCTAAAGGTCATGGGTCAATAGAATGCTGAAAAGCAGATTATAGCACAGGAATAGCTGGAAAACGAGTGTTTCTAGAGAATATACGAGGAATAAAAGCAGTTAGCATAAGGATAACAGCGCATGCTGCTATGAAGCAAAGGAATTAGGGTTCGCGGCCATCCTGCCGCCTGACCGACAGCACGGAAGGACTCGGGGCGCGGCCGGACGGGCTGCGCCGTGCTGGGGCCGTGGCGATGCCGTGCCGCCCGGTGGCGCCCTGCGCTCGGCCCCGCGCAGCCCGGCGGTGCTCCGGGAGCGGCTGCGGGAGCGCAGGGCGGAGCGGCCGCGCAGCCCCGGGCGGCGTCGCCGCTGCGGCTCTTGGAGGCGCGGTGCTCGGGGCGCCGGTGGTTTGCGCTCTGCCCCGAGGTGTGCAGAGTGAAGGATGTCCCGTTTTCCAGCGGTCGGACTCGGAGCGAGGTGTAAGACGAGAGGCTGGCGGTCCGTGTCCCGTGTGAGCCGACAGGGCGTGCAGAGCGCTTTGGGGCGGTTCGTAGAGGGATCCTGTGCCGAGTGCTCACCTGCATGCGCCCAGCACCTCATCTTCCATCTGTGCTTCGTTTCCTCTCCCCGGATGCTTTATTAAGTAAATGATAACATATATTTGGAAAAGTAATTCGATTTATTATTAATTTAGAGAATTCAGCGTTCAGTTTACTGAAGGGCTTAGGGAGGTTCCAGCACCCAAACTGTGTTTACTTTTTCTTGACCGTGGCAATTGCCAAAGGAAGAAAAATGGCTCCGTGGTACTTGGCTCAATTAGCTTAAGGGGCCGTCGTTGGAGGAGCAATGAACCTTAAACTTATGACATTTCTTAGCTGAAATAACATCATCTGCAAGTTGCTGTTATAATACTTTGCTTCAATCTATGCAAGAGTTTATTATAACTGAAATTTAATTTAAAAAATAAGCCCTGAGCCAAGTTCCCTAGCAAGGGACTATTGTACTACTTCAGAACAGAAAATAAAGCTAACACTGGCTGAAATGAGGACAATTTATATTGAAATCTTCTCCTAACAATTAAGGAATCTCAGTAATTAGTGCCGTGTTCTTCCATTTTTATAAATTTTTCCCCCATACTTTTGGTTCAGAATGAAGTATTTGTGGTAGTTGAGTAGCTGGTGCACATAGACAAATCCATTCTTAATGAGAAAACAGCACTGAGCCACTTTCTCTCATTTATTCTGCTTTTGATTTTTTTTTTTCCCTAATTAACATTGTCATAATTTGTTCAAAGCAGTTATTGGAACTCATTCTACTTTATTATTATTTATTAGCTTGTGGCATCACATATTGATGCCTGGAATGATTGCAGCCTGATCTTTGTCAAAAGAAGACTCAAACAGAACCACTAATCTCATGCTTTAGAATATTGGAAAATTGATCATAAAAATTACTGCATATTCAGTTCTGTTAATTCTTTTTAAAATCAGTACAAGAAGTAATGCCTTTATAATTAACATAGTTATGATTTTTTTAGGAAATGAGAAAATGATTAGCTCAGCTGTACTTTATGTGGCTTATGTCTGCTGCTGAATAAAGAATCCACAGAACTAAGCAGGAATACATCAACTTGCCACAGTCTTGTTCCAGTGCCAACGCTCAAAACCTCCACAATTTACTTCTCTTAATGAGCATTAGTTGATACCGACTGACAGTGGAGAGCACATCCCCTCGTGGATTAGAATAGCGTGACAATTCGTTCCATCCTTGTCCCAATTAATGGTGTGCTTTGGGTTTGGTGATATCTGGCTTCTGAGACCAATAATGTTTCTTGACGAGGAGTGTTTTACGAGAGACTGCGTGTTCTCCTGGTGTTAGACCAATCTGAAGTTATATGTTATTACCAAAGAAAAACAGAAAAATATATATTTCCCAAAGAGGTGTATAAAGGTTTGTAATTGTTTTCATCTTTTTTTCTATGGTTCTTCTTCACCTTTTCAGTTCTATAAACTATGATGGCCTTCTTTCAGCAAAGGTTGAAGGGATCTGATTCATTTTTAAAGTGTTTTATTTTTTGTTTCTTATCAGAGCAGGAAATCAAATGTGTCTGCTTTAGGAATATTTTTCCTAGTGGCATTCATTGCCTTTGGTCCTGAGTACCTGGGTGGATTAGACAGTGGAGTCCTATCCCACACCTAGGAGGCAGAATCCTCTTGGGGATCACCATTCTCCTCCTTGCTATAGGTTTGGCTGCTCCAGTGCCATCAGCGCTAGGCCAACACACTGCTCCCTTGCCAAGAGACTTCCAGGCCAATTTCAGTCCCCACTGGAATGCCAAGTGGTTGTGCTGGCTTGGGGAAGGACAGAATCTGTGGCTAGTTTGAGAAAGTGACCTTGGTTTTCCTTTTCACATACAGCTCTTTTTCTTTCCCTGTTCATGTCCTTTCTAAGATTAAAAAAAAAAAAAAAAAAAAAAAAAAAAGCTGTCTACCTGTATATACAAATTCTACTAAAAGTAGCATGGCATTGAAAGACAATTAATAAACTGAGTATATTCTTTGAAGGAGAAATATTTTGGAGCAACTAGATACCTGAATAAATGCCTTTATAGTCACTATCCATGTATATGAGATATGAATAGATGAGATTTGAAAGTGACAAGCTTTCACTGTGATTCATTTGAATTACATTTGTTTGCCTGCTTTATTTGAGTAACTCGAGGTGTTATATGTGTGGGTAACATGACAAATGTAATTTGAGCCACTTTTCCAATCATTATTGTGGGCATTCATATCTATTAATCTTTCTAGTTTGGATTTTGCTCAGTTTTAATATGTATAATGTATTTTGTTTTAGTTTGTTATAACGTATAACTCACAGATACTGACTTGTCCTTGTGCAGTAATAGCAGTATAGTGCATTTTGACAGACAAAACCTGTGAGCTAAAACCATACAGCACCGATGTACATGTGTTCTCTGGCAGGGTACATGTGTTATCTTTCCCTGGTATCTTACGGAATGTCTGGCAAAGTACAATAGTCAGTGTTTTGAGAAAAATCCTACTAATCTGCATGCTCCTGCTTTCAAAGCCAGCTTGAGATAGCGTGTTTGCTGGATATTCAGAACGCAGCCAGAAATGAGGTAAAACAGCATTTCAGGATGTGGAGTTTGGTTTAAAATCGCTTAGCAGCTGTTTTCTCTGTTGTCTTTGTTACTTCCTTTTTTCCCTGTTCTAAATCATAATTTGTGTACTATGAGGCCAGCGTGCTGGTTTAGACATCTTTATTAGGTAGGAAATGCTATTGATTTTTGTTTTCCTTTAAAGCATCCAGCCCTCTGCTCTCAGCCTTCTCACTGACACCGAGATCTATATGCCCCACAGTGCTGTAACGTAAGAGCTCTGGCAAATCAAGCATTTTGCAGCTCTTGCAGGAACTATGAAAAGTTAAACTGTTTGTTACGGAGTGAGGCAGTGCCATTCTGCATACTGTAGTCATATGAGGCAACGGGATCTTCTGATTTTGATGAAGACTTACGGAGAATCTAAAAATAGCTCATCCCCAGTACAGAAAAATATGTGAAAATATGCAGTCTATCCCTTAAATCCACAGCATTAAGTTAAATTAATAGAAGAACTTGTACAGTACGTGATTGAATCCGTGAGGGATATAGTGTGATATTGTATATTTGCCTAAAAGCTCCCTCTGACAGCAAAAACAATGTACCACAGTATGTTTCTTTCTTATCTAATGGAAAGAATAACACACAGAGGCTCAATTCTTGTAATGAAAACCCCCACATTAATTTTATTTTTTGATGTGTCATTGTAATTCAAGAGATGTTTTTAATCTCAGGATTGCTAGGGCACAATAAACCATTTAAAAAGTATTTGGCAAAGATCCCTGTGCTTAGCAACAGCTCCTTTCATTTAAAACTGTTTTTTGAACCAAGCTATTCAAAGCTTTGTTCCACTTATTAAAATAAAGTATCTTACTTCAAACAAGTGTTTCAGAGAATATAATCAAGAGGATTGCATTCAAATACAATGCACAGAAAACATAAAAGGTAGCAGCATGAAAATCTCAAATACTTTGTGTCTGTTTCCTTGTTTTTCATTAAGAAAAAAATATATTAAAAGTATACTTATGCTTTTTTTTTCTTTTTTCTTTTTTTTTTTTAATAGGGCAACACTCCATTTCTTACTGTGTTCTGACATTCATTACTAGATTTAAAGTAAAATTAGTTGTGAACTGTTTCAGTGAATGAGATACTGCATTAAAGTGGCGTCTATCCCAGTCGTGGAAGTGTTATAAAACAGCAACAGAAAAGCTAATTATAGAATAAGGTCTATTCATTTTGCTGCTGGCTTTATACTCCTGTGTGAACTACAGTGCTAATACATTGCACAGCAAAACCGTGAAGGCTCTGCTTTCTGATAAGATACACTTGTTCAGCCTCAGCTTCTTTATGTAAGTTTGCAATTATTTCAGATTTTTGTGAATGTAATTTTCACTTTGTCTTAGTTCTGTCTTAATATTTGTTTGCTGTTTGTATCAAAAGTATTGTCTAAGTAATGGTGGCTTCAGTAGCAATGCAAGCGCAATTTCCCTTCAAAAGTGAATGGACAGGGTTCATTCTTCAATGGCTCTGTTTTACCTGCATACCTCACCAAATAATGAAAGACGTGTTATGGGAGCACCCATCTCTGGAAAGAGGATCCAGGGCCTCATTTTGTAGGATGTCTTATGCCTTTTGGAGGGTCCTGAGGGTCTTTGAAGTCAGGGGATATTGAGATGAATGTTGGCATGGGCTGTGCATAAAATACAATTCTGTTCTGCGGGAGATCTTGCTATTTAAAAACTCTGGTTAATTTAGCAGTGGGAACCCTAGGCTTGAATGTTTCATATCAGGGCAGGGCTCTGAGGCTGTAGCTCTGGCTCCAGCTCAGGTGGCTTCAGGTAACAAACAGTGCCAGCACGTCTGCTCCCACTGCCATGAGGGTTCCCACAAAATCTTGACTACCATAGATGTGACTGATAAGATGATCATGACCCACTGAGGTTTGGAGATAAGTGCCTAGAAAAGAGTTTAGAAAAATTGTAAGTCTGTAATAGATAATGCTCTGCAAGTAAGTCAGGATGGCCATGTCTGTTATACTGGTGCAATTTTTAATCTCACATTGTGTGGGCAGAAAAATGGTTATTTCCAAGATGTTAAAAAGTGATCTATTCTGATAAGTTTTTATATTTTGCACAGATATAGCTTTTTTTTTTTCTCTTAATTTTACAAACCAAGTTGGAAGCCTTGACATTTATTGGGCCCCCATATTTTTCATTTATATTCTCTCTAGTCTTCACCATCTGTTATGACAGTAAATAAGTTTCAAATAAGCCATATCTTCCTCAGCATGAGTTGCTTTTTCTGAAAAAAAAAAAAAGAAAAAAGAAAATTAAAGTTGCAGTTGGATGTGATATTTGAAGTCACAGCTTGTCTTCAAATATTTAGTAGCATATTCCTGTGCCAAGGGATATCAATCTGCCATTTGCTTTGCTTACAGTATAATAAAGATTATCCATCCTCTTCTTTCATAGCTATGTCAAGGCTTTTAATTACTCTAGTTCAGGAAGTAGCTCTTTCCACAGGCTGTTTCCATTTTGCATTGGCTTCATATGGTTCTTCCTTATATTTTTGCATATTAAATTCCTAAAGGATATAGACTTTGACTTTGGTGGATGACCTGTGATCTTCTCTAGCAAGTAAATTCCTTTCCTATAACAACAGCCTTTTTTGTTGTTTATTGTTAACTTCTTTACCAATTTGTGTATATTTCATATGTTGGTATCCAACCTTAAGAATTTCTGCAGTTTTTTTTTTCTCTCGTGCTGTACATAGGCATCAGGTTACATCTGAAAAGTGATGGATTATTTGGGTTTTGTCTTAATCTTTCTCTCCTTATAGTATGCCGTGGAAATACACGCCAGCAGAAAAGGGATGTGACTTGGATGTCAACTTTGTAGAGGCATGCCATTTTGCTTTTCAGATCTTTTCAAAATAAATGATTAGTCTGATTTCTTGATTGTGAATATTCTGTCACATAGAGGCGTTTTCTTCATCCTTCGAGGATAACGATGTAAAATCACAGATGGTTTTTATGTCTTAACTAGTAAACTGCAACAAATGTTTCCTTAAAACTTTCCTGAAGGAACTCTTCCAACAAGGAAATATCCCAGATTGAAAGTATTTCTAGAAGAGTAAACGATAAAAGATTTCTTGTGGACTATATTTTTTACATCCTTTTCCACTATTCAGTAACTGTTGTTCTGTAGCCCTAGGGCTTCCTAGAAATGTTTGAGAGTAGCTTATGAGAAGTAGTTATGAATAGTTACTCCTTCTGTAGTATTCTGTGGTTCAAACACTCCTCAAACCAAAGTATTTTTTGCACCCTCTATTAATACTTCTGAAGGCTGCATATATATGTTTACCAGGTGAATTTTTAAATCTCTTTTTGGTGTCGGTGTTTGGATCTGTGCTTCCAAATGGTACTTTCAAAATGGCACCAAAAAGAATCCTGTGATTGAGCATCAGCTTTGCAACAAAAAGGAGTCAAGGTTATCTGCAGTGCAATTTATAGGGGAAGACTCAGGCAACTTCTGAAAAAGCCAGGATATTCATTATGCAAAGGTACCCTTAAGTAAAGAAGAAAAAAATAAAAAAGGAGGTTTTATTGCATTGAAATAAACACTGTATTATAGTCAAATCTGATGCACAACTAAGAGTAACCCCTTTGTTTGTAAGCTCTCATTGTCATTTTGATATTCATAAGCTTCCTACTATAAAAATAAAGCTTTTATTTTTATTTTATGTATGTTGTTGTTTCTCCTTTTCTACCTGTAAGCAGAGTAATTGCACATTTTTATCATTTTCCAGAATTAGATTAATTTTATAGCATGTTCTGAAATTTCATTCTCTTTCAGCATCAATCTTTGTTTTCTTTTTATTACAGAATTATACTTACAAAATAACATCATTTCATAACAATGAACATAAAAATATAATGCAGGATAGCAGGTTTATAGATTGAATACTTCATTTGAAAGAAAATTCTACAGGCTTATGCTGTTACTTAACAAAAGTGGCAAGGTCAGAAAATCTGAGGGTTAATAACAAAGTCATTTATATCATAAGATGTGGGCACAAATATTTGGGGATCAGTGACTAAACTTGTGAGAAAATATAAAAAGATATCTTGTCTACAGTTTATCTTTCCTGGAAAAGAGGTGTTGCATAAAACACTGATTTTTTTATTTAGAGTTAGTATACAATGTAAAGCACATTGTATCAAAGCCAAATGGTACTCCACTGAATTCAATTTGTTCCAGCTTACCTTGCTGAGTGCTAGGTATTTCAGAAGGGAATTAACCATCTTCCCACGCTGCCCTTGCAGACTAAGCACACTCCTAGTTAGTGTAGAAAAATGACAAATACGAAGCCAGGTGCTTAGTGTAAGGCAAGAACTGCTTCAGAAAAAAAAAAAATATATATATATATAAATTAAATTAAAAATATATATATTTTATATATATATATATTTTTTTAAGGAAAAGAATTAGGAGATTTTTTAAATGTGCAGAATTGAATTTCTGATCAAAGCGTGAAAAGAAATAGGTAATAATTAGGAGATACAGAGGGCATTTGGAGTAGGGAAGGGTTGTGACCCCTGGGGATGAAATGAAGGATGAGGAAATCTGTATGATCTCCTTACAAAATCCTCTGCTCTCTTAATATGGATTTGCTTACCAGAAAACACTATGCTGAGCCAGGATCTGTCCCTGGCTTTCATTTACAGCATTATTAAAAATTAAATTAGCAATATTTTGGACTCAGATCAGTTTTAAAATGATACTCTAGAAATGGAAAAATATTTTGGAGGAAGAGGACAGTTAGATGTCCTTCTATTGCTTTTCAGTGTAGAAATGCACTTAAATTTATGCTAAAGAACTTCCAGAATCATATTGTCCTCAGTCCTAAAGTGAAAGTCACAACACTGTTTTCAAAACCATGAAAAGTATCTGCACAGTGCTGTATCTTCCCTTGTGGACAGGCTTGCCCCAAGACTCCTCCACCATTGTCTGTTATCCACCATTGATTAGTGACAGTGTCCCCACTGTTCAGCTAATGCACTTCCATTTTCCTAAGATAGCGTTTAATTTTTGAAGACTTTTCCTTGTTTAGAAATTGTTAGTGTCTCTTAAGTCAGCTTTCAAATAATTGCTACCAGTTTCTTTTTCTCATGTCATATACAATAAATATACAGAGACATGCTATATAAAATGGAATCAGTTGAATTTGCTTCACTTTGTTTTTGACAAAATAAGAGTGGTTGACTGTCATTACCTTATTACAGTATTTACAAATAATGCCTTTAATTGTGTAAAAGAGTGAATCTGACTACAATTCCCAGCTTCAATTTCTGTTTGCTGTTAGTTTTCAGGCAATACATGTTGATTATCAGCTTTTCAGTACTTTGTCCTTTTTCAGTCCTCTAAGTCCATCTCTCTAGTCCTGAGATTTCTCTGAGCATTTAACTAGCTGGCAGACTATCAGGTCTCAGTTGTTTGATTATCTCTACTTCATTGAGTAGTTTCTGTTATTTCTCTCCTCTTTTTTGAGGTTTTGCCTCTTATTGATACTTCTGTTAGTCACTTGCATGACTGATATTTGTGTGAAGGTAGAGGCACATGTTGTAAAACTTAACTTTCACATTGTCATGTATTGATAATACCATAGGATACTGTTTAATGTGCTTACAGCACAAATTCTTCTTTTTTTTTTTTTATAACTTCAGTGTTTCTTGCTACTAGCATCTCATTTCGAACACGCCCTTCCAAGTTTAATCCCATATGTCAATATTCCTTTCCCCATCTTACCTCATTTCTACTTTGTGTCCATCTCTGTTCTGTGTGACATCAATTAAGATTTAGAAAATTCATCCTATGTTCACATGCTTAAAATCCAGTTTTAATTTTGCCATTTTTCTTTCTTTCTCTTTCAAGGTCCAAACTTCCTCATCTCATCCAGCCAGCCTTATATCCTCCCATTCTCAGCAAGTCTCTTTCTGCAAACAAAGCAAGCCTTTCTTGTAGCTATCTCATTTAGTTGCAAAAACTGTCATTGCTGATTTCTTAGATTTTACGGGCCAATTTGTGCTTTATTTTTTCTTTTACAACACATCCAAGTACTTAAATCTTTAGATCTATTTTGGCTAGCTCCTATTATTGGTGATTCTACCTATATCTTAGGAAAAAAGCTTCATCCACCTCATTTTCTTGGTCGAGTATTCTGTAGTAGATAGTCATCGTGACAAATGCTATGTTCTTTATCGTTGTATGTAATCTTGCTCTTTGCATTACTGATCTTGAAGCAAATATATAAAGTGTTGTCTCCTAACATAGAAAAATGATGCAAGAGAAGAGGCCAGTTCAGGCAAAACTCTGGAGTGCTATCCTTCAAAGTCAAGCTCTTGGAGGCTTAATTCAGCTGCAGGAGCAGAGAGGGCAACCTTATAATATTCGCCCTTTGAAATGCTATCTTTCAGAGGTGACCTTTACGCTAACTTGGGAGTCTGACAACCTGGGTCCTCAGTACAAGATCCTTTTCACTGTCATTCTTTCACAGATGGTGTCTTCTCTTCCTTTGTTCAAAACAGAATCTCCTTCCCAATTTGCCTGCTTTGCTTCATAACTCTTTTCTAACTCATGCTATCAGTCAAGTCAAATAGAGTTAGTGGACTGTTCCCTTTGTCTTCCGGAGACTTCTCTGAGTTTATGATTCTGCTGTGTTCTTCACAGACCTGATTCCTCTAAGGTTAAATGTTCTTCTCTGAAGTAACAAAACTATTGACGAACCTTGCAGTATGATGGGAAGATCCATAACCTGGCAGCATTCCATACTCATTTTAGAGTTTAAGCAAACATTGACCGTGAAGTTAATCAGGAAGAAGCTGAAATACTCTCTTGACCTGGCAGGAATCAAATAAGAATGTGATAGCATACAAAAGTATGGAAAATGATATTAAATTGTATGAATGGTTTCCAAGAATGTAGAGTCCCTGCAATTACCAAATCAACCATGCCATCTTTAGCCATGACCATTGTCTAGGTTTGCTCATGCTCAACCAGGTGGTGACTAATGCAGGTGTTTTTAATAGCAGCATTTAAGAAGTCATACATCCATTTACATAGCTTCTGGAGTTTTGAACCAAAGTTTCACATTTTAGTAAATGAGCTACAAAAATTAGAAGACAGATTATTGTGAATGAAGTTGAAAATTCTGTGAGAGTTTTAACAATAGATGAGATCTGTATTGTTAATTTCATGAGTTATTTTTAGTGTCTTTAAAAATACTGAAAACAGTTTCCTTTTTGTTTCTTCATGGTCACATGCATGTTGCTTTCCAAGCTGTTCCTAAGAGCTACTGTATTAAAGGCTCCTCTTACTGAAAGACTCCACTTGAGTTCTTGGACGTTTCTGCAGCACATGAGTTGGGCATCCTAAGATGTGATGACCTGAACATGATACTGCCCCTGCCAACATCAGGTGGTCACCAAGATGGGGCAGTATGGGTGTGACACCTGTCCCTACCACTCCTCAGGGCCCTTCCAGCATTCTGCTTGCCTTGGTTTGTGTGCTCTGTGCAAAAGCTGTGTCCTGGGATGTGTCCCTAGTTCATGGAAGCTTGTACATCTTTATCAACAAGACAATCATAAAAAGAGGGTCTGAAATGCTCTGTGGGATTCAGTGTTGATTTCTGCACTTTTTCACTGCATGACCAGAGCCTGTCAGCACTTTGCTCCTGATTAGTTGGGCAGCTAGCAGAATGCCACTGCTATCTCAGTACCTTCATACTTATTTGTACTGCATTGTGTTCTTGCCTTGTCAGTGTATTTTTTATCTGTACAATTGTTTCTTTACTTGAATTCAATATGTTTGTCTAAATGACAGCAGATCTGGTATTTTGGTGTACTTCCATATTACTCCATCAATCACTGGAAGAAGACGTTGACACAATGTTACTTTTGTTTTAAGTAAAACCAAGCTGGTTTTATTATTTTGTTGTATACTGTTTTCCACTTTTCCCTTTGGACTCAGGAAATTGAGATTTCATACGCCTAATCTTCTCAGCTAATATGAACTAAGGCTAAGTAGCATTTGCAGGAAAACAAGAAGTTTATTTTGTGTTCAGCTCATTCTTCTGTTTGGCATAGATATAACAGATACAGTGCGTGAATTGAAACTGTCATGTTTTCACTGTATGACTCAGGTTCTATTTAGATTATTGCTGGTTAAGTGTATTTGAAAGATTATGATGATTTTTTAACTAGGAGATATTTTTGACTCTGCACCTCTAGTTAAAATGGAACAAGTATGCTGGAGTAGCACAAAATGATATAAAGGGGAGATAATAGGAGAGAAAAGCAGGAAATGTGCAAAAGATCAGAACAGAGAACTGCTGGTTTGCCAGCAGGGACTAGGTCTCTGGCCATTGGACATAAATTCTATGATAGATGTGGACATAGATTCTATGATTGGACATAGACATGGACATAGATTCTATGATTCTGTGAAATAGTTGGATGGATTAAAGGCAATATAAAAGCAATATAAAAAAGCAATATAAAAGCAAATGGATAAGATACAGTCAGAATATTCTTCAGGAACTGTATTACACCATCTGGACATGCTGGAGAGAGGCAGCAAGGTTTATAAATGAAAGGTAGTGGCTGAAGGGTTGTAATTAGTAGTACAAGCAGTATTTAATGAAAAGGAGCTACAGTGTGTGTGATTTGCTGCAGACTGACATCTTCACTGGAACTGTAGATCCTTGTAGAGTCACTAGCTAAGATAGTTCTGTGACAGAAATGTTACTTCCTCACTCGTTCCTTCAGGTCACTTGTAAACCTAATGTATTTAGTGTACCATAACAGAAAACCATTATGTACTTCTCTGTTCATTTTTTGCCATAATGAACATTGACCAAATTCTTCACAATACTTACAACTCACTAGCTAGTGTTCATATTAAAAATGATAATTAAAAAAATAAATAAGTCTCATACATGATTATTTTTTCCTAAAAATGTTGAAAGAATATTATTTTTAAAATTAAAAAGTTAGAATAACTATCATAATCCATACAGCTGTTTGACTATCAAAAACTCCATAAAATTTGGTAGGTTTTTGTAAGTTTATATTGTCTAGCGATAGCTAGCATAGAATCATAAAATGGCTTAGGTTGGAAGGGATCTTAAAGTCATCCAGTTCCAACTGCCTGTGCTATGGTCACAAGGCCTGGCAATTACTCTTAGACAAACAAATCTGGTGGATATAGTCCCTCAGCTCTGGGAAGCTTGGATGCTTCCAGTCCTTCACAAGCACTGGGGCTGGAGTGGAAGCCACAGACTGCTGTGGAAACACACTCTGGGTACAGTTCTGGGTAGATTTTGTCCCCCGTGATCCGTCTGGTGTTCCACTTGCATAGCCAACTTACTTAGTCGTTGCAAAGAACGTGGGGGGACTACAATTCTTGAACAAATATTATTCTTCATGAGTAATTTTCTTGCCTGTCGTTTTTTGGATAAGAAGCAATTTTTAAAATGTGTTGTCAGAAATCCATCCCTTATGCAATAAAAAACTCAAAAGCTGTGCCTGATGACATACAAGATGTCCAGATCTGCATTGGCTCCTTCTCTGCAATCTGTTTACAAAAGTTAAAAAATGCAGCAGAATGAGTTGGTTTGTAAAGGTGCTTTTTTGAATGCTAAATCATATCTGCAGAACTGAAACACTAAAATTTGTGTTTTCAGAAGGCACAAGTCTTCTGAAACAATTTAAATGGAAACAGAAGACTTAATTAAAGCATGTGAAGAATTTATATATGTAGTCCATTTTTCTCTCTTGATTGAAAAATTCCTATGAATTGAGGAAATAAGATTTTTCTTTCTGGTTAATATGATAGTTTGCAGTATTTGCAAAAACCTCTAGAAATTGCACGTACAATATTTATTATCCTTTCTGGAAATATTCATATTTAACTATCACATATACAACAAAAATCCCTATCAAAATAATTTTGAATTTATAGAAATACTGACCACTGATACATTTTGAATTTTAAGAATGCTTACTCCCACATATTTAGAAGTATTATTTGAATCCTGAATGAGTAATCTGTGTTTTAGAGATGCTGTGCTTCTTATTTGCCATTGATTTGAAAAGGCTTAACATATCTGAAAGCTAATTTGATTATTTTACATTTCTCTTCAAGGCTGCAGAGAGTTGGAAATTCCTAAATAATTGTTAGGAAATACTGCAAAACTAATAAATTCTTTTGTCTTAACTTCACAGCAGTTCCAATTAATGAAGTGCACAGAAATTCTGTCCACCCTCCCAACCCTGATTAACTATTTTAGTTTAGTTAGCATGGCTATAAATTCCTGGAGCGACGTGACAGGTGAGCTCACTGCTTTTCTTTGGGTCAGTTTCAGTTGCTTCCTTTTGAGGAGGAGTCCTTCTGTTTCCTCTGGCATCTCCATGGCTGGCCCTGCAGGACGGCTTCCCCAGGAGACACAAAGCCTCTCAGGGTTAACTCCTCCGCACGTCCCAAGGAAACAGCTGCTGATGTGCTAGGCTTGATGCCTGTCATGCTGATTAATACTGCCTTGGTGTTTCCTTAAATGTCCCTCACTGTTTATGGTTTCTGGAGTTCAGTTAGAAGCAGAACACATTTACTGCTTCTGTTCTTTGCCAACAAACAGAGCCTGCTCTGTGCCTGCCGCACGGGAGCTGTGCTGACACAAATCGGAATGTAAAACTTTTGACTGAAGGATTGGAGTGTTAAAGAATTACCAGACTTCATTTTCTTTTGTTTTTGTTTAAGCTTTTTGACAATGGACTGAAGTTTAGCAGTTTCTTAGACTTTCTGCTCCGTTTCAATTTTTTGTCCAAAGTGAGCCCCAGCAGAGCTGTGGAGAAGAACTGGCCTGCTCCAGTCAATTCCTTGAGTCCTCATCCACGGACACAGGCTGGTGCTGGCCAAGGTCCGGAGGACAGCAACACAGGCAAAGTGTGCTCTGAACTTCTTTCTTCTTGTTACTTACATTTGTGTCCTCTGAGCTGTACAGGGAAATTGCGCTTGTTTTGTATCTAGGTCGTAATGTAATTACTGGTTTGTTGGTGCTTTTTTCTTTTGTTTTGTTTTAAATGTTGCGTGACATAGTGCTGTTACTGCTTTTATGGAGTAATGATGATGAAAGAGGAAACTGCATTCCAATGGCAGGTCATCTCTAGGTTAGAGGAGAAAAAAAACATGCATTCTCTGTCTCAGTTGTCTACTATGGAAGCAATGGCACCTTAAGGTCCAGGTCAGGCATTTTGTATGGAATGATAATATAAAAATATCTGACGCAAGACACACTCCAAAAAATAAATAGAAGGGTAAAATGCAAAGTTATTTACACAAAGATATGGAAAAGTATATGTTGAGGTAAATATGTTAAAACCAGACCATGTGCTACAAACAAGTATAACCTCCTTGCCGTACTTGATCCTCAAAGCTGATGGTATTTATCTGCCAATAATCATGTGTGACTATCATGACTGCTTTCCTACCCAGACAGGTCTAACAATAAATGATGTACAAGTCAGTTATTCATATTTATTCCATGCAGAATTGCCATATATTTTCACTGTGGCCTTCCATGTGTGTATAAAAATTCTGACACAGGTGCCAGCACAATATTGGCAGACAGAGAAAGCATCATGTTGGGTTTTTTGTCTTTTTTTTTTTAGATAAATTTTTCTCATGTTTCAGAGAAACAAAATTCTTAGAGAATAATATCTGTATGACATTTTTCATTTCTGTATATCTCGCATTCTGTAATTTAAGGTGTTTTCCCTTGGCACAATTTAAGTGCATATTTAGTCATTGCAAAAGTGTACCTGTGCTATCCAATTGATTCAGAAAAATAGCAAGGATTTTAGCAAGGATGTTCTTGCTAGTTTGTGATTGTCCCTGCTGTTTCTTGTCACTACAAAAATACAACAATTATATTACTCTTATTTATAAGTTCTAGGCATGTGGGCTGAATTAAAGAAGAGTATTTTTGTAATCCTCAACCAGAAAGGGAGTTACACTTCACTGGGCAGTAAAATGATCTTCAGAGAGCAATATTAGCTTGAAAGCCTGAAAATCGTGAATAAAATTGAAAAGAAATAAGAACCTCATTTAGGTGGTTTTAGGTTTGATTTTGTCCAAATCAGAGGAAGCTTCTACTTTAAAGGTGAAATGAAACATGCTGCTCTAAAGAAGGTACAAATGCTTGAATTCTATGAAACTTTTAAGAGTTGGTTGGTCTTGAGCAATTATATGTTCTTGAATCACTTGTGATTTTACAAAAAGTGAGCTAAGGGGATCATCCACAGATCTTGCATAGCAAAGCTTGACTTCAAGCATATAAAATAGCTTCCAGCTCTTCATGACAGTGTTTGGGGGTTCCAAGGAGTAAGGTTACTTGTGACCAAGCAGTAGAGTGACATGCTCTGGTCTTGCTTGCTCAAACACCTTATTGCAGATTTAAGTCAGATTTGTCACATGTTCTTAGGGCTACAAAAAAAAAAAGAACCAAATTACTACAAATATGTAGATGTAAACTTGAAAAAAGAGGTCCTATGTGAAACGCGCTGTATTTGGTGTTAGAGATGAGTTCAAGGAACCTGTTTGTCAGCTTGCCCTGACCTTCATTTCCACCTGGAGCTACTGAAGCTGCTCCCTTGATTCAATAGAATTATGCCTTTCAGAACTGTCACTTATTTGTTGGAGCATTATTACATATCTGATTGAAAAAATCAACTGTCAACTAATTCTGTTTGATGAATGAATAAGGAAAGACTTATGAATTTTCAGAAGTATCTGGAACATCTTTATTCCTACAAATTAAAATATTCATAGTTTTGTGGAAGATAACATTTTTAGCAGCTTCGCTTTTATTTTATACAACATTACCTTCTCCAGAAGTAATATTACTTTTAAGAAATCTAATTTAGCTGCTGTAATATTTAGTTCTTCTTAGCTCTAAATGTTTCATTTCTTAAACTAAAATTTCATTTCTTATAAGAAGAAATTTAAACAAGATAAAATTGATATTTACAAAAATAATCTTCCTGATTGATTAGATTAAAATCAGAACTTCTCAATTTGCCTGTGGAAACATATTAATGTAATGGATTCTTTTCAGAGTCAGAAGACAGACAGATTGATGTGTCAACAGAGAAAAGAGTTATAACCATCAATGTGTCTTTCATTGTTTGACAGTGATTTACTACTCTCCAACTAGTCTAGCTTAACTTTCAGACTTAATTATTCACAGGTAGACCATTACACTAGAAGTGGTGGTTTTTGCTCTGATACCCAAGCAGTGAAGTGGCCTCCCAAGACCTTCCGGCAGAGCTGGCACACGCTGGCAACTGTGATTGAGCAGCCCCACATGGGCAGAGAGCTTCAAAAGTCACCAACGCTATGGTCACATGCAAGAGTTGCACTAAAAAGCAAAGAATGGAATCCATAGAGCACACATCAGGGTAGAAAGATGCTTGCATTCATTTCTGGTCTAACAATGAAATGATGCAAATGCTATTTTTGAACTTAAAGACACGCTTTTTTTTTTAACTTTTTTTTAACTTTTTTTTTTTTTAAGTGATTTAATTAGGGCACACAAGGTTGCAATTCTTTTTCCTTTATTATTTTGGTAAATACAATTTATCTGTATTAATATCACGGTACTCCATGTATTTTTCCTACTTAAAAAGGTTTATGTGCCTGTACTTTGCTTTTTTTTAAACAAGACTAGAGCTAGAGTTGATCAACCAGTGTGTTTTTACATCACTTGGAAAGCCATCATGTCCTTGGGCCTTTTTTCAGTTACACGGTAATTTTCCTGGTAGTTTTCTGTTATCTGTGTTGGCATTAGCAAAGGGCATCCCTATGTCCCTGAGTTTCCTGGATTGAACTCATGCCGATAATTATATTTTGTTCCAGAAGTAAACTTATCGGTTCAATACATACACAGTTAATAGTGATTTAACTCTTATTTGCTTTGACTTCTTCTGTTGTCTGCTCTTGAAAACTCTTACTATTTTTAAATACATTAATTTGGTACTTGACAGAGGTACATGGAGCCAGCATTGACGTGGCAGTGCCTTGCACATGCAGCTTCCCGGGGGAGCTGTAGTGGCATGGCTCATTTCTGTAGTGTGTTGTGTTACGTGTCATTAGACATTAATCAGCTCTTGTTCATTATACAGTCAGCAGCAGTTTTAAGTTTTAAGACAGATTCACACAAAGTTAGAATTGCCTTCAAATTTTCAGAGAGGGTAGGCATGTTGAATACTTGTCACACACACACAAAAAATCCTTAAAAAGAGAAAACTGATATATTCAAATGATGCATATTTTAAATGAATAATTTCTGCTTGGTGGGGAAAACTGTTTAAATATCCTCAAGATGTGTAGTTGCAGAAAAGGATGTTAATTGCAGATGCTTTATCATTATCTAAAGCTGATCTGATGTCAACTTGCAAGTGTTGTGAATAATGCAGGAAGTCTTAGATATCAAATCATTCCATGTTCCAGTTCTTAATTTCCTTGCAAAATGTGACTGCTTTCGTCCATTAGAAAAAAATGGCACAGTGACATTTTGTGATGTCACTCATCCTCTTTCCGAGAATGTACAAAGAGAGGGGAGTCACCGGGCTTCACAAAGTGGCACAAGGTCAGTCCACAGGCACAAACCAAGGACATGGAAATGTCTAAGATCATTCAGAACTGAGTGAAATGTATGTCAAGCTGTGTTTCATGGTCAACGTATTTGAGTGGTCATTCATTTAATAGAGAATGTGTTACATTTTCTACCTTTTATATTCTCTTTCTATGAGCATGGCTTAGCACAAGAACAATATCAGCTTTACAGCATGACACACGGAAGTCGTACAGGCTAGAGGGTATTTGTTGTCAAATGATCTAGCATCAATTACTAAGGCAAATAGAACATGGACCGAAAAAGAAATTGCAGTTTCTCTCATATATAAATTATTCTATTGTAATTCAGCCTTCCCATCTGTTAGAGCAAAATTGAAAGTTTATAATAGAGCATGTGTGACTTATGAGGAGTGTTTCTCCTTTAAGATGCCTGAGTGCTAGGAAAAAAAAACGTGTTAGTTGTTACAGTAACTTCCATTTTTTTAATTATTCATTAAAACGTATAATATGAAAATTAGGTAATGGCATCTTTTTCCAAGTTAATGAGATAATTTTGGGAAATAGATGTTGTTTCAGAGGATTCTCTAGCAACTGCAAATATCCTTAGAGCAATGCTTCAGCCATAACTCAAGCATCAGGAATTCCCTTCAGCCTGTGATGGGCACGGCACTGCACTGTGCACTGCCATTACGTTTGTTCCTCAAGGCTCTGAGATCATCACCAGCTTCCAAGCACCGGTCAGTGTGGACACAGGAATTATGTGCCTAAAAACTGCCAGAATCTGGTTTTTGCTGCCCACATAATTCGTGCTCTGGCTGTAGCTTTCCTCAGTCATAGTACTGGAATACTTGGCCTAGAGAAAACAAAAACAAGTAAACTAAAAAGTGTGGTTATTTCTTCTTTCCTATTAACCTACTTTTTCTGGTGTGATTTTTTTTCTGCTTTTGTTTATTTTCTGTTGTGGGTTTTTTGTTGTTGCTTTAAAAAAACAAACAAAGAAAACAAAAAACAACAACAACAACAACAAAAAACTATTCCAGAGTTAAGAGTAAAATAATAATACTGTATAAAAAAAGTAGTTAAAAATGGAAGTCCAATTTTTCTACATGCTTGACTTGAACTACTGAGTCCTGAACTAATACATTTCCAACACACCAGCTTGTCATGTTCTCTATATCTTTGCTTACAAGATCTTTTGGGGATTTATTTTGTTCTTTTTGTAAAGTATCCTGTTACTAGCAAAAGTTACTGACCAGATTACTTGGAAGAAACGTATTCTGTGTACATTTCCCCACAAAATGGAGTATGTCTTGTTTGTTTGGAGATGTGCACCAAGCTCTCCTTGGATAGGCCATTTTCTGCAGGTGAATAATATGAAATGCATCTGTCTGGGTGGTTTGGTGCTGACGAGTGAACCAAGGGTTCCTCCACAGCTAGGTCCACTTTTTTTTTTAGTCCACTTTTTTAGAACAGGGACAATACCGAGGTATGTTTCGGAAGTGCTAGGGAACCAAATACACCAGTCTGAGTTATAGCTGTCACAGCTATGGAGTTACATGTAAGTGCTGCTACGTTCTCCACAAAGCTTTCCCATAATGTGTTAATGCAGCAATTCTAAAAATAATAAACATTTGATAGATATTTATTATCAAAATCTTTTGGCATAAACCTCTTAATTTTCTTTTTATATTAGTGTCCTGCCAAATCTTTTTCTTTTCCTCTCTTTACTTTCTGTAGACTTTAGAACTATTGCCTGGGGGCTTTCCAAGGGAAACAGACTTTTTTTATTTAATATGAAATACCAGCAAATAGAGTAAATTTTGGCATCAAATTAAAAGACAATAAATCAATTTTTTTTCCTACTAAATTAATTATCATCAAAGGTTTCATTAACAGCAGATTTCTTATCAGCAAAGTCAACAACAAAATTGGAAATTGGACAACTTTCTCCAATTATCATAGAAGAAAACATTTCATAGCCTTTTTTTTCTCACTTTGTCCATTTTAGAAGACTGGCTACAGCATGCAGGCTGAAATTCGAGTCTTCAAATCTCTTCCTTACTTCTTTGTTTTAACTAGAGTTGGAAAATGTGATATCAAAATACAATCTGAATACTAATCTGATTCTGTTTAAAAAGCAGTTTCTGTGCCTCGTTAATAGAGAAACCCTGAGTTCAGTACAGTGTATCAGGTCTGAATTTGTAGCAGAGCTGTATGTTGCTAGCGCACTGCTGTGTGTAAGCAGAGAAACTTCTACTAAATTGATGGAAGAGAGCAACAATCATGGTTTATTTTCCTGATTTTAATGGAGAAGATCTTCTAACATTTTTTGTGAGATGTGGGAATCGATAACTCTTGATAGCAGAGTGTAGGTATATAGAAGGCTGCAACATTGACAGAATAAGATTTTTCCCGTCCTGATACCTTTCACAACGTGAACTTTGGTGCAGATTTGGAGTGCTATCTCCAGTGATGTGTATATATATATACTTTGTCATGTTTAGGGAGGAAGGGGATTCAGGGGTGGTAGTAAGGAGAGATGTTTGCTTTACAGAGGGGGTCAGCACAACAGTGAGTTTCTTGCTAAGCTTCAGATAGTGGCTTTGGAAGGGGGTAATTGTGGGATTTTGCTGACTCACAGGGTTTCAGTTCCTTCTTGGAGATACCATGATAATATTTGTTCCACAGCTCAGGGTGTTCAGGCAGTGGGTTGGGGTGGAACTGCACCTTATTCATTGCACAGAGACTGCTCCACAAGGTTTGTGGGCTATAATTATGCCTAGTAATTTAAGAATCCATTACCTTCTGCAGATGGAGATACAGTTTAATCAAATACAGTGGTAAATCAGCCTTTATTAGGCACATTCTGTAGGCTATTATGTAGGTGTTAATGTTTAAAATGCTTCTGTATTAAAATTCTTCCCAGGTGAACAGGCATGGGTTTAACTTGTAAACTCGCAATGACCACCAAATTTTGTTGCTTTTTCTTTCCTTTAGGAAATTATATTGTGAACAAAGACTCTTGGTACTTGTAATCCAAGGTTATGTTTTCCATGTACTGTGGTCACTCTGTAAACCAGATGGCTACTCTTGGAAGTCAGTAGCTGCAAACTAACTTAGTTAACAACTGACAAAAAACGTGTAGAACCTGAAAAATCTGCAGCAGCTTCTATATCTATGAAGATAGCAGTTTCCAGATTTGCCCCTAATTACTTCAAGTAATGGGACGCAACCTCTTAGATCCCTTTGTGGTCATGCTAGTTTGTGCTCCCTTTCTTTCTGTTATCTGTAAGTGCTGAGCCGTGGTTTGGAAACCTCTGTATTAACATTATGATTCTATTTTGGATTTAAAACAGAAATGATTCATGGGATTTCCCTCCATTGCTATTAGCTGTATAGCAACCAGCAGTTTGCCTTTAGCCGGGTTGCACTTGCAAGGTGCCTCACTGTCCACAGCAGCACATGTTTTGGTCTGTGGAAAAGAGGCATATCTGCAATGGAGTGGTAGCTCTACAGCTCAGCAGTAAAGGTACAATTGCACAATTTATATTTATGGACTACTACTTTAAACATACCAATAGCTTCCCTGCAATTATCACAACCAGCATAGTTTTTCAAGGCCTTCTCATCCAAAAGTAAGAGTTTAATCCCATCAAAGGCTGAGAGGTAGTGTGGGGATCTCGGACATTGGGCAGGGCTCTGTTCTGCCAACTGCTTTTGTGTTAGCTGTGCATTCCTAGTCCCCAAGTCAATTGCCCGTTAATGAACTCAGCTTTTTGTTTTAAACTTAAACTATACAGTCTTGGATACAAGACTGATAGGGACACAACCAGGTCTACATCTATGCTGTATTTTGATTGACAAAAGTTATTACTTAGGGTGTTTTTTTAAAAGACTATTTTTTTAATTACTTGAATAAGCAATATTTATTTGTTAATGTTATATCTTGGGCATGTGTTTATATGTTAAATAATATTTATTTGGTGAAAGTCACATTGTGCCAGTGAAAAGCAGTGAAAATATAAAAAATATGGCAACAGTACAGGTTCTGTGAAATTTAACAGTGATATCAAGTAGGTATTTTGTTTCAGAAAAACTTGAATTTTCACTCTGTTACTGCTGTATATTAAATGCTTGGGAACAATAAAGCACCCGCTGCTGGCTTTTGGGAAAATTTGAAGCAGCACTGATGTTGCTGCTGCCCCTGAGAAAGGGACGCATACAGTTCTGAGCGAAGGTGGGACTCCTCTACTCTAGTTGAGGTGGTCACTATCTGAGTAGCAGCTGAGGCTGTGCAGGGCCAGTTCTGCCTTTGCACAGGGCTCTTGGGCCAATGATGATGAGTCAAGGATGGGAGGGACAGTAAAAACACCTTCATTTGTAAGTTCTACCAGAGCCATAGATCCTTACAAATTATTCAAGCTTTGAAAACAGGATTTTGCCTGTTTACATGAGTAATATCAGCCTGCATTTACTGCAAACTTCTGTGATTAGTAACACGAAATAATATTTAACGTGCCCTGTCAGCCTTTGGGACAATGGACGGGACTGAGATATTTCTAGGTCACTGGATGCAAAGACATGCAGTTACAAACGACAGCCCACAGTTACTGTAATTAATGTGATAACACCCAGAGGGAAAAAAAAAAAAAAGAAAGAAAAAAAAAGAAAAAGTGGAATGAAGAATAACAGCAGGTTCGAGAGCTGCATTTAATTTTCATTTGATATATTTTAAATTAAATTATGACTTCAGTATGAACAGGATTTCTTCTCAGAATAACTTCTGAGGCTAGTTATTAATGCTGTTAGATTTATCTATTACACACTGACTGTCATGTAGATGTGTCGTGATTGTGAGTTTGACTTTGAATATTGAGGAAATAAAAGAAATAGAAATAATACTAGCTGCCCTTTTGTTTCAAAGAATTAAGAACAGAAAAAACAAGTGTCCAGTGGTGCTGGTAGATGCTTGCTTTCTGGGCCAGAAGCAGCATCTCATTTTCATTTATATATCCCTCACTGTGATAATGTTTTCAAGCTTCCTCATATAAAATGTTTTGCAATGTTTTCTCAGTTAAAAAGTACCACTACCAGGATTCTTGTGTAAAAATTAGAGCTTTTACCATCCATAATCTGATACCCTGCTAGAGTTTGCCCAGCAAATGGAGAAGCAGTGCATTTGATGTTGCAACTTGAAAGGCTGATGGTGATGTGGTCCAGGTGTTCTGAGTTAGTGATACATGCAATAAGGTACAGAACCTATACAGTTAGCTCATAAATACTTCACTCCTGACTTTCCTTAAATAAAGGGAAAGGACTGCTTTATTCAAATCTTTGTTTCCTTTTTTCATATTATCACTGGCAGTCCAAATACAAATGTGAAGTATTTCTTACATGTTTACGTATTATCATCTGCAAGTGAATCAGTGATTTTGTGTAATAAATAGCTTAGTCATGAAACAAATACTGGAATTAGGCTTGATAGTATCTTTGTTTTGTATAGTTATTAAAATTACCAACTTTTGAATTGTTTAAATGTTTTTTTCAGTAGCAGTAAGTGGCCTGTGTGAATGTCCTGAGTGGTCGTGAATGAATGAAATGTTTACTGAGCTGCAAGATACAGGCACCGGCTGGCAATGGAATTTTGATGAGTGTCAAGCAAGGAGGCCATGGGTATCGTAACATATATACAGGGGAATGGAATTTAGTTCTTTTTGACAGGAAAATGAAGGGTTTAAACCTAAGTCTGCTAACAGAGGAAAGTAATAATAATAACAGTAGTAACAACAACAACATTAATAATAATAATAATAATAATAATGCAAAAACACTCAAGTCACAGTCATCACACCTGTAAAGCAAGATAAATTAAAAACTCATTTGATGGACAGTGCTGATTTTTTTCAGAAGTGTAATAACAGAAGAGCACTCAATTAAAATATTATTGAAATTTAAATGGTCCATCAAGTGGCTTACAGATCATTTCTGCTGCATGGGTATTGTATGCAGTCCATTTTCTGTTCTGTATAGGCCCATGTTCAGGTGTCCACAAGTTCCTACCATTTCACAGTGGAACAGTCTTGTCATTGATTGGTTTCATGTACATCCTGCAAAGGTATGCCAAAATTTGTATCCAGATCATAAAGCAGAAATATGTGTATTCCCTGAAAATGGTAGAGCACTTGAAAGAGATGGTTAGTCTCTTTCTTTTAATCTTTTAAATCCTAACCCTAATCCCAGATTCTGAGGTAGTAAAGTATCTACCCTTTGTAGGTACTTACAGTAATTTACAGGCATAGAAAAAATTATGAATTTGTTTCTGTTGGACTTCTTATGAAATAGTAATAAATATATATATATATATATCATTTACCTTGTTTTATGTTGAATTTAACAGGTAGTATCAATAAAAAGAAGATAAGAGTTTTCACAATTACCTGCAAGCATTTGCAGCAGGTCACAGCTACAGTTAGTGTTAGGCTTTTTATTTTAAAAACTCTGCATTTAGGAAATTTATTTAAGTACATACATAAAGTGAAATAAAAGAAGCAAATGGAGATAAACTTTCACAGAGGAGGAATAGGCAGCCCATTCCCCATCCTCACAGCCCCCTTATAATGTCCATAGCAAAGCCTGTTTAATTGGGATGGATCAGGTTAATCTACTGGGATTTGTTCCCTTTCCCACCTTCATAATTCTTTCCAGTTCTGTCTTCCCTCGTTTCACTGAGCAAGTAACATGAATAGAAGTAATCTGTATCCGCTGCAAGATCACCATGAAGAAGAATTTAAAGTAGCTATTTATAAATTAACAAGAATGTGAAGTATAACGTTGCAGTATTAAGTGCTGACATGATGTCACTGGAAAATTTGAAATAATAGTGAGGAAAAAGAGAAAAAAATGCCAGTTCGCGATTCATTCTCATGCCAGATCTTAGAACTTCTCCTGGTGTTGTCACCTTAGGAGAAGCCATAGCCACCTCTTTTCTTGATTTGTAAAAGCTCCTTCTCACCCAGTGAGGGATCGCAGTCGGCCTGTGTAGGTCCCCTTTATAGGGCTGCTGCAAGGAGAGAAAAAAACAAGTGATTCTGCAGTACCTTGTAAGCCAACTCTGGCAGTGTGACTAAAAATCAGTAAATACTGTAAATGACATAACTCCCTCTAGTAATTTGCATCCAGTCCTGTGTGGGGTGATTCCTAGCTGCTTTGACTTGTTTTATTTGTAGGAATTCAGTGGATTTGCCATTTTTTTTTTTCCCATTTGAATTATTATTTATTGCACTTCTATTAGTTTCTACTGCCTGTAAAAGCTTGCATCAAAGGTCTAAAGATTTTACACATAAGACTTAAATATCCTCCAACTTCCACACTGGCATAGGATCATGGCATAGGCTGGTATTAGGATCTTGTGTATTTTGTAAATCATATCTCCCATGTGCTCCAGTGTTACATTGTTGCTGCTGTGGAGATGTTAGTTCTTGGTTTATAGCTTTCAACCATCCTAATATATTTGCAGGATTTAGCACTAAATAAATGCAACCTTTTTTTTTTCTTTTTTTTTTTTTTCCTTCTCAGACCTTTAATTATTTCTTCCTTGAGGTGAAGCTCGTATAGAGCAAGCAGCATTAAGGTGTTTCTGAAAGCTCTGATTTTGTCATCATCCTTAGGAATGTTATGAGTGTGTATTTTTATAACAACAATGAAAAAAGGCTGAATATGTGTCACTTCTACTTCCATACTTCATGAAAAATCTTTTTATATGGAACTGCTATAGTCCCAAAGAAAGCCATTACCTACTCTCTCTAAAACTATTCTATTAGCAGTCTTTTCTCTATGGCATAATGTTTGTTGGAGGGGAGATAAGAAAGAGAAAAGGCTTTTTTAAAAAAGACCGTTTATTGTGAAGGAAAAACAAAGCAGTAAAACAGAACACATAAAAAATGAAAATTGTTATATCATTTAATGAATATTTTGTAAAAATAATTTTCCCTTCTCATTCTACAAATTCATGATAGGAGCATTGCTGGTTGCTTGTACATGATTTATCATGTCAGGTTATATTGCAGCAAGCAGACTATATACCCTTTGACCTTGAAGACTCCTACAATACTGCTATAAATTTTGGTTTCTTAAAAGCAAGGAGTAAAAATGCCCTTTCATTTAGACAGTTACCGAGCTTAAATACCTAGCAAAATGAGATTTAGTTCTCTTTATTCTGCTTTGTGTGAGTAGGTGATATTTTGTCATTCTGAATTTATGTGGAAAAATACTTGGAATTTTTTGCATCTCTGCCTTGATGTCTGTGTCCACAGATAAATGTTATTTTCAACACAAATATGTGAACCCTGTTAACAGAGTGTTTCCATGCCAGTGTTTGCTGGGCTGTGAAACTATGAAGCTGTCAGTGCAGTTTCTTTCAGAACCTATTTTGACTGTTCCAGTTTCAGCTATGTTACAAGCAAAGAATTCCTATGTGATGAAAACCTAGAAAGGTACCTTATGAAACAAGGAATCCTCGGTTCTCACAGATGTGTCCAACATACACGTTATATTTGCAGACCAGCACATCTGGCACCAGTTTCCCTCGCCCTTTACTCTAACCAGGAGCTGGGATCACATGCTCCAGCAGCTGCAGTGGGAAGCAGCCCACATGAGCTCCCTGGCCAGCAAAAATCCCTGCCTGGTTGAAAGGAACTGCTGTCCTGCACTCTCAAGCATTCCTTCTGCAGGGGATGGTGCTTTCCCTCTGTCAAGCTGCTGATATTCTTATTTTTGAAAGCTCTATTGCCCATCAAAGCTCATCAGCAGATCTCAAAAATCTCAGTGCTGGGAGAAAGGGGACATGTTGTCTCCAAAATAAGAAAAGATAGTAACAACCGTTACGAAAGTCCTTTGTGTTAGTAAATTTCTGGGGTAGTTGAAACGTGCGGAGTAGGCAGCTCATAATTTTTCAGTATAGGAAAGTGTATTTTTGTCTCTAAAACCTTCAAAGCCATAGTTGGCAGAACCACATCCTGCATAGAAGTTAAAAATAAAATAAAATAAACCTGTTGAGCAAGCATCTGTTTTACAAACGCTGTGTTAAATCAAGAGTTTAGCATCATCCCTCTTTTCTTTAATCCAGTTCTTAAATTCTTCCCTAAGTTAATATTCTTACATACTTCCATTCTGTTAAGATTGGTCTACTCTCAGCCTGCTTATTCATAGGGAGCTTAAGTTGATACACATCTCATTGACTGATGAGCCAAAATTTTCTGGCTATTTTATTTTCTGTGTGATGAAGATATTCAAGGGCCTCTCTGACTAAGAACAAAAATAATTAAGTTATACACAACTCTAATGAGATCCAAATTGTGCCCTGGAGCAACCAGTGAAACTCCAGCTAGGGGAGCACTGACTCACCCATGGGGATCCAATGCTGAGATAGCAGTGGGCACACTTGTGTAATGAGAGTTCTTACATCATTAGTGTAAATCGATGTCCCTTTTTTGGCAAAAACATAAAGAGTCTTTCTACAGCTATAAAGGCAATGATAACTAGTTCTGCAGCTCAGCTGGTTTTCTCAATACTGCATTGGAGGCGCCTTCTGTAAATGTGGATTCTGTATTTACTAGGACCTTGTATTTTATTAGTAATATCTTAAAAACTCCATGTCTCTGTAGTGTCAGTATGAAACAGGTTATAAAATTTATATATATATATTTGGAATTATACTTTCTGGTTATGGGAATTATGAAGAAATTTACTCTAAAAATCAGCAAAATTCAAACCTCGTGATAATTGTTTTGAAATTATAAACAGTGAAGGTACAAAAAAACCTTAAAAAATAATATGTATATTAACCACATTAATGTTACATGTAAAGCTTTCTTATTTAAAAAAAAAAAAAAAAAAGAAAAAAGAAAAAAAGAAAAAAGAAACATCAAACCAGGTATTATTGAAATAAAAATCTGAAGTGTTTATAATCACCTCAGGTGAGACACCTGAGACATCCGTAGTTCTAAGACCACAGATGTGACTTTTTTCTCATGTATTTAAGCATTCATTCAGTGCACCATAAGACTGGTATGCAGTTCCAATTTCAGAAATAGCAATGGGAATCCAGTGAAATATATCATTGATTAAGATACAGACTCTGCCTATTATTCCTTCTCCAGTCCATTGAATTTTAAATTATATCCTGTGTGCTGCTGTACCCTGAAATAGGGAGCAAAAAATACTTTTCCCTTGCTCCCCTGTGGCCAGGGAGCGGCATCCCAAAGCTAGCAGATGTGATTTTCAAACCTCGCAGGGAAATTGAATTCAGGCTCTTCTTTAACAAGTGTTCTGCTGCATATGCAAGAGGACAGTTTTGCTAACAGCAGCAGCATCTTCACAACTGTTATAAAGTAATTCCCACCTACTGCAGTGAAAGGCAAGGAGTTGGAGAAGGTTTGTGGGTCACAGACTAGGAGCCATTCCTGTAGCCCTCGCAAGGCAGCACTGCCAACAACTCCAAGCAAGGAGCTTTGCCTCTGAGCTGGCAGAACCACACAGTTCTGTTAGACCTGAGGAGTCCACATTGGTAAAGATGGCTCACGCATCATCTGAGCTTCATCCACAGACATCACTATCAGGTTGTTTGTGGTTTTTTTTAAATATTAGGATAAAATATATGTAACGCTGTAATAGCTACAGAGCATTATAAACAGGTTCATTTAACAGAGAATCTTGTTTACCATAGCCTGCAGTAAAACAAAAAGTAAGGCTTATCTGTCAGTGCTGTAAATGGCAACTAAAAAGACCTTTACAAATGTAATGGAGTTAGGGAGCTCTCCTGGTTTCTAATTTACTTCAATAATTCATTAGCATACACTTTAACCTTAATCGCTGGTCCCTGCAGGGTTCATAAGCTGTGCCAAAACAGGCAAAATAAATTTTCTACAAATAACTTCCCTGTTTTTTCCTGATTCAGGAGCACCAGAAGGTAGCACAGCTTTGGTGATTTGATCTCGATACATAAGATTTCAGCACTCGTTTCAGCCGGCATTCTTCTGTATTGAATTTTCTTTTTTAGGCTGCTAAATATTGGGCGTGACTTACAGGAGGATATGATTCATTTTGATGGAACAGATTCTAGGTATCTGTATTGGTGCTTATTAATTACTTTAGCAGAAGTGTTTTGTTCCTTCAGTTCCTCTTGAGGATTAAATACCACATAACATATGTTAGATTTTGGCAATCTTATGTTTACAGAAGTTTAAAAAATATTTTGAGCAGTTGTGCATGAAATTATTTAATATCCCTCATGAGAAGAAATGCTAACAATGTTAAGCCCAAATACAACTGCTTTCTATGAATACTCTTTCCATTTCTCATGAGAAGGAGCTGAATGGAATATGAAATTTCCACACTCAGAGCTCAGGAAAATTGAGCCCACAGTGATACCTGAGGTCACATACTAAGAGAGATAAGTTTAATACTGAGAGCAGCTAAAAATATTGCCTGTCAGCCTGGTTACGATCTCTAGTTGGGAAAACAAGTGAATTTGTTTCAGAAGTCTAAGTGAAATATTTAAGAGTCAGTCTGTAGGACAGGTACACTGAGAATGAAGCAAGGTATTTTCTTAAATGCTGTTACACGAGACCTGCTCTCTATAATGCCGTGTTGTTGTGGAGATGGCTGTCTGTAAGCTAACGAGCAAGTGGACCTGAGGTGGCCAGTGTGAACAAGGAGTGGTGCAGCTCCCCGCCCCGGCAGCAGGGGGCGCTGTTAGTGGATGGTGCTCTCCTGCACCTCCTGCCCAACAGCGGCCTACTGCAGCCTTCCCCTTAAAGGCTCAAAGATGCATTTCTGCCTCCACTGTACTCAGTGGAGTACATCACCTCCAGCACTGATGTTTTCCCCTCCCATCATTTCTGAATAATTTGGAAAGTTGAAATAAACAGGCGATTAATTTGCACCCTCTCTGCTCCCAGCAGTTCACACGTGCTTCATTGCTGGGGCCTCGGTGCCATGCTTTCAGCTGCAGTACCCTGGGTCAGTCTGCAGTTTGCCCTTGCTCACCAGTTTCCACCTCCCAAAACCAGCGAGTACCAGCCATTTTTTGAGCCTACCTTTTCTTGCATTCCTTTTACTTCCTGAAATAATTTCATTAGGAAGATAGTAATCATTTCTGAATGTTATTTTCTGTTTTATGTAAAACTGAAGAAGGACATTGCTTCTAATCGTCAGCCAAGGTTCATGGAGGCCCAGTGGTGAATATTTTAGGAGTGACCTCTTTGCACTTGCTGTGACATTCATTGCCTTTTTCTTCACCTGCATCATAAATTGCTATATACAGTGATTATTCAAAGCACAGGCAGAGTAAACATCCAAATAGTTTACCCATGGAGCTGTGCAAGACCACTTGTTGGGGATTCAGATGGGAGTTCTGGACAAAGAGCTTCATCATGGAAGGAGGAGGATCTTAGCTGTTCTTGGTGGGAGAGATGGATTTTAGAGCTGAATGTTGTCCATATGGCTTAAAACTTTAATGACTCTATAGTTGTCTGCATCTGATGCAATTCAAACTGTCATTATGAAGTCAGGCACCATGTTTCCCTGTAACCTAACCAAATACCTCAATACTAAACCCACTGACACGTATCCATGCTTCTCATCTGGGAAGAGGATTTTTAGAAAGTGTTTAACACAGAGAAGTTGCTAAACTGTTTCTGGAAATCACCAGCGATAACCATAATACATTTATCTCCTATTCTAAGCTGCTGTTGTTGCCTACGTGATCTTAATAAAAAGGATCACAGGAAAAGGACTTCATGTGGAACAGAAATGGGCATTTTAAATTAAATCCTTCTCTGTAAAGAAGTAGCTTTGCTCAGTAGATATGATACAAGACAAGACTGTATTGATCTGTCAGGTAGGTTCATCCCTTCCCATACTCTGATGGTACATCTAATTCACATTGCATCTCTTTGTAGTATTTTTGTTGCAGGAGCTGCAGTGTCAGATCTTTGAAAATGTCTGAGTATGAAAGCTTTAATTGAAATCTTTTTTAGGTTATGTTCTGTCATGCTTCTTCATAGCTATACTGCTGCTGGTTGTACTGTTGTCTTATAAGAAAATTTCATTTCTGCTCCTAGGTGAATCAGTTTAAAATCTCAAAAACCTATCTGAATATTCTAAGATGATTCTTTAAAATAATTCAAGGTGGAAAACAAGAGTTGCAGAAAACTGGCAGTATTTGAGTGGAATTCTCTATAGCTTCTGACATTGGAATTGAAGATCTGCTGTAGATTTTCTGTGGTCATTTTCCAAAATTGCTTCAGACCGTTTTATCTATTACTCATTGTTATGACATAATACAAAAGAATTGCAAGGATTTCTTTTTTTATTTTGAATTGCTGGAAAAGTGGCTTTTGTATTTGTCTTCTGTAAAATCTGAAATCTAATCTTCTAGAGCCTTTTATTAACATTTTTTTGCCTGATTAGTCTCTTATTTTCTACATGGGTGCTTCATTTCAACTGTGCACACTTTCAACCAAATCTTTGGAAACAAAATGAAAATGACAGAACCAAAACCAAAGCATTGTTTAGCTTTACATTGAGAGCATGTTAGCAGGGGTTGAATGCAAGATGATGATCGTACTTATGTAGCGGAAATGCTAAATCACAGCCTGAAACAGTGATTGAGCACTTGGTGGGAAGGCAGGGCCAAGCCAGGGGCTCAGTGCATGCAGTGCACCTGAGTGACCAGAAGGGGTGAAGCCAGGATCCACCCCTTCCCAGACCTCGTGTAAGGACTGGCAGTGGAGACGAGGGGATCTCGCTGGAGATCCCTGTGTAACTGAGGCCTTCTGAAGCTAAGCAGCTTTTTTCCTTTGTTTTTGCATCAATTGCTGTTGATTTTGTCCTCATTTGCTGCAGGCAAAGACTTCGCCACCCTGCTATTGTCGCTGTACTTTCCATTATGCTACAGCACTATAACTCACTATTATTGCGAGATGTAGTAGAGTGAGTGATAAAGTAAACTTCGGATTTTCATCTTATTGCTACGTAATTAGTCAAAATGTTACTGAAATCAAAGACATGAGCTTGGTACTCAAAAAGAAAATAGGTAACTAGATGTAATAATTTCAAATTATAGAAGTAGCATATGCAGAAGTTGCAGAACAATACAGAAGATACTTTACTACAAGCTATTCTATGAGTGAAAGATAGTGACAACTTTTGTGAGGCAGCTCAGTGCAGTGAGAATGTCCTCTTTGGTGCAGGCAGCTGCAGTGTCACGCTGCACTTTGTAGTTTTCCCAGATGGACGTGCTGTCAGCAGGGAGTGTCCCTTACTTCTCTGTCCCTTTGGTAGTGTGGCTTATAAGACTCATACTAGTTTGCTGGAAAGGGAAAAAAAAAAAAAAACACGATTCTCCTAATTTTTCAATGAGGCTGTTTTATCTTTTTCTAATAAATATTGTCCTTTCTCTATATATAAATGTAAAAACAGTTTCTTTATTTTGACTTCAATTTTCCTTTTTCTTTCTTTTCTTTTTTAATGATATAGCTAAGAGTGTTGGATTTCCTGCATAAAAGTTCGGATGAGGTTATTTTCCAGTTTAGGAGGTTTTGGCTTTTGTTCTTTGGCCTTCAGGAGGAAAATAATTTGTAGACAAACATGTGCACCTGGTGCTAAAACAATAGGCATTAATACATTTCTAAAGAGGATGGAATGGAACCCTCATACACTAGGTTTCCAGGAAAGCAGTCAGCCATGACTTATTCTATGCCAACTAATAATTGTTTTGTTTTGATGTTTTTACCTAGGATCATTGCTGAAAGATTTCCCATTTCTTTTCTTATTTTGCAGTGAGTTTAATTAGGAAAATAACACTTAAATAGTGTTGCAAATTTTAATATGATAATAAAAGCAATAACTAAAGACAATCATTAATGAATAAAATCACTTTCTCCTAAATTATGGTTAGCTTTATTTTGGAGAAAAAAATAAAGGTTAAATAAAGTCCTTTGTTTATTCTGCTACAAAGATCAAAGTCAGAATGGATGTAACTGAGATACAAGTATAGTTCTGCAATTGCTATCACTATGCCATTCTCAAAAAAATCAGAGGCACCATACGTGTGAACTTTGCACGCATGTTACCACAGTCTGGCCACTACAGTTGCTACAGCTGTAGTTTCACTCTTATGCCTTAAAGTAAAATTCAAAGTGAATGTAGTCGGAACATAAAAATTATTTTAGGTATTCTGGATATGATGCTTAATACTTAAACAATGATTACACAATAATACCAAAATTTTGTACATAGATCTCATTTGTTTTCTGCATGTATTTTTCCATCATATCTAGTGAACTCCAGTTGAAGTCTTACTCAAAAGTTGAATGATGCTAAAACTCTACCTAGATATTATTTAGAATATTTGCTTATGTTCCTGTTTCTCCTTTTCCTTGAGATTTAAAATAATTATTCTCAAAACATAATCAGAGAAGAGTGAAAGAAAATCCACAAAAAGGTATTAAAACACCATGAGAGACATCTGATGAGTGGGTGGGTTTTCTTCGGAGTCCATCTGTAAAACATTTTTTAAAAATGACATCCCACAAATATTTGTAAGAAGAAAGGATTGCATCTGAGATGTTCAGAGAATATAGCTAAAGGAACTGTGACAATTTAAACCAAATAGGATGTGCTTCTAAGAACTATGAATTCAAAACTCAAAAGACCTGTAAGAAAGTATTTTCACCTTGAGCAAAATAAATGAATAAAAAAAAGAAAAGGAACAGGTGAAATTACTTCCTTGATTCAGTAAAGCATCTGAACTAGCATTTCACTGAAGTTGATGAAACTACTATATCAGGGGTGGGAGAAAGTAAAATGATGCCTGGATACCAAGCAGATCTACGTTCCGACAGGAAAAAAAAAAAAAAAGGCTGCTTAAGGGTCCTCAGGGAATAGTCAAACGTCTCTGAAAGCTGACAGTGTTTTCCTAAATTATTACCAATAGTAGACTTTATGCAATTCCTTGGAAGTGAAGCATAACTACTCTCATTCTGTTTGGCAGAACTGTATAGTCTCACAAGACAATGCATTTAGGATCTGCTTCTGAAATTAGTTTTTAAGAGAAACTGAATTGTTTTCTTCCTACTTTCCAAGAAGCAGCCAGAAATGTTTTAGTAGAAGGTTTCAGTCCAGGTTTCAGTCACTTATTGGAATCGACACACTAAAATCTGCACCCTGTGAAACAAGACTAGATACATTAAGGAAGAGGACTAAGGGATTTTTAATGAGGGATCAAGAAACCTCAGTGGAGAAGAACAGATGTATGAACATCAGGGAGGGTCAAATCAGGCAGGAGTATGGTATGAGAGACCCCAGACAGAAGTGTAAAGAAAAGAGGGAGGAGAATGAAATGTACATTCCAGGACTTGTAGCAGTTGGGAACAAGGAATAAGAAAAGGGAAACTGGAATAAAAACTTGAAAAGGACATGCAAGTGGGAGACACCAGAGCTTCTGAAGGGTAGACGTCAGGGTTGAAATGTGTTTTGATTAAACTGAAGGCAGAACAAGATAGTCAAAGAAGGGAAACAAATTTCAGGACGAGGAAATTGATCCAGCAAGTATGAGTGGGGGTTAATTCTGTTGGGTAGCGGGTAAACCAAATAAATTCATGAAGACTTGGTTGTGGGTTGAATTGATGCTGATGGTGCACGCACTTAGTAGTGTTGAGTTACAGAGGGAGATATTTGAATATGTGTGTCAGCATGAGGGGAATTGACTTTGACTGTGGAGGACAAAGTGACTGAGAATTGATTTTTTTTCTGGGTGGAAATTGATCGAGAGAGAGAATATAAGTTTGATTTGTGTGCAAGGGAAGTTTCACTGATAATAAAGAACTGATGACAGAAAAAAAACAGACTGAATTTGGTCCCGGCATGATTTTGAACATGATATTTGTAGTAGTTAATAAGTGTAATGTATAATGGCAGCGATAACCTCTAGTCAGAAAATCAGTAATTCATATTTGAATCAAACCGTACTAGTTTTTAGAAAGCAGCATTTACAAAAAATCCAGCATAAAGAGATATTCCAGTGTAGGCTTCTGTAATCTCAATTCGTTTGTACACTTCCTGATTTCTTAACATGGAGTAAAGTCATGTACATAAACTCAGCCATGCACTCTGATTTTCAAGACAAGCGCACTGAGTCCCTACTGTTCATGCCATGTTTTCTAACTAATATTTGCAGAGCTTGCTCACATTAACTATTTCATTTTTTTTAACAAGTCTGTTCTGTGCATAGTAAGACTGCTTTGTATTTTTAGAAGCACTTTTACACACAAGTCTCATTGGAGGATATAACTTATTCATAAGTCTAATAAATCCTGCTTTTATTTTTTTTATTCTTTCTTTTTTGTTGCTGTTTTAAGAAACTAAAATCTCCCTATAATCAGAGTGTGTTTTCTTGATTCCTGCCACTGTACCTTTAGTCTTACTTCTTGTTTTTTCCTCAGGCTTGTTGCTGGTTCTGGAGACTTTATGCTGGAAATTATCTTTCCTAGGTGAATTCTCTTACTCTGTTCTAACATAGCTCATGGGAACCACTTCTTCCACTTTCACATATAGAGATACAGATTTGTTGAGTCCAAATTTTCAGGGTTAATTTATTTTTACACCATTTGAAAGTTGATACGCTAATTTATTTAACATTTCTGTTGACATTCTCAGCAAAATGGAGGTCAGTTTTGTCAAGGTGGAAAAACTCAAACAGAAAAAAAAAAACAATTTAAGCAAGTTTATTTCACTGCCAACCATTGTGTTGGTTTATATTTGACAACCTTCAGTGGCACTCAGCACAGATCTTTCTTTCCTGCCATTAGAAATTATTTTAATGTTTGAAACTTGTTATGTCCATCTTGCCTGAAGGCAAGAAGGATGTTGAAAACTATGGGCCTCATCAACCTAACTTTGGGTCAGAAGATTAGAGAAAGATTATGTAGAAAATATTGATGCTTTTTCAGCTACATAACTGGTGACTGGGGCAAGCCAACAGGTGTTGAACAGGAGTAAATCATGTTTGGTCAGCTTGCTTATTTTCAGTGCTAAAAAAGCCACCTCTCTGAAATGCTGCCATAAACTACAGAATATTAATAGTCTTTCCTTATTTATTCATTACATGAATATCAGTAATTTATTGAACACCACTGAAAACAAATAATGTTTAGTAATTTTTATCAATAGGCTTTATGCTGGGCTTTTTTATTATATTTTTATTATATTTTTATCTAAGTCATTATTTTGTTTTAAGATCCTTAATCAATCTCAAAACTTTGATAAGTAATATCAAATTAATTTTTCACATAGATATTCATCAACCTAAAAATCTACTAATGACGTTTTTGAAAGTTTAGCTAACTAGTAAAGTAACCTTTCATTTATTTGTGGAAAAATCTACACATAAATTTGTTTTTGGTTGTATGAATAGCTCGATCAAATTCTTCACTTGCTTAGCAACTGAAGGTCACCATCCTGTCCTTGCCACAGAGTTGTGATGCAGGAAGATTCAGTACTCAGGAATTATGGAAAGTTAGAATTCTGCAAGAGTTTATGAAACAAATAAGAATTCGTCTTAGGAACAAAAATTATTTATCTCAAATCCTTTTTTCAGAAAGCAGTATGTCATTTCAAAGCCAAAATCTAGCTAGAACCACAGGTGTTTTAAAAAGAAAAGAAAAAAAAAAAGCAAATAGACGAAGTATTTTTTAAAAATTAATGATGAGTCATCAAGATAAATTACACTGCTTCTTTGCAGGTGGCTCATAAATACTGTCATTGTCAGAAACGTTGCCATCCCTCTTTTCTGCTCCTTTCAGTAATACTGCTACTACTGTTTCTGGCTGTCAGGATTGGTTTGTTTTTAGGGAACTATTTTGCAGTAAAATATGTTTTAAAGGATAATGACAGAAGTTGTAGTGAACTTCAAAATGTGTATGTATGTGTGTAATGTTTCAGACTCAAGCAAATCATTATTTTAGTCAGCGCTTTACTAGTTTGTCATAACATTATACATCTTCTACTGGTTGAGTTCAAGAGATAATAAAGATCTGAAATATTGCATGCCAGTTACAAGTTCAGCAGACTTAAGAAGAGTGTGTAAATAAGTCAGTTTTAAATAGAGGTAAAAATTGAACAAGTTATATTATTGCGAAAGGAAGTTGTTCTCATATAGCTTTTCTTTCATTAAGTAATATATGGGATGTAATAAGATATACATAGTATGTAATAAATCACACACACACACACACACACACAAAATTGCTCTAAGATTTCTTTCCCAGAGTTTAGAGGTCTATGTGTTGCATAGTATCTTATAAACAATAGGTATTTAATTATCTGTGTGAGAAATAACTATTTATTGCCGTTTTACCTTTAAACTAAATTAGGAGCTGCAGTCAAAAATCTCTCTCCAGGATGTATATAGTTGTGTCTATATCCATGTTAAAGTATTTTAACCTCTGCATGTATCCATTTAAAAGGAGTTTTATTTGTTGCTTGACGATTCTTAATAAAACAATAGACCACTCTTGTATCCCCCTTCCATCCATTAGTCAATATATTCACAACAACCAGCAATAACCTAGCAGCAAAAAGCATACTTAAGTTCTTTAAAATCTCCCACCTGAATTGCTGCAGCCAGGAAAAGCAAATGGGCCTTAATCTGTGTGGCTATGTTTTTAAAATTTTTGAGCACATTCAGGTTCATCTAAAGACGTTGGAAGTCAACACTTAAAAATTTAGCCCTCCATATTAAAAATACTGTGTGTACTGATAAAGACTGGAGTTTGAGTCTGTGTCAAGGCCAGGGTTTTGCTAGGGATTCAGCCTTGCGTTGGGGTGTTTTTCACACTGTTTTTTATGGCTGCTCATCTCATGCATTGCTCACTTGCATAGCTGGCCCTAGTAGCATCCAGCTGGCTTAAGCTAACAAGGGTACATTGACTCTGGAGTCAGGGGCAGCCATGTGAGCAGCTGTGAGCTGCTTTGGGGTCTTCCCCAGATGCAAGAGAGATCAGTGGTTATGGTTTTGCAGATGTAGTTTTGTAGTAAGTGTACTTAGGCCAAACTCAATTCTTGTTTTCTTTTCCTGAGACTGATTCATATTTTAAAGGCTGTCATCCTGAGGAGTGAAGACTGAACTTGAAAAAAAAGCTGGGCTGGTATTTTTCCAAGATGAATGACTCTCTAGTCTTTTATTTCTCCATGGATGGTAGCTGTGATTTTGCATTTTTTGTGTCTGGTTCATAGAGGACTCTAATCTCTACTGAAAAGTAATTCAATGAAAAACATGACTAGCAGAACTCAGTTCTTATTCAGTTCTCATTGTCACAGTGCTGTCATTTTTACTGCCGCATCCAGAGCTGCAGCATCCTGTGCTGCCAGAAGAGGTGGCGCCTGGCTGCACCTCTCCTAGACAATTTAAGAGCTACTACCAGCAGGGAAGGGTTTCTTCTGGAGATTCCCTTCTCTGGAGTTTCATAGTGAGGCCATCCTACTGATAAGCATTTTATCTATTCTGTTTTGGTCTAGTTGGCCAAACTCTCTGGTATATTTTATGATTATAACATCTGTACATTCACTGATTATACAAGCGCATTCACATTTCTTTCCTTTATCATTTCTCCCTGGTCCAGGGCATTCCCAATCCTACCTATTTCCCTTAAGTAGAAGAACAAGGCTTGTTGGGGCAGTGCTTGTTGAAAACCTTCCTGTTCTGGAGGAATGTGGCTTCCTTTCCATCTCCATTTCATGATAGCCCTAGAGGAATAATCCTCTCTGAAACAGTTCATATTTTGTTAAAATTGGCCAGTGGATTCAACTTTATCAGGGTCTGGAGAAGGCAAAAGGACAGTCAAATGGAAATCATGGGGTGCTTGTGAAACCAGGGTAACAGGTTTAGATCTGCGAGTACTGATGTAGAGTGAGAAAGATTGAACTTCAGATAAGAAGATGTAAAGATGATGTGATGTCTTAGCAGAGCAACCTCAGACTGTAGAGGTTATTACAGGGTTGCCTCTCATCTTGTAAGAGATATATTCACTTTTAAAAATGTACTCTGTTGAAACCAAGTAATGATGCTAGAATACAGCGCTTACAGAAGAAATACGGAATTGTGGTCAAATACTGAAAGACTTTATAGAACGTAACCTTTTTTATTGCTGCTTGATATTGTATAAGAAGTTTGTTTCAGTGTCATAGAACTGGGCTTTTCCTGGAAATAACAGTCTTTAATGAGATCCTTTATCAATTGCTGACAGTTCTGCAGAAAAAGAAGCGTATTAAATAAGGAGAATATGTACTAAGTTGGGTGGAGTTTGTTTTTTGAACAGTTTTAAATTGAGCAGTTTGAACATTTGAGCAATCTTCCTACTGTTATATGACTCCTTAATAATACTTTCTAAAAGGTTTGCAATGCTACTTTGATGCTGGGTCTAGAAACATGGCTGTCTACCTCCCTCCCTGCCTCACTCTGTTTCTCTCTCTGTAAACATATCCCTAGTTTCCCAGCAGGTTCAAACACAGATGGCTGCCTTATTGCGACAGAAGCAAAAATGCTACATTAATGTTTAAAGAGATTAAAAATCCTCTTGGCAGCAGTGGCATATGTTACCAGTTAATTGTAGCACTGGAAGCTTCCCTGCTGTTTTAAAACATGGACTCGTTTTACTTGCTTTCTGCAGAGCAGTATGAAATGTCAAATTTGTTGGTATAAGTTTTGAATCCAGTCTGACAAAAATGAGTCATAAAGACAATGTTGTTGTCCTATGTAACATAGTTTTTGAATCCAAATAATGTTCTACTTCCATGCCAGCTCTGGCAGAAAGCTGGCTTCTTGCTCTAACCCAACGACTGTGTACATACTTTATGCTTTCAGCAGAGGGTGCTTGCATTTGGAAGACAATTCTTAGCTTTTCACCTGCATTATTTCAGATTATTGTCATGTTGATCAAAGCAGGTTGCTTGTTTAAATTATTCTTCAGATGCAAGACTGGCTTTTTCTGGCACAACCTCCAGCTGGAAACAGAATAGTCAAGCCCACCCTATGATAGCCTGCTAGCAGTGAGCATTTTTGTTGTATGAGGACAGCTTTTTAACCGCTGTGGTCAGGTGATTATGACACTGCTGAGTAACATCATTCTTTCCAGATCCCTGCTCACAGATTCACAGTTCTCAGTTTTGTGTTGCTGTCCATGTGCATCCATTATGTGATTTCGCCTTTTTGACTGGGGAAAGAAATGGGGGGGGAAAAAAAAAAATGAAAAGCGGAAAACTTCTGTAATTCCTTACTTTAAATCGTGTTGCTATTTTTTGAGTTTCTCCAGTTTTTCTTAAATCAGGTAGCAGCTGTCACATCAGACACACATTAGGATAAACAAAGGATTCGTTCTTTAAACAGCCTTTAAACATCAAACACTGTTAGGAGGACATTTGGGCATCAGAAGGTCCAGTGATAAAACCTCCTGTTACTACAGAGAATGGTGTCACACCGCCACCCGGGTGCACATTTTGACTAGGGCTGCAGAGGCTTTCTCAGGCTTAAGTTTTCTGGAAAGTAATTGTGGAATAAACATGTTCTCATGCTGCAAAGGTGAACAAAACTTAGCATCGCATATTGCCTGTGATCCTTTTTACTATTTGTTCTTTGCCATATGTGCACATTAGGTTTTACAGACAAGTAGATGTGATCTCTGCCCCTGAGGGCCTTACAGTCTAGATTAAATATCACATGGAGATGAGACGTTCGCCTTGGTATTCTCAGCAGGGTAGGCCAAGGGTACAGTAGGCATGAACTATCCTTGCTTTTCTAAAAACAGACCTTTCAGTTAAAGGCTGAAACACATCAATAGGAAAGAGAGAACAAATGCTCCCGATTTCTTCAGAGGGCTTCAGACTATGAACTTCTTATCTGATATCTGTTTTTAGCATTGATACCCACATTTTGGAAAATCTGTGCAAGCCCAGCTGGTTTTCACTGCTATTATTAAAGTATGCACTGCCTGTTTGGGCAGTCTAGGAATTTTTAGAATACAGCTTTAGTCCTATTAGAATCACTATTACTTATCATTAACAGTAATACAAAAAGTAAATGTTGTAATTTGGAAAACAAAAAAAAATCAATTTTGGACAGTGTCCTGAAAATTATCTCAGTTTACAAGTTTTGCAGGAAGTTTAATCAAATCAGTACTTGTCGAGCAAATGCTTTTACTAGACTCTGATTTACTGGATTCTGAGTTGTGCTTTTTTAAAGAGAACAGGTCCAATTAGCCTCAATAGCATTACATAAACGTATTAGAAACAGAAGTTTGAAAGTTTTCAAGGCTGAAAAACATGGAGACATACAAATCATTGAGAAATACAAATGCCACTCATTTGCAAAAGAACTTCTTTTGAAGCTTCCCTATTTTAGGTCTAAATCTTTTCTGTGCTGATACTTGTGCCCTCAGGGAACTCCGGGTTCAGGATCTGGAGCTTTTTACCTCCCCAGGATCAGGATTGGCACAGCAGAAAACAGACAGACAATCAATATTTAATAGCAGATTAAACGTTCTGTGTAGTAGAATAACAAAAGCTATAGTAACGTCATTTATTTATTGTTAAGGGTGGTACTAGTATTCTTTTTCTACAGGTAGATTGAGGAGTCTGATTATGTTCTGATGATGAGGTGAGATTTATCAGAATTTGTGCTAACCTACATTAAAAGACACCTTTGTTCTGCTGCTTACTGATATGCTTCGTTAAAATGCTGAATGCACACAAAACTTTACAGAGACAATTGGAAAACACTTTGTAATTTTCTGTGGTGCAGCGACAGACATCATTCACACTGTTTAAATTACTATTAATGGTGCCCTATTATTTGTTTACAGTTTTATTGGAGCAACAAGATGAATGTAGATGTAGCAGCAGTACTAATTCCTTGGGATTCACAGTTATCCTAATTAAATCAATTTCTTCTTTTTTTTTTTTTTTTCCCCTACAAGGAAAGTTTGCATTTGCAAAAAGAGTGTTTTTATCCTTCTTTCTCCTATTTGTGAAATTGTGAAAGTTGCACAAAAATGTAAAACTGTCTTGGTCTTCCTTTTGATGCTATAATGAATCTGTTAAAGATATAAACAAGAATATTGAAATAATTACTCTGCATTATTCATATAGCTGAAAAAAGATTCTCTCTGAGTAGACAATTACTGTGTATTAACATCTTGCCTTAGGGCAGCTGAAATGGTTTTTAATGAGGTGTTACCAATCTTGAATATCTTTCATTTGCCACTTGACCCAACAATTTAATTTTATTGGGTCATCTTGACTTGAGATACTTAGATTTATTGTAGAGGTTTCATTAATTATTTGCTGTATTTAAACAGAATTTTATTGATATAAAAGGTATTTGTTAAATTAATCCGTATTATTCTAAATAATGATAACTGAATAGTACTCAGAATTTCCTGAGTGTTCAGATAGAGAGCCTAAGAATCATTCTGCTAAATTAATATTCAGGTCATGAAAACAACTAAATGAGGCTTCAGACCTATAAAAGTCCACTCAAACAAACATCTGCCAGTGTTTTAGAGGATATTCTGGCCGTGGCATCAGCTATGACCTGAAGGGCAGAGCAATATGAACTTAAGTAAAACAGTATTTCAGATCATTCAAGATGCAGGTAACATAGAAATAAAAATAATAATAATAAAAATAAAAGAAGAAGAATGATTCTTCCTCCAGCACTGAAGACGCAAATAACTGCTGATCAATCACATAGCAGCAGACTGAGTAGGAAAAGGATTTCCGAAGTGTTTTTTTATTTAAATGATATGGCAAAATATACCCATTCTATACCCTAACATATGAGTGAGTATAGCGCACCTGGTTGTACTTGGCAGATAAAATGACGTTTCTGAAAGCCTTTGGCATAAGGAAGTCTACGGTATGAATTTTCTACACTAATTGCTTGTATGAGCACTTGCTATGTAGTAAGAGTATTTGTGTTTAGATACTTCTGGGCAACGGTTCTGAAGGATAACTGGTGCTCTGTGAATTCACACCTTTATTTCACATAAACCTCACAGAAGCAAACCCCAAGAGCTCATGCAGTATTGTAAATTTGGAACAGCATACAAAATGGCTTTCAACAGGATTGTGTCAGGACATCTTTCACACAGTTGGCTGTCACATGTGCACTTGGCTCTTGTCTTCTCTTACCTCTGCCCTTAGCTCCATAGCACAGAGTAACTACTTTGGACACTGGAATATATGGCAACAACAACAAAGAGCTCTTCTCAGGCCATTCTTGTTTTAGACAATTCAGGCTGCTTTACATTCTACCTTGCTGCCACACTGATATTCCCATAGTGTTGCATGTGCTCCGGTGGGCCAGCCTGGGTGTTAGTAGTAAGGCCATCAGAGGCTGTAAATGACTGACAGCTCAGGAGCCCAACAGAGATCTGTCCTTCAAAAGAGAAAATATTTGGCCTAGAATCAGTGGCCTGGAAAGGGAGAGGAGACATGACTCCATTTATATATAAATTATCGGAGTCAAAAATAAGAGCTTGACCACTGCTTTGTTTCTGGCTGGAACATATGGTGCACAAATATAATTCATCTTGGTGAGTGGGAGGAGATGGAGGGTATGAGGGATTCTTTCTGGCCTATATACCAGTACAATGCCAGTTACTCTGCTGGAGTCTCTTTCTTGCCTGTATATGTAATCTATGTTGAATTAATTTGTAGTTGGCTGAATTTCAAACGCATCAGGTTTGTTTTCACGTATGTTGATGGGATTTTCTTTTGGATCAGTTTGTTATGTTAATTAGACCTCCATTTATGCTGCATCGTAATGAGCTTTAGCAACTCTGTGTGTGCAAGCCTGGTGGGAAATTGGCTGGATTTGAACGTTTTTAACTTTTGTTGTTGCCTAGTTCTGATACATTATAGATTTTCCTCTTTCCCAAATTATGGATATTCTAAATAGAGTAATTATTCTTTTCTACTTCTTCAAAGGAAACTTCTGTTGTTGTTGAAGAATATAAAACTCTATTTATTAACTTGCATTTGAAAAGAATGGTTGAGGTGATGGGGTGTTTTTGTTGTTGTTGGCTGTTTGTTTTATTTTTAGCTAAGAGACTTACTGGTTTCCAGACCTTTAAGAGTAAATAGGAGGGTTTTTTATGGCTTCCAGTCAAGCCTCTACTTGGAGGAGAATTACTAGACATCCAAAGTACACTGTTATCTATTTAAGTAAGAAAAGAGTAATGGAAGAAAAACTTAATTTCCCCCTCTCTTTAGCAGAGCAGGGACATTTGTTTTTGAATTTTACATGAACTTCCACATCAACTACTTTATCAAGCCGTCACATTTTTAAAAGCATTAGTCACTAAAACATTGGAAGCCAAAGGATGCTCAATGCACTTGAAAATCAATATGCCTATTTGCATGTCTAAGTATATAGTAAGACTCTCTTTTCAGATGGCTATCTTTTTTAAACAGCAGCTTTTTCAGTGCCTATAAGAAAGAATGTTAGGTGAATACTGATATCCTTACCTATATTGTAAACAGGATCATAAAATAAAAATAATTCAGCAGTGTGAGGGAAAACGTGGATATTTAAGTCTTTTCTGTCACAAGTGCCAAGGCATAAGTGACCTCAGCAGAGCAGATAGGCTTCCTTCACCTCTCTGTGAGTAGGGTATTGATGCCAACTTGGGCTCTCAGCATGTCCACACGCATTCTGTTGGCAGAATGTCCTGCCATGCCCATGTTCCAGGCAGAGCCACATGAGCACAGTCAGTACATGCTGAACCTGAGTGGAAACACTGGGCCCAAGCTAGTGTACCATGGCTTTTAAAAGACTGTATTAAGTCAGTTTGGTATTGTATTAGCAATACTCGATGTTTTTTAATTGTCTAGCTAAGCAGGGGCAGAGGAAGCCTGATTCTGCCAGTGAAATGCCTTCTGCTTACCCTCTATGTTAATGGAACCTCAGCTGAGCTTGGCACTTGAAAGCTTTTTTCCTCAGCAGCCTGAGGCAGTAGCTGTAATTGCCAGCTCATAAGTAGCTTCTTCAAAACAAAACCTTATTTATTCTTTTTTCCACACAACACAAGCTTTAATGGTTTGGAAATGAAGAGCAATTGCCCATTTTTTTTTCTGTTTAGGACTACCTTAGCTTTTTCCATACAACAGTAAAAGTTTAAGTTTATAAATATTCATTTCAAGCAACTAGTTTCCATTTCACCTTTAAAACCAGAATCTTTCTTTCTTTAAATATTTCTGCATAGCAAAAATTGAGCGTACTGCAGAGGCACCTTTACTAACAAAGGCCTAACCTGGTGTGTCCATGAGATGAAAAAGAACAGTTTTTCTTCTTTCTTCCTTTTGCTTGCAGTTTACTAATATATATTCTGGCAGAATAATTTTACAGATGTATGTTATATGTAATTAATAGTAAAAAATATCCTCACCACCACAAGAAAAAAAAAACTAGATATACATCATTGTCCGCACTGCAGTTTTGTCCTTGAAAGTCACATATGCCTACTATTGGCTTTTTGTGATCTTCGCCTATTGCCGATTGAAATAACTTTAAATAAATTAGCATTTTCTTCCTATGTTATATGGAAGAAAAGTACTAGAACGTGTTTTATGCTGATCTTTTTTCTCAAAAGAAGTTTGTAATAGATATTCATCTTAACCTCAGATGTTGTCTTTATCTGACCTTGAGCTTTTCAGCAGTGCATACTTCCAGAGAACATCCTTAAAATAAGAATGGACTCCCATTTTCATCAAATCTGTGTATTAGTTGGGAATATATTATTATGTGTATAATTATCCATAGGATAATTATGAACTTCATTTTCCAAATCAATTCTATCTCAGTGAACTTTGCTACTCAGTGAGATGTCCACTTGTGTCTACTACTTATAAATGTGAAGGCACAAAGGAGCAGAATTAAAGTCTGGAAAACTAAACCTAGCACGTCCTACACTTGCAGTGCTTTTGTTTTCAACCTAAATATTATTTTAACTTGTGGTGTTATTATATATTGGCTCACATAGGGGAACTGCAGAATTCTGCCTGCTGAGCATCATTAAGCACTTTGGTGCTCGGTGGGAGTTTGTTCATTAGGAGGAGTGTGTTATGAATTTTACTGTGTGCATCTATGCCTGTGAGATAGAAGGAGAGAGAGCAAAGCAATGAGAAGAAAATACAAGATAAATCATTTACACATACAAAATAGCTAAATATCAGTACCCTTATTTAATAGAAGCAGAAGGGTATGGCACAGAAGTAAGAAAGAGTCAACATAAGGGCCAGGAAGGAAAAGTCTCCTGAAACCTGTTGCTACTCCTCTTTGGAAACTTGCCTGATTTCCTTAGATTTAATCTGTTTAGGAAAGAACCTCCTGTCTGGCATATTTTGCCTTTTGATTTATCATTTCATTTTAGATATTTGGCTAATCTTTTAATCTTCAGGCAGATGAAAGTAATATTGTATAATAGTTTATTTAGTAACTTGTTCATACTTACAAATGATTTATATTACCAAGAAAAGGAAGAATCTCGTTGGGCTTTTTGTTTAACATCTAAGCCATTGCCATTCCAGTGCAGTAAATTTTCAATAACTCCACTAATAAGAAATCTGTTTACTCTTAATTTCTTGAAAAAAAGTACTGAAAATTAAGATGTTAGATTTGATTTTGAGAATAATATAGCACAATTGTAGAAATGTAAAATAGTAAAATTTTAAATGAAGTGACTTTTTTTTGGATTTTATAATCTTAAATCAAGATGTTTATAGTTGATAATAACCTGTGGAAGATTATTTTCTTATTCCATTTTACATGTCAAAGGCTGTGGGACTGGAGGATGGGATGCTGATGTTTCAGCAAAAGGGTGTATTTTTTATGATCTTCAAAATGTATTTGCTGCCACTTTGAAGTATTGGAAAAAGAAATTACTGGTTCAACTTCATATTCATACTAGTTTTATTCTGTTTTCTGTTAGCTTCTATTATTCACATTCGTATGGATGTGAAGAATATCAGGCTCTGTTTTCCAGCACAGAGGCAGCATACCAGTGCAGTATACCCACTCAGCATAAGTGACATCCATAAGATTTTCAAACACTTATTTTAGCTATGCATGCATAAGATAGTATTTTTCCCTTGGTATGTGCATTAAAAACAAACAAAATAAAGAAAATATCGAAGGAGGAGAGAAATGTGGAAAACATATTATCTGTTCCTTTAAATTATCTTTCCAAATATTTTTTTCTCTATGAAAGTAGCTAGAGCTTAAGCAACTCCTGCTGTCTTGTTGTTCGACATCCACTACTGCCCATCTGCCTATTGATTGGTAGGAAACTCCAAATGGGAATTTCATCTCATTAATCATGTCACATCACAGGGATTAGGACAAAAAAAAATCCTTTATGCTTCACAGCAGCCATCTAATGCCCAGTAAGACAAGTGAACGAATATGATATGGATAGAATATCTTTCCACTAATTAAAGGTCATCTGCTAAAAACTGTGAGTCACACTTGCTTAGAATGTGCTGTAACCTATGTCTACACATACTCAAGCTTTTCAAAATGCAAGGAACAGTAACTTCATATTTATAATGTTAATGTGGCCTAAGAATAAAACACATCTATTAGAAAGTGCTGCAGTGACAGTACTTGCAATAGTGGTTCTCCCTGAATAAGCTACCTGTAAAACTCCATTTCATTGATTCTTTCTTATTCCCCCTCACATCATCATTAATATCCATCCACATGGCATTTCCCCTCTGATATGATCTGTAATCCTCTTACACCACCACCAAATTGTTACTATTCTACTCATAGCCCACATAATCTGCATTATAAGATACTAAGATTTTTCTAAGCCTGTTTGGTACTGTAACAAGCAAGAAAAAAGCAATTAAAATTTCCAAGATGTGATTGAGCAGGTGAGGTGAGGTTTCCTTACAGTTAGGCCTCTATGGCAGATGAGAGGGACACACACAGCCTTGGAAGAAAGCCAACTTATTAATGGAATTTGACCATGCAAAACTTGTTGAAATCCCTCTAGAACATCAAATGCCACATTATAATATCTTTACTGAGCTCTCTGCCATTCCCAGGAAATCTTTAGTTCCCTTTTTAGAGTAAGATTTTTTCAGTAACACTTCCCAATGCAAGGTATGTGGGATGCATTTTGCTTTGAATTTGTTTTGCTTTTTCTCTGCAATGAAAACTCTCATCAGTTAAAAGCAAGTAGGCGTTTTTTGTTGTTGTTGGAAAGAAACTTTCAGGGAAATAAGGTTTATTTTGTCAGAACTAAACAAGTAGTTTTGGTTATTTTGTTTTTTTTTGTTTGTTTTTTCCTTCTTTTCTTTTAAGCTAATAACACAATTTTAAAGTTATAGAGATTTTGCCCGTGAAATCACTGTTTATGGCATCGTATTTAAATCTTAGAGGTCATTTTAGTTATGCTAATGGCTTGATTTGAAGGTTAGGTGATAATACAGATACACTTTTAATTAAGAGATATGCAAATGTCTCTTCGTAGTTATAATTGAGCTGGCAGATTGTTTCTTAACTCTTGCTATTTTTCAGCCTACTGTTGATATACTAGATATCATAACACTATATGTTGTTTATTGTAGTGGATGGTTTTGTGTTACTATTCTATTGCATGTACTCATAGCTGTAGACTTTTTTAATAAAAAAAAAACCTACCCTCTCAATATTCTCAGATCTCATTACTGATATCATTATTGTAAGAAAATGTCAATACAGATACTATATAGATATCCCATTTGTGAAATTACTTGAGTAGTCAGGTAGACATTTTCACTTGTCATGTTCCAGGACTTACTGAGATGAGAGTAACAACTTCTCTACTTTATTGCTTTCTATTTGTTATTTTCTTTTCCATCCACGTATGTACATGTGGATGTATGCTGTAAGGTATGGAAGATATTCCTCCTGTATAAATCTACAATATGTTAGCTAATGAACAGTGTCAACTAGATTGCTGCATGTGTGACTCAGTTGAAACAAAATATACAACACTTAAATGATAAGAGTACCACTAAGGTTGTGCCACTGAACTTCAAATGCTTGCAACTGACAAAATTGACTGTACAGTAGTTATGCTATTATCAAAAACTATATATTTAAGCAGGCTGTTGAGTGGTGAGGATTTAAACACCTTGGACAAAAGGAATCTCCTTATAACTGATCACATCCTTCCCCAGCATAGAATTGTAGAATCTTTTGAGTTGGAAGGGATCTTTAAAGGTTATCTAGTCCAACTCCCCTGCAATGAAGGGATATCTACACCTAGATCAGATTGCTCAGAGCCTGATCCAGTCTGACCAAGCCCCAAGTCCTTTTCAGCAGGGCTGTGCTCCATCCTTACACCCCCCATCTTATACTAAGGTGTTCAAGGAACATGTAGGTGTCTCACTTAGCGATATGACTTAGTGGGCATGGAGGTGTTGGGTTGATGATTGGGTTTGGATTATCTTAGAGGTCTTTTCCAACCTTAACAATTATATGATTCTTTGATAGCAGGGTTTGCCATGACCTAGGTGCAAGTATGAGGTTCTCATGGGCCTACTGCTCGAGCCTGCCTAGGTCTTTCTAGATGGCATCCTGTCCCTTCTGTCCATCCTGCACCACACAGCATGGTGTCATCTGCAAGCTTGCTGAGGGTGCACTTCATCCCACTGTCAATGTCATTGATGGAGGTATTAAAAAGCACTGGTTCCAGAACTGATCATTGACCAGCACCACTTGTCACTGATCTCCAGGCATTGACCCCTTGACCACCACTCTGTGGGTATGATCTTGCAACTTGTTCCTTATCCATCAAACACCCCCCCCCCCCCCCCCCCCTCCCATCAAATCCATATCTTTCCAATTTGGACTGTGTCAGACATCTTAAACATTCATGAATGTGTAACTCCACAAGAGGCTTCTCAAAGGGTAATAAGTAGTAGTAAAACTACATTTTCTGCTCCTAGAGGAAAATAAGATCAACATTGCAGTCAGTAGTGCCCATTCCTCTAATATGGGAAACTCTTCATTTTCTCCTTTCACCAGTCTCATTTACGTTTCTGCAGTATGCTTCAGTCTCCATGGCTTTACTTACAAGGCATCAGATGGCAGTCTCTAAGCCACTCCTTATCAAGCTGCTACTTATCAGTTCTGCTTTATTTTCAGCTGAATGGCTCCATATTCTTTCTTGTCATCAGTCCCCTTTTATTGCAATCTAACATGCTCCACCCTCTCCTCTTTCTCTCACTGGAGCCCAATTTGTCCTCCAGTTTCTGCATTCTCTTTCCATTCTTATGCTGGTTTTCTTCTTGAATTTAGTCCCACTTCTAAAGAAGTGAGGACATTCAGGCCCAGATTTACCAGATGATTTAACCAAGTGTTTTCTTACCCTTCCTATTCTGCTTTTCACTACTCTGCATTTGTAGGAGATAAGATGCCCTTTCCATTCAGAAACCACAGTGGTTAGCTATAGGGTGACTGATGCCAGAGTAGATCCCAGTTCCCTGTGCTTTTCTCCTACTGCATCTTCTACCCTGAAGAAGCTAAGAGTCACTATTAAACCAGGTGTTATTCATACATTTTCAGGGAATATTAGTAAAGCTATTACTATTTGCAAAGCACTGTGTTTTGCTAGACTTTATATGTAACTGATTTTTTTTCCAGAAAAGTTAAATTTGAGGTAGACAGATGGCATGCACAATTTCAACTTTAATAGTTGATATTTTGCAACCTTGTAGGGAGATGCATCTACCAGTAATAGATAACATTGTTCATTCTCCCTATATCTTAAAGGGCTACTTAAACAAGAGACAGAATAATTGAGTCTACTATATAGTGGGGATGAATAAGAATATTCAAGGGAAAGAAAACACATTATTTATCTCTTGAGCTTTCAAGGGAATGTCTATATATAGGTATACGGTATAATGTTGATTTTCCAAACTCGCTCAGAACAAGCAGATATTTCAACACAGCATTGCCGAAAATTTGTCAGGATTTTGCCAGTACTTGATGAGTACATCATCAAGGCATTTTGGCATGGCTAGGCAGTGTAGCTGAGAACAAGGAAATATAAGTGCGCAACATAGATTGTCCTCTGGAGCTCATGTGCATGATCTGCACTCCTATTCTTCACAGCTGAGCCCAATGTGTTCCCAAAGCAGGAGGTCTTTGCAATGTATAGGGGGGATGCAGATACATATCCTTGTAGTCTTTGCATTTTGATCTTGTAAAGCTGTCAATATCAGTTACTTCCTCATGTAGTGACAGTCAATCACCTCACATCTGACAAATATTGAGTAATCTACTCAACCTTTTGCCATTCAGAAAGAAGCTGACAAATCTTTCTTCATGGCTATCTTGCTTATAATAACTTTTCTCAACAAAGAACTGCACTTTTTCTACAGACAGCAGAAAGTTTCATCCCAGACTTCCTAAGGCATTCAGAAAAAAGTCAGCAGACATGGAAGAACCTTTGCAGTTGCTTGTGGTGAATTCCCTATTTTCTTTTCAATTTTACTGCAAGATAAACAACTTACAGTGAGAGAAAAACAGGTTTGGTGCTTAAAATTATAATTTCATACAGCATCCACCAAAAGAGATTTGAATGAATTGTGAGGCATTCCCATTATTTTTGTAACACATCAATACATTTGAAATGTAGAGAAATACAGTTCCAGAATCTGCTATTAAAGCATACCCTGACTCTGCCCTGCAGGATAAGGAAAATGCTTTCTGTGTCCTGCTTGCACTCTCATTTACTCCTTGCCAAAATGATGGTACGTTAAGAGTTTTAAACTATTTAGTTTCTGTAAGTTAGAGCTTGTATTTCCTGTTCATAGCCCTTATAACCTCTTTCTGGTTATAGACTTGCTATATGTGTAAGGTGTGCTATGACATCATTGTGCTGCAAATCATACAATGAACAGGCAACTTGGAGAGGGACGATGGCACTACACAGCAAAGCAGGCATGTCATTGTACAAGGATCTTGAGGCCAGGTAGCCACTGGTTCTACATATGGGTAGCCTTGATATACAGCCAGCAGCAGGATGTGGCCCAGGCCCACTGCCAGTAGCTGGGTTGTCCCTTGGCTCTCTGTGTGATAGCTGCAATCTGCTGCTCACTCCCTGTTCCACACGTGGGTGTGAAATGCTGCTTAAGGGCTACTTCCTGGGAGCAGGAATGTATGGCACATGATCCTAAGGGAGAGTCATAGACTTGATCAGGTTGGAAAAGGCCTTCAAGATCATCAAGTCCATTTACCTTAACTCTAACAACCCTCCACTAAATCAGGTACCTGAGCTCCACATCCAAAGGGATTTTAAACACATTCAGGGATGGTGACTCAACCACCTCCCTGGGAAGCCTATTCTGGTGCTTTTAACAACTCTTTCTGTAAAAAAAGTTTTTCCTGATATCCAGCCTAACCCTTCCCCTGGCAAAACTTGAGGCGATTTCCCCTCATCCTGTTACCAGTGAGAAGAAACCAACCCCTCTCACTGCAGTCATCTTTCAGGTTTTGGAAGAGAGCAATACTCTCAGCCTCCTCTTCCCCAGACTAAACAACCCCAGTTCCTTCAGTTGCTCCTCATAGGGCATATTCTCTAGGCCCTTCTCCAACCTTTTTGCCATTCTTTGGACCTGCTCCAGAACTCCCATGTCTTTTCTGTACTGAGGTGCCTAAAACTGAACACAGTACTCGAGGTGAGGCTTCACCAGTGCTAAGTACAGGGGCAGGATTACTTCCCCAGTCCTGCTCACCACACCATTCCTGATACAAACCAGGATGCCATTGGCCTTTTTGGCCACCTGGGCACACTGTTGGCTCATATTCAGCCTACTGTTCATCAGTACACCAAGGTCCCTTTCCATCAGGCAGCTTTCCAACCAGTCCTCCCCAAGCCTGTAGGGCTGCCTAGGGTTGTGACCAAAATGCAGGACCGAACACTTGGCCTATTGAAACTCATACAATTTACCTTGGCCCATTGATCCAGTGTATCCAAGTCTCTCTGTAGTACCTTTCTACTCTCCCAGCCACTCCCTCCAAACTTGGTATCATCTGGAAATTTACTGAGGGTGCAGTTAATCCCTTCATTGAGATCACTGATAAAGATGTTGAATAGGAGCAATGGAGGAATAAGAAGGGTAATGAAGACTTCTGGTGCCTGAAGCATAAGATATCCAGGCCAATGGAATGTGGGTAGTTGAGCCATTTCTCATTTTTGTACCTCCATTTTCCCAAGTCTAGTTAGTATTTATAAGTTTTTCTTCAAATTCCTTCCCAGGCTTGTTACCATTCTGAATAAGAACAGTCCCTATTTCATACGAGTTATTGGAGAATCTGAAAAAGAGATGTTAGAGAGATGGGAAACAATCCCTCCAGAGTTCAGAGCATATATTGATTTCTAGTGTTTTATGGTAAGCAAAAGTTTAACAACCATAATTTTATGAAAATGACTATTGAAGAAGACATCTGGTGAGAATTCATTTATGTCTTTTTACATTTTTAACAACCTGGCTATTTTTATTCTTCTCATCCTCTCAAAGGGAGTACAATGTAATGAAGCATGGAGCTGGAACTAGGCCACACCTCAGCTGGAAAATGTCAAATTCTATTATGCCACCCTCAAAAGCATAAATCATAGCTGCATTTTTTTTAAGGTAGAAGAATAGAAGGCAACAATATAAAACATTTATCTAAATCCATGTAATGTATTTATAACACAGAATGGTAGTGTGGGCTATTATGTATATAATGTAAAAATATACCTAAATATTTAAAGGCTAAAGTCTGTAGTATGTAGTCTCTCATCTTTGCTGAGGAATCCTTTTGAACATTGTTCACTTCTTTGCATTTAGTTTCTCCTGTTATCAGTTAATAAACTTGCTTGCTTCATCTTGGAAATTACTAGTTACTTTGTTGCATAAAACCCTTATTTTATATATATGAAATATTTTTAAGGGTCTTAAGTCTGAAGAGTGTACTACACTACTATAATATCAAAAATTTCACATTTCAATTCTTTGTTTTGAGCACTGTTTCCTGAGTTTCATTGGTTAAATTATACGTGGGAAGGAAAGCGTGTCTCAGTACCAGCAGCAGTACCATAGTTCATAACTATTCAAACAAGTAAAGAGCATTTACTAAGCATTTAGGAGGAGGATGGAAGACTAACAGATTTGTTTGCTCACTGTCTTAATGTTTCTTCAATATTCCTTTTATTCCAAGAGGACTAAATTATCTACTTGTATTCACAATATGTTTCTGACTTTCTTGATATATTGTATATACCTCGCAATTCAACACCTTTTTTTTGTTGTTGTTCTTTGTTTTAGTGTAATATGACATTGATATATGTGACCATATGACATTTATAGGGTCTGTAGATATCCTATAAGGGCATAGGATTACACACCTCTATCAGAGGTGTTTTGTCTGTAGCTCAGCCTGTAGCAGATGAAGATCTTGGACTGTTTTTAAAGCACAGGCTTGTACACTATAAGGCTACTAGCCTCACAGAGCTCCTTTGTCTAGCCATGTTCCAAAGCATATATTAGGCTGATTATAGTGAGCAGATCATAGTACACTTACTGTATAGCAAATAGGCTACATTCGTTATTATGTAAGTGACTAAAAGGTGGCACAGACCCAAACTCAACCTCACTGCTACCAACTGAAAGCTCTTACTATACAAAACTAGTTATTGTCTAAAACATATTATTTATTACCTAGTAAATATGTACATCATGTGAAGTGCAGCTTATACTTAGCCATTTTTGAGGCTTTGGTTAGAGCTATTCGGAGCCAAATAATCCAGCTGAAAACCACCTCTAAGAGCCATTAGTAGAACTGCATGTTTGCTAAGGTGTGTTGTGTTGAGTGTGGCATCTTCTGTCCTGTATGCAGATGTCTTGTCTCTATCCTCAGGTACAGGAACAGCACTGAGGTATACTAGCTTGTGTTCTTCACCCAGAGAGATCTTAGCATTTCAAGGAGATTAAGCTTTGACTGGAGGGCTTTATTTCTTTATTTCTAACTCAGATTGGAGGTGGTAGAAACAGGATCTTAATTCAGGAGTGAATTTGCTGTGCTAAGTTACATTTCTGTCAGCTAATACTTATGTACATAATTGACACACACTTTTCGTTTTCTTCACTTGAAAAGGCCAGGTAGTCTTTTACTGTTTGTTAGAGAAAGCCCTTAAACCAAATAGTGTTAATGTTATTGAACTTTATTGTTCGTAATGTATTTCCACCTTATATCCAAACAGTGCTTCTGTGCAGTAGATGTTTTAGTGCTAGACATTTGAAATCGTTTCTCCCATTCTGCTCTTACTGATTTGATCTCCTTGGCTTTCAGCAGTCTGTCTAAAGCGGAGGCAGAAGTGATCAAATGAGGAGGATGCAGTTAATGGTGGAGTTTAGAAGCTGTTCTTAAGTTATTCTTAAAAGTTCTTAAGCTATTCATAGAAGTTTAAGAAGCTATTCTTGGGCTGTAGGATAGCATATGATAGCTGTGGAGTTAAAGCTGAAGGCAAATAGCTTAAGAATATTGTGGTTTGTCATGCAAAGTTCCAGCAGCAACAATATATTGCCAGCTCTTAGCAGTCAGTGATGGGTTAACGATCCGAGCTTCTTGCTCAGCTCCAGACAGACATGCTACTGCTGGTTTTCAGCTATCTACTCACACTTAGTTTAGAAGTCGGCAGAAACGGGGTTTTCAGTGCTGGAGTAGACATTTGGCAATGTGTGAAGTGTCAGATGAGTGCTGGTGAATTTGAGAACGGGGGCGAGCATTTCTTTCGCGGAAGGAGAAAATATTCGCAGCACAGAGCACTCAACCTGAAACTGGAGGCACCTGACATAAAGTAGCTTTAAACTAGTCTGCTCCAATTATATTAAAAGCCAAATCCAAACTTGTCCTGCACGGCTGACACTCTGCTGACTTGATCAGCAAATATTGAAATCGAGCATCAAGGAGCTAGCTGCACGCTTAATCAATATAAACCAAATACAGTGTTTAAACGGTGGGCTAAACTTAGCATACTGTGAAAGAATGTGTCTGAAAAGCCCTCTCTGAAAGTGCAGAGAGAGGGGGCACCTGAGAGCCCGCTCTGGAACGGAGGGGTCTGAAGAGGAAGGCAGGCAGGGCCCTGGGATGCAGCCTCTGTGCAGAGCCGGCTGCTGTGCCTTAGCTGCAGAGGGCACAGGTGTGAGTGCCTGGTTTCTCTGCTTTTTGTAAATGCCCGCGGGACTTCAGCCCTTCCCTATATATCTTCATCTAAATGATAAAAGACCTGGTAAATGTTAAAAGCTACCCACTGGACTATTGTTAAGGAAATTTCCTATTAGATTTATCACCGCTTCTGTTAATTCCATTTAGTCTATTAATTTATCCTCTTTTAATTTATCAGGGCGTTCTGGGTTGTTTTTTTTTTTTGTTTGTTTGTTTTTGGTTTGTGTTTGTTTTTTCTCCTCATCTACAAAGTGCTCGGTGTTGACAGTGACAGAAACCTCACAGGAAGCATTGACACGGTTTGAAAAATAATTCTGAAGCCCTTGTGTTGCTAAGGAAGTGTCATTAGTAGAACCAACAATTTAAGGTTGTTTCCTCAGCAGTGGATGAGATAAAGGAGAACTATTTCCAGATTCAGTAATTTTGAAAACTGAAGGAAAGATCTTATCGGTTTGGTGGCTACTTTGAATAGAATACTTCAAGAAAGATTAATAGGGAACAGGGATACCTGTTTTGGTTTATAGCAGGAAAGAGCCTGCAAAAATATTTTAAATAGCTGCTTTTGGCTGCTCTATTTTGCATTTAACATAAAATCTAAGCATCATTTTAAATACTTATCTGTTGCTCTGAAAGTGGTGCCTCCAGTTTATTTCCATGGAAATTACAACAAATACAAAGAGCAAAGTAATGCTGTTTGACAGAGGAAATTCTCAGCTACAAGGTGCTATTTCTGGCCAGCACCATTAGCTGAGCGTTTTTGCTGGAGATGAGCAGGGCCTGCATGCCACGCTCATGAAATTGACATGGCCATCCAGAATGTGGCTTGTCTCTTATGTCACTGTCACAATGGATGAGCAAACTTCTTAGAAAAAGAAAAATAAGCCAAATTTATTAAATTATGAAAAGAAATCCTGTATGGGGTCTGAAATGCAGGAAATCTTTTAATGTGTTTGGGTATCTTCCGAATTTTCCCCATGGGATAAAGGAATTTCTTTGGAAAACTTTATTTTCACAATGTCAACCTAAGTTGCAGACGTGTGAGAGGTATGAAGGAGTTTTATTTGCACCAGGTACAAAATATGACTGTTTTGAGATTCAGCATCCTCAAATACATGACAAATGTGTTTAACAGACTAATACACGCAATTAATTTGAACCCAAAAGCCTGGGTCTAAATACAAACAAAAAAACAACCTTTGGCTCTTCCCTATCAGGGGAAGCTCTCATTATGTTTTTTAAATACCAAGCATTCTGTTCTACTTTAATAGAAATAGGACTGGGACCTTGGAGCTATAGAGGCAGGTGATATTTTACTGTAACTGCAGTGAACTTGAACCATCCAAAGGGAATACATGACACATGTCTGTGTAGCTCAATTTAATGTGCCTGGTTAGACAAGCAAAAAAGCTCATGTGCAATGCATTTGCAATATGTAGATATTGGTGTATCTTGGTATACTGCACAGTACATGCTCGGAAGCAGATGTGTATGAAATCTTTGCAATAGATCATGAAAATGTGTTGGATACTTTAGGAAAAAAAATGCACTTTTTAAGATCAGTTTAATAGAGCTGTAACTAAGCAAAAGTATATCTGGGTGCTGATCAGTACTGAAAAATTATATCTAATGATCAATGAAGAACGTACAATTCATTATTAAAACTATAATCTTTTAAAATTTTAACTTCAAATCTTCCATGTATACAATGCTGTGATTCATAATCCTGTTTTAACAGTAATTAATTTTTATGTGCTATTAATCATTTACAGATCTTGAAAATACATTTGACTGAGATGCAAATAAAATCTCCGCAGATTAAAAATGGTCCACTTGTATCATGTGATGCTGGTTTGAAGATTTCTGGTGATGGGAGGAGGGATTTATTTTTTCCTTTGCCAGTAAAAATAGATCACATCTATTTTTGGACTCTGAATGCAATCTACGTTTCTAATTCTCAGACAGTGACTATGATTTACTGAATATATTTCTGAACTTTGAGCTTCAACAGCATGAAGATACTGGCCAGCTCTTCAGCTGGCATAAATTAATGCAACTTCCCTGGTCTTTCTTAAACTGACCTTATTCAAGATTTCTCTTACGCTTTTAGGCATTTCTGTTTTCTGATGCTTTGATTTTCCTTTTCTCACCTCTCTGGAGTAGTTTCAGACGATCAGTACATGCACGTCTGTGTTACTTACGAACTCATCTGTTACTGTTGTTTGTTTTTTTTCCTGGGACAGTAGAATGTGGGACCTAAGAATCAGTTTGCTTTTATATACTTCAGTTAATATGATCAAACTACTTCAAATGTATTCTGTACAAACAAAATTCCTATAAATGACAAAGCAGGACTTCATCTGCATCCTCTTTTAGCTTTTTTCTACTCTCACTTGTAGGTACGCAGTTCTGTCATGATTGTGCAGTTTTGTTTTATGTGTGTGCGCCTTGGGGTATGGATACTGAAATACATTCCCAATCATCCTCTTTTATTTCTGATCCCAGTTCCATGTACGATCTTTTAATTAGCAGTTAGCAAATTTGGGGTGGGATGGGTGTTGGGTAGGTTTTTTTGGTCAGATATTGTTATATTAAGAAAAAGAAATGTAATGTGTAGATACCTTTAATAAGGTAAATCATTCTTAGTCTGCCAGTTTTCTGCACAGGTTGCTCAAAGAATAGATTTAATGGATCTACATGGAATGTCTTTTCTATGTTGCTTATGCGTTCTCATCTGGCAGAGTACTGCACCATTTGGAACAAACCCTGTATCGTGTAGGCCTTCTCTACTGAAGAGATACAGATTTCTGGCAAGGAATACTTTGTGGGGGAATCTATGTGTATCTTCTGTGTATATTTTGAGACAGAACGCCTAAGAATACAGCACAGAATATGATAATACAGAATATAGAAAAAAGTGGTTGATTACCATTTGTATTTTTAGTCTGCTCATCTCAGGAGAATGCCAAAACCAAACTTCAGCAGTCATATCCATCTGTATTATTCTCCATGTCAGTATAAAACAGTGAGACAGTTTCACAAACTAGATTAAGAATCATAGTTTATATTGCAGCATAAAATTACTAAAATTGTATATAAATCTGGATTGCAGGTCATACGTTAATGCAAAAGCTCCAATTTATTTTTTTTTCACTTTGTCTGTTTAAGCTACTGGGCAAGTTGTTGCATGAATAAATATATTTTCTTCCTCTGAAACTGTGTAATATTAAATGCTGTGTTGTTGGCATAAAATATAAGTTGATCAGACAGACAAAGATTATTATTCTGACAACAGCGTACACAAGGGTATCGTTGTACATTGAATTTCAGTGTGTAATATGGTATAAATCTTCATGAGAGCCTCAACTTTTATTGGCTGCACAGAAGGTGCTTTTCCTTATTAAATACAGGAGATAGTCCCAGGGGATTTTGTAAAAAAAAAAAAAAATCTTAATCCATTCTTTTTCTTCTAGTCTCTGGGCCCTGACAGATACAGCTGGGTAAGCATTTCTCCTTTGACTGCTTGGCCACAGATACAGCCATGCTTTGGCACTCGAGCCCTCATAATGCTTTGCCTCAGCAGAACCCATCAGATCCCACAAAATCTCCACCTTTCCCATTCCATAAATGGATGTGTGTGCTCTCTACATCCTGCAGGACAAAAAGTAGCTTCCTTCTACAAAGCATTACCAATACTACCATAATAGAGGTGTGGGTTCTGATTCACTGTTGCTCCTTGGTAGCATCAACAGTCCACATCCTCTTATTACGATTGCTGAGGATTTTCAGGGCACAGGGACACTAATAAGCACCTTCACTTCCATGCCCTGCACAACATGAAGGGACAAGGACACAAAGATGCTTTCTTGAATTTAAGCTACATGAATTATTTTCCTGGTCAATGCAGGTATACTGTCTCTCTTTTGGAAGTAAGTAATTAGGAAGTTTTCACATCCAATGCAAAAGCTTCTGGAACAACTTGTTCCACTTAATACTGAATGAAATTCCAATATATTCACTGAAATTGGAACAGTAGAGCCATCCTAGGTAAAAACATTAAGTACTCAGCTGCAGAGTGATGGTTATCTCACACACTGGGTAAGGTCGCTGAGGATAAAAGTAGAGCTCAGACCTGTGTCTCTTCTTCAGATCTCCTGAATTCAGGGCTCACTACTAGAATACCAAACACCCAACATCATTTTTTCTCCCAAATTATTGTCCTTCATTATAAAAAGTTATCAGTTGCGATATTTCAGACTCTTTTAGAGCCCACATTAAAGGAATTGCCAGTAAAATTGGGATGTACTTTTTTTTTTTTTAAACAATTAATGACATCAGTCTGACTAATTGCCTGAAATTATCTTTTCTATTCAGGTACTTCGTGTTATAGCTTTACAGCATGATACACTTAAAATTTTAGGCCATACTAGTATTTTTTATATCAGTACCAGCTATAAAATCTGTATGCATCACCTTTATGGCATAAATTAGGACTGAAATCTGTGTTAAAGGACATGTTATTACTGTTGTTTCTCTACTACTGACTTGTGTATTACTGTGTTGAAAGAGCAGCAGTTCTAAGAAGGATGAAAAAACACTTTTTTCAATCAAATGAACATGAAATTGCATACATTGTTTTCAAAATTACTTATCATATGTAAAGTTATATTGCATAGAGCTAAATAATAAAAGTAAGTGTATTTTTACGTGTTCTCCAAATAAGGTCACAGTGTTTATAAATGTCTTAGCATTAAGCTGGGCGAGCAATTCTGGTGGCAGTGCATGGAACAATGACAAGAAATGTTTCAAACACACGTACACAAATGCTCATAGTCGATTTAAAAAATGCATGAAGTATAACTTGAAGGCTAACTCACATTTACAGTTCAGAAAGTATTTTTTCACTTGTGTATGAAAAGATATTGATGTGGGAAAGTCATTCTGATGAGGAAATGGTAAGAGACTCCGTTAACTTAAAGTGAATATTCTTTATTCACTGCTAATTTTAACCTGCAGAAGGGATAATTTCTGTCAGCTGTTAACTCTCACCTGTACCATAGGTAATATATAATGTTTGTAATGGTTTTCACAGCCTAATTTTCTTCTGCTGGAATTGTGTATATATTTTCAAAATAGCAAAGTTAGGAGTAGCTATAAGATGTAGTACAGTTTGTTTTCCTGTTTCTGCCTCTTACTATAATAACTTTTTAACAAATGTTTGTGTTTTAATAGAGTTGGGTTTGCTTGTTTTTAGCTGAATATTTGTTTATTGTCTAATTGTTCTCTGGCTGTCAAACTGGCTGCATACCAACATCCAGGCAGCAGGGATTCTGAGCAGAGAAAATCAGCACGGATTTCCAGCAGAAGTGCTTCAAGCACTAGGTGGATCTTAGCATACAACAAGTTAAAGATGAACTCCGAATGTTCCTTTGCATTTTCGGTGCTTGGTGCAAATTGATCATGATCTGTATCCTTCTGCTTCTAAACACATCCTTTTCCTTCTTCTCTCCATACATTTTCTTCCCTTCAGCTGCCCATCCTTTTCAGCCTTTAGGCAAGTCAGTTTAAACCATTTCTTTGTTCTTTGCCAGCACCTCTGCATATCAGATACCTCTACACCCAATATTACTTATCTGTATCTCCTTATTTGTATCTCCTTACTTTCTTATATTTATTTGTAGTTCATTCATACCTAGTTTCTGCTTGCAAAGATTTTATAATTCAAAACGGTGGACCAGAAATGAACTCCTGCCCACGAGCAGTGACAGACCTGTGGGAAGTATAAACTTGTACGTTACCTGTTTCTGGCAGCTGCAGCTGCTGTAGCCTTGTACACTGTCCTTTTTTCAAAACAGCTTTGCACTAACCCTACTGCCTTCTCTGGATTGTCTGTCTCTGCTTGGATTTCTGAAAGCACATCCATGTTGGCCTCATTGCATGTATTTGTTGTACACTGTGCCCACAGGAGGGTGGGCCAGCAGGCACTGTGAGAATTAAGGGGGAGCATTTTTTGTGCAGCTAGAGCACTTCAAAAACGTGATCCAGCAGGAGAAGTGGTCACTGAGGCTGCTCTCCTGCAGGGGGTCTGCAGCTCAGAATAATAGCTCTTGAGTTATTAGCTGGTTTTGTTTGGCATTCATCTTCTGGAGTTACTGCTAATGTTATGTAGGCAGAAGAAAGTATAATGGCACATTGATGAATATGTGTCATTTCCCCTTCTTTCTCTTAGAATTGTATAAAATGGAAGGGCATAATTAGAATGTTAGTAAGTATAATGGATCAGGATTTATTTTGTGTTTTTCCCAGACTCAACAAATAATTTTTTCTGTCTGATTTACAAATCTTCCAGTTGAAGAATGTACAGTGGAAACAAAATAAATATAATTTCTCAGTTCTGAGAACTGATCAGATTAGGAGAGAAACAGATGAGAAACAGGCTGTGGCCACAAGCAGGAGGAGTCTGCTTTCTCATGGGCTGTGCACAGGCCAGCTGGCAGGACAGGTAGACCATGGGGTCTTGTGTGTCTCTACCATTCCTCTGATGTGCCCTTTGCCACTGCAGTGGTTGTGGCTTCTGGCTTGTTCTTGTATCTAATCTACAAAACTTGAGCATGAGATTTGCCTGAAGTAAAGAAAAAGATGTTGAGCAGCAGGGCTCCTGCTCATAACAATAATGGCTCTAAGTTAAATTTCAGACAGTAAAGCAATTCACACTAAAACATTACTTCTAGTTTATAATTCAATATTCCTGTTTTTGTCTGGTGGAAAAAGTACCTAAGATTTACATTTGGTGTGTCTTGTGTTGGCTTTGAGCATCTTTATGAAAGCACCTTTATGAAACATTCAGATTTGATAGAGGCTTGAGTATTTGATAGTACGATCAGACTAGGAAGCTCTCCTGACTCCCTTCCCCCACACACTGAATCATGTGCCATTATTTTATCTTCTTGATTACAGAGTATATTAAATCCAGAATTAAGACTGTATGCAACTCTTTTCACAATTCAGTGTGTCATAAACTATATGATTTTGCTATTTAGAAGATTGTTCTCCAAGTATGTTACCTTTTTTTTTTCCTTTAAGCATATTTTCCAAGAACAATTAAGAAATAGCCATAACGTTTCCCAGCTACTGTTCATGAAAATGTAGTGGCAGATAGCTGCAGTGCAATAATACATGCAAGCAGAGATGGCAGAAGATGAGAATGGTCATATCAAGTGAAACTGAAGGGGGCCGAGCCCATGTTCTTTCCAGGCATATGCAGAGGGAAAAGGTGGGTCAGCTGTGCATCAAGGCTACATATCTCTGAGCCCTGAAATCCATGAGGACATCCATGAGGACACTGAAGCCAAAGGCACAATCTGTGTGCTTAAATCACCCAGACACCTTTGTTTTGTGGGATTTTTTTTTTCTTTTCTGAAATGATGAGATCACTGATCAGATGTAAGCTAACACCTTAGCAACAGCTCTCCACCAGAGGTCCCACAATAGAAAGGATGCTTCCTTCTGTTGCTTTACCTGATACACGATACCTTGAAAGGCTTGACTTCTTGTATCAAATGCTGTGATCATTTTCTTGTCATTTGCCTTGTGGCATTAATGATTACATGGACCTCTTTCTCATGAATTCTCAGTCTTTTTTTTTTTCCCAAGATTTCAGAGTCCTGGTTTATGTAGATGTTCCTCATACAGATTATTGAATGATACTTCAAAAGTTTAGAATAAAAAAAAGCTTTTTCTAATGCTAAGTGATACTTGATTTGCCACTATTAATTAGTTCTTGTAAACTGGTGTAATGTTTCATTACCAAGTATGACAAAGCTACAAATATTTAATGACAATTTCAATCATCTATGTCTATTGTATTCTCTGGCAATATAATCTCCAAATTAATTATTCCCATGCTTTTGACTTCATTTTCATTTCACACATGGTCACAAATGATGCGTAAGTTGTTGAGCACGGAGTTAAGACACAAGACCTCATCAACATAAATTAGTCTGTAAATTTGAGAAATCTGTAATGATGAATTTTTTCCAGTGATTGCAGAAATGTGTAAGCATAGTTATAAATGTGTGGAAGTGTTCCTTGAAAGGTATGCAAAGGCACCATAGAATTTCTGCAAAGAGAAGCCTTGCTTTTGTTCTGAGCATCTCTGTCCATGGAGCAAGCAATCTTACTCTGCAAGCAGGATACCGACCATTTGGTGCTCCATACTTAGGAACAGACTGTGATGTTTTATCTTATTTTTGAGGTTTTACATTCATTTTAGAATAATAGGTCTTCCCAATAAAATTGTATACTTCAGTATTACACATTATACAGAACATTCAATCCTCCAGCCCAGGTGCTGAGGAGCAGTGGTCTGGTGGTGTCTGTAGCTCAGTACTGCTGTGATTCCATGCAGTGAGCTTCTGCTGTCCTTCTCCTACGCCATTCTCTCCTGAAAGGGAAAATTATTTATTCTTTTCAGGGGGAAAAGAGGGAAAGGCATGAGGAAACTTGATGGCCAGCATAACAGGGAGAATATTCCAGAAAAGCCAGCCTCAGTAAGGGGCAAGGGGTGCTAAGGCATGCCAGATAGAAGGCTGGGAAATACGAAGGCACATAACAGCTACCGCTCTCAGTAGCAGACCAAGTGTGAGCCAGAAACTGATCAAGTCAACAGGAGTTTCATGGAACCATGCTATGACCCAAAGCAGGGGAAGTTGATCTCCTTCCATCCTGATTGCAAAGCCATGCAACAGAAAATTTGCTCATAGCAATGCCGTAAGCTTTGGGTGGAGGATCTGCGGTGTTATAGGGAACAACTGCATGCACTATTTCAGCAATGGCTTTTAAATGCCTGATTTTGGTGAGGAAGACCCTGACCTCCCTTGCTTTAAGCAAGAAGAAAAGCAGACTTGAAAGCAAAGGATACTTTGCTTGCAAGAGCCCAAAAGCAGCTTATCACTGAGCTAGAGTTTATAAGAAATAAGCAGTAAATTGTGTCAAATTTGGACCTAGCATCCTTCTAGGTCTGTAAGTTTCAGGAGTGAGAAGAATATTTTATAAAAAGAAACAAGATGACCTCAAACAATGGTGTCACCAAAGAGCAACTACCAACATATTTGTGTATCCAGGAAAATGACTCCTGGAATATTTCCAAAATCACTTCTGGCTCTGTGTAAATTAGGAAGATGAATGCATATGCCCATGAATTGTTTAACTGTAGAAATGTCTTTTTTTCCTATATAACAGATGCACGAAAGGGAATGGGAATGTTTTATAACTTAGGGTTTTAAATAATAAATTAACGGCTTCCATTGTCAGTTTGAGAAGTTTTGATGTTTTGTGTAATGTGTAATACTGAAGTATACAATTTTGGGGGGAAGAATTATTTTTCTCTTTTTAAAGGGAATATAAAACCTCAGAAATAAGATAAAACATCACAGTCTGTTTCTAAATACTTTGCATCTTAATATGCTTGAAGTTCAGGCAGTAAGTAATTTCTGAGTTTTTCCCTTGAGCTGCGTAGTTCTTTTCATATGTAATTATTCTCTGAGTGCATTAGATAATGCTATGGTTCCCACAGCTGTATACACATCTATAAATCATTAATGAGGCAGTTAACTGAAACAAAACTATAAAAGATTTGCATTACCCGGCAGAACCCAGCCTTAATTGACTTCCAGTTATTTACAATTAATTTTTCCATTTGGAATAATGATTGCAAGTAACTTTGGGTTGTTTTTTTTTTATTACTCAGGAATTAGATGCTGACTATTCATCAAAAGTTTTTACAACAGGGCTCTGTCAATGGACAGTAATGAGCTTGAGGTAATCTTATTTTTACATACTCATACACCCCCACACATTGGCAGAGGAGACAGGAGTGGGAGCAAGGGGTTTGTAGTAAAGTGGGGACACAAGTATGTGCTTCTTTATGTATTTTTTTAATCACATACCTAAGTTTTTCAACAATTAATTTCCTTTCCTGATTTCAGCATCTAGCTGAAAGGCAGCACGGTGAAGAGCTGGCTCCAGCTCAGGCTAGAATAAACTGCATGCATGAGGAGTGAGTAAATATTTCTGTCTTTCTATCCTAGAAGACTATAAAATAGAGGCTAAGAAATAAATAATGTAAAAGCTACTAAGTAAATATTAATTCATTATGCTATTTAAAAGATGACTTTTGTAGAAATACACTGGACAAAGTAAACCCTTGTTAGCTTGTCATTATTGGCAAGGCATGGGCATTGAGGCCGTGAGTCAGACTCTGGACATGCACAACAAAAAGATCTGCTCTGCCTGCCATGTAAGCATAACTCTCATTGACATTAATAGGCTCTGAATGTGTTCATCAGGAAGAGATGTCATGTTCAAATTCCTAATAAAACTTCAGCCAAAAAGAGCCAGAGCCCATTTGCAGCAGCTGATGTTATCTTACATTATCTTTCAATCTTTAATTTTCAAAATGCCTAAGCAGTTAGATCTCATCAGTAGTAACTGCTGGTCATTTCTCTGTTTCTACATCTTAGCTGTAAAATCTTACATACTCAGGTGCATTCTATTGAAACCACTGTCCTTGGGAACTAGTTCTTCTTTGACACATAAGCAAATGGGACCTTTTTTCCCCTTTGCTATCCTCACTGGATACCAGATGCAGAAATACACGGTCAGGCTTGTTTCTTTCTTCCCCTGCTGCCCACTCCGTGATACAGCTGTCATGCTAAGGAAGGAGAATAGACTTCATTTCTTTCCTGTTTCAGAATAAGTAATTTCATTGTCCTTCAATTTATACTAGAGTTTCTTTCCATTTATGAAAATTGGCTAGGCAGGCTGCTCAGAGCGAGGAACTGAAACTAAAATCAGCACAGTGAGTACAGAAAGGGGTGGCTGTAAAGAGTATGAGATGCTTTGAATTCTCTAAGTTTTGTAGACCAAAAGACAGGCACTGGTAAATGGGGGAGGGTTTAATTCTGAGCAAAGGTGAACTAGCGGCTGTTTTCCTCGCCTTATCAATAGGTGCCAGCAAAAGGCCACAATAATTGATCTAGAAAATGTGGGCCCCATGACAATCAAACAGGCGTAACCTTGACAATCTTGCAATCTAGTGCTGAAGTAATTTTTTCCCAGGTTATGTTCCGCTGGATTATGTTACGATGTGTAATGTAAAGTAACGTGACAAGACTAGACATGGGTCATTCAGTCTGTCAGTAATTCAGAGCCTGGCAAATTGGCCCTCCCTCTTCACCAGTCCATGAACTTCACAAATATTTTACTTATTCATGCCGCACCAGCTAGCTCATTATTTAGCTGGAAATACCACTGTGATGTGTAAAATCTGAGAGGCTTTTCTTTCTGAAATCGGGCAGGTACAGGATGAGCAAACTGTATCATTGTTTTATTATTAAGCTACCACATTCTGTCAACACACCGTTGCCAATTACATTGCAAATAATTGCACAGTTGATAAATTGTGCAGCACAATTTACACTATTGTTGTCGGAATGTGATCATGATGCTTCTTTTTGGGCTGGATTTCCTGGGGTGGAGAAAGGCCTACTTTGCTTCTTGTAGACTTAGATCTCCTATAACCTCTTATGATTATATAATGCGCATGCTATTGCTGTCGTCACTGATTTTTTCTTTCACTGGCTGCAATTATTTTGATAATGAAAAAACTGAGAAGTCCGCGAAATTCCAGAAAGTATTAAACTGATCCATGCCTCCTTTCTTATATAAATTCTGAGCAGTGTGTTACTGCCTATCTTCAAAAGAGGGTACAAGAGAAACCAAGGCTTAAGGATTTCTTGAACGTTTTCTCAGAAGAAGCCAAAAATAATGTCCGCAAAGATGCAGCTTTCAGTTGGTGAAAAATTCTGTTTATTTGAAAAACTATTAACTACCAAAAATATGTAATTTACTTACCAGCACTGTTATAAATCACGAGTCTTAGCCCTGCAGTGCTTCTCATCACAATAGCAGATGTCTCATTTTTCTGTGACTCCTTGCAGTGTTACGAGCGTGGCCTGGTTTTGATTTGGTTTCAGAGCCGGTGTCTGTGAATCAGCTCTGTGAATTAAATACAACTGCTTTTCTCTTTTCTCTTTTTCCTTTTTTTTTTTTTCTTTTTTTTTCCGTGTTAGTGTGAGCTGAACATATTAAATATTAGAAGAAATAAAGAATTACAGTCAAGGTGCGAGGAATTCATTTTTTCCTTGGAATGTAATTTCTGTATTAAACTACCAGGAAAAAGCTATGAAAGGAATCACTGGTTTTTCTACTGCTTTGCACGTTGTAGAGTCATTTCAACATGTGTAATATGGGTGTCAAATGGTAATAAATCAGCTGTCAAATGCTATCAAATACTTGCACAGGTGTAAATGATCACATAAAATGCAAAGCACTGATCTGACACAAAAAATCTCTGATTGCCATTTCTGTCTTCATCAGTTTTATGGAACTGTTAAAAGAACCCCAGTCCAATAGGGAGCTTATTCCTCATTATCCAGGTTACTAGCTTTTTTTGGTCTCATTTCCTACTTCTAGCAAGTTTTTCTTTCTTTTTTATTCCCATTTGACATCAAGAGAGAAAATGCAACAACTTAAATGGTACTGCTTTGGACTGATGTACTAACAAAAACATTATGTTTCATGATTGTAAGAATGATTGAGCTTTTTTTTTTCCCAGCCAAAACATCTCTGTAAGTGCCCCAGCATCATCAACTGATGGCAGCACAGCTCTGGGAATAAACAGACTTCAGCTAATGGCAGGAATCGACAGGGGAAACATGAAACAGGTATTTCTTCTTCATAGATGGTGAAACACGACTGAAGTTAAATGCCACATCCTACTAGCACTGGAGCCAGTTAAATTTTATTCCTCATGTTTATTTATTTGCCTTTTTTTTTAAAAAAAAAAAGTTCATCTAGTTTCATTTAGTACCCATGTTTTTCTCCTTTGTATTTGGCCACTTCTATGTTGGTGGAAATGAAAACTCTGCAGACACTGCATAGACTGCAGCCCCAGGGCTGTGCCTACGTGGTGATGCTGTGACAAAGCTGCTTAGTGTTTGCATTAGGCTGTTTATTTGGAATGCACTCTTAATACTCCTGCTGTTAGAAATCCTATACTGTAATATTCATTGTAAAAGAACAGTAATGCAACCATCATTAGAAAGAAACCAGTATTCACCCAGTGATTCAAAATCACCAAGCGTCTATATGTTGTCTTATTTCAGTCTTCTGTGTAAAGTAAGAGTGTAAATCTCATTGGCTGACTGAAGCCCATAATATTATATCAGAGATGGGCCAGTTTTGGATGAACTTCCAAACTCTGTATGAACTTCCCAGCTCTGTATGAACTTCCCACTTCTCTGGCTGTTCCATCACCACCATCTCTCTGATTCCCCACCAATCATTCCTAAATACTGGGCATCTACTCCTTTATCAGGGAGAGCAAGCGTATGTATGGCCTCACTTAACTGTACTTGTTGGTTTTTAAGCAGAAATATTTCCTTGTCCCATAACTAAACTCTGTTGCAGCAGCCAAAGCAGAGCTGGCAAAAGGTATCCACAACCCAGTGAATGCACATTTCAGTGCCACTTTTGTGCAAGTGATGCATGCATTTTCAAAGATATGGCATCAAACGTCTTTCTAAGAAGCTGAAGTACTATAAAAGATCTGATATGTTGAGGATGGTTTTGATAGTTCTGTGTTCATGTTCAGAATTTTGGATTATGTCAACAGTCACATAATGAAGATATAGTAAAATCTTACCGTATTTCTAAATGAATTCAGAATAATCCTTCTTATTTTAAAAAATGAGCTCCACTAAGACTTTTTTCCCTTTCCTTTTATTACCACACTGCAATTTTCATGCAAAGGATGATCTATTAAGAACCCGGTGTTAGCTGGCCATCAGAAGCAGAAATGGATGATGGTTTAATGGAAAGGGAGTGAGCTGCAGTATTTGTGCCGTGCTGACACTGAATCTGTTCATTTCAATTGATTTCTTTGAGGAACAGTTATCGAAGTGCAGTAATTCATTATTTTTCTATAAATTCAGAAATTAAAAAATGCTGCATAAAAAAGTTTTTTTTTCCTCCCCTTTCATCCCAACTTCAAATAGTCCAAGACTCCCTTACTTGCAGACAGAACTAAAGTTAAAATGTTTATGAACAGTAACGTTACAAGGCCTAAACACCCGTAGTAGGCACAACAAATAACTACAGCACATGGCCCAGCTTAACATAACTGCAGAGCCCTCCCCACCTCGCTGCCAGGCAGCAGGTGGTCGGCTGTTGGGCAGGGGGCTCTGTGTCAGCACTGCTGCCAGAGCTCACAGCCACACAGGGCAATGGGGCTGTGCTGGGCCTGTGCTCTGACTGCACGCACACACGCGCGCACACACACACACACGCACACACACACACACGCACACACGCACACACACGCGGTAGTGGAGCTCAGCTGAGGCCACAGAGGAAATTCATAACAATCTGGGTTAGCCCACGTTTTGTCATGTTACCAGAAATATTCTGTAAATAAATATATTAGTCGGCCACTTACTTGCAGGTAGCGATTACTTAAACCAGCATTCAGCTTTTAACGCGCTGCCATTCATTTGTAACAGGGAGCGTTCTCGCTGTGTATTACTATAGATCCAGGTTTTAAATTGAGATTGGTCACTATTGATTTTGTTGGTTTAATGATGATAGCAGGCTGCATTACACAAGATTCATAAAATTTCTGATCTACATGGGCCATTATGGTGCCTGCATTGAGCTGGGATCACCTTGTGCCCCACTGCTACAGTGCCACGGGGCTGGGGGCTGTGCCCAGACCTCATGGGTCCTATGCAGAGTGGTCCTACTACCAGGAGGTGATAGGAAGTGAAAGAAAAAAAAAGAAATCTTCACTTTTCTAGGAACTAATCAGTCACAACTGGCCACAGTTGTTGCTTGTTTGGGTCCTTAATATCTTCCTAAGTGTCAGTTACAGGTGTGCTTGTTAGTTTCAGCTTGCAGCAGAAAGCTCGTTGTCTTGGTTTGTCAGCATTTATCAGGAGCTACCTAATAGGACTTAACAAAAAGATTCACTCTCTGAAGTTTATCAGTTCCTTAAATCTCATTTACCAGTACTTTGACATTTAAAACTATTCTGGGAAGGGCAAATTAGAAATCAATGATGTGCTCATCAACCCTGCATCAATGCAGCTCTAAGAAATGTAGATCAGTCAGTGAGGGAAAAAATGCTATACGTGCCTTTCTAGAGACCAAAGAAAAATGCAAAAATGTGAACAGTTCAAAGGCTGAAATATTTAGTTACATTAAGTCTTTCTGAAACGCAAGATCTTGTCAAAGATCTTCAAAACCTGCAATTCCAGCACTCATTCAGTCGATCAGTCAGAAATGATGCAGTGTCCAAGGAAGGTTTTGCTTTTTAAAAAAGATTTAGAAATGTGATCTATCAGAGGATGCTGATGGAATAGAAACTGAAATTAATAAATAATCATAGAATTCAGTTTCAGGTGCTGCAGCATTTTACTCACGCAAGCTTTTATTCAGTGCTGCAGCACTCACCATTTGCGGAGCTCTTCATATCGTTCACTTTTGGTCATTTAATCACTGGCAGTGTGATTAATGCAGTTATTAGAAAGCTTGCAATACAACTAACGTGGGATAAACCATGCTTGTGCATTATAAGACACTGTGAACTATTCTGATAATTATTTTGATCACCTGTAAAATGGAGCTGGGCATGTTTTTTGAACTGAGACCTGGTTAAGCTAAAAGGTTTCTCTAAGGGATCAAGAATCAAATTATTTTCTTCCGCTGTATTCTATAGCATGGCTTGAAACTACATATTCAAAGTTAGAAAGTCTGTTAAATGAGACTCTCTGAGAAGAAAACCTAGTGATGAAAAACTGAAATTTGAACACTGTAGGTATATTTGTAATAATACACATATAGTAAATTTCCCAGAGATCTATCTAGTTTTCTTTGTTTTGCTTTGCTTTATGTGACAGTGATTGAGTTCAGGGTGCACAGGACATAAATGTAAGCATGCATACATAAACTTGGGTTTGTGAGTAAGTACTGGTATTGTTCCTTTGACCCATGAATGAATAGGTGACTACTTAATTCCTCATCTCAGTCAGCTATTTTATGAAAGGAATATTTCTGTTACCTGCAAAGTTTGGAATTTGTAACATAAAATAATTAGGAAATTTTTTCATACCAACCCACCCTCTTTATTAAGTAATTTCTTCAAGTATTTTTAATAGTGCAAATTATGGTTTTGCATTAGTACAATAACGATGGGAATTCACAGTCCAAAAATAAAAAATCTTAAAAGATTTCCAAAGTCAAACAAAAAAATTTTAATACTGTATTTTAGCAAGAACATTTTTAACAAAGAATGTGTACTTTAACTTAATATGGTACAACAGAGAAACCATACTTAAAAGTTTCCATTATCTAACACTCTACTGCATATTCATTTTTTCATCTTAAAAGACCAAAAGCCAAGCTGAACTGAGCATAAAAAAGCATCAATTATAATCCTCATATTACGTCAGCTATTAGGGTTTAGCTCACACTTCTGAATTGGTCATCTAATGAAAGGACAATTTTTACATCATTCTTTTAAAAAATGTACACACATTTCTTTTTAAAACGTAATATATATCGAGTATCTGCTTCAGTAAACAAAGCTTAATTTATAAACACAATCGAAACAGCTCCATGTTGAACAGTTTCAGTGATAAACTGGACTTGTATGATGTACAGCCAGTGAGGACCTTTGTGGCTTAAAATCATTGTGCCATTGCTATACAGTAATAGCTACCTCCTTAGGAAAAAAACAAAACAAAACAAAAAGAGTTCTTTGGGGGTGGGAAGGGGAAATAATTCCTGTATGTGCTTAAAAATACTAAAACTCCTTTCTATCTCCGGGGACCTAAAAATGATCTGTTGCAACAGGCTTGGTTTGGTATGGTAAGCTTGTAAAAAGTCTCAATATTTCTTAATGACAATACGGCAGTTTTCGATGCAGCAACAGTAAATTGCTTGAAATTGTCCTTCAAGTTTCATGCTACAAATCCTGTTCCTCACACAGTACTGAAGGCATCAAAGGTTGGAAGGGACATTTTTCATGAACTATATAGTCTTCAAATAGTGATCATTATACATTTTTCAACAATAGGTGTTTCCTTCAGTACATGATGGTAGGTTTGATGTATGTTCTGTTTTCTGTAGGAAAAAAAAAAAGAGGAAAAAAGTCAATTACAGAGTTGTGCATTTTAGAATTATTTGAAATGTAGGTGGGTTTCCTTGATAATTTATGGACTTTTTTTTTTTTTCTCAAAACAAATGATCAGATCTACAAGTGATAGAAGCTGAGTACAAACTGAGCATGGTTTTAGGGAGGCACACAATGACAAAGCCTTGAGAGCCCCCAGTCAGCACTGGGGGGTCTGTGTTCAGCAGAGCAGTGAGCCGCTGCCCACCTCCTGTCCTGAGCCACTTGTTTCCTGGGCTGCTCCCAGCTGGCATTTGCTAGAAGAGGCTGTAAATATTTTGATCTGCATTTTTGTCTTTTGTGACGTTTGTTTTTTAGCTGAACACTGTCTCTTCTCAGAAGGCAGTTGGTGTTGTACTGCTTACCTCCTAACACAGGGTAGTGGCATCAGCTTTACAATGTATCATTATTATAAGAACAAAACCGAGGGAACAGTGTGTTAGAATACAGCTGCACTGCATTAAAAACATAACAGAAGTAAATTAGTATCTGTTTTTTGGAAAACTGTTATTTCACTCAGAAACCTTTACTTTTTAAATTATTTCTCTTTACTTAGGGAAACAAGTAGAAAGCTACTTCCATCCTTTGTAAGACCATTCCTAGTTATACTACCTATCAACTGTGATTTTTCACATTAAGCAATGCTAAGGCCAGAGGAAAAATAAATATGCCCACAGAAACTACAGCTAAGACTTCATCTAACAAGAATCCATATTCTTGTTCATTATACAATGAATCATGAATTCACCCAGCTAAACGCACAAGTACTGATCTTGAAGATGATAGCAAAATGATAATATTGAGAAGCATTTTGTATAATGTTGACATCTATCCCATTACTGTTTTACATATGCCAATACTGAGCACTCATAAGGAAAGAACAAGTATTGACCTGCTAACTGACACTGATCCTTGGAGCAATCTCAAACTTTGCCACATTTCAATTTCAGAATGCATTTCAGCTATAATATGAGTGATTTATCATTTAGCAGTAGCTGTCAAAGTAACCTCCTAGATAAAACAAAAACATCTGGAACCATAAACAGAGGAGAGCAGTAGCTGAATTTTAATCCAAATCCGACATGTTCACTTCATTAAGAACAGGAAACAGCTAATTAGTAATTGAATGTTTCATGGTTTTAAGGAGGCTCAGACTCTCCAAACAGAGATGATTTAATATGTGTTTTGGATGTAAACAAGAATAAAGATCGGAAGAGCCAGGGACATAACATCTCTGGAGGAATGTTTGGGAGCATGGGAACCTCCAAAGAAATGACTAAAATTAGCTTCAGGCCTTTGGCTGATTAAAATTATTGTCTTAAGATTTACTGTGGCAAATATTAAAGCCTGGGGAGAAGGATAAGCAGAAATGCGCAGACTGAACATTGTTGTGCTTTTTTGTTTTCTGCTTTTCCTTCTGGTTATTAGGAAGTTCCTTCCCATAGCAGGCTATAGGTGATGTAACTTACATTAACACTGCGCTTCTAAATAAAGATAGCCACTGGCAAAACCTGCAGGTCAACGTGACTGCCCCCAAAAAGTCAGAAATACTCCTTAGTGCCAAGCCAAAGGCTGACATTCTGCTGGAGTGTGCTTTTAGTGAGTCAGTAACTTAACAGCTCTGGTGCTCTGCACAGAAGCAGTCGGAGCACTGAGCTCTGAGCAGCTAACACCCAGTATGCTGCTCTCTTTGGGGTCTGAGCTCAGGAGCCAGATCTGCAAAAAAGGTCCCACTGTCTAAGCACCCATACTGGGTGGGACTTCTTATAGATGTGCTTAGCGTGTTCATGTCATACCAGTAAGTCAGCAGGAATTAGGGACATAGCTTGCTAAGTGGCCACAAGGCATCTGCTGCAGCTGTATTTGATGTTGATACTTGTACAGACAGTGATGGTGAGTGTGCATGTGTGCACATTTGTGCTGTTCCATTTGCTGACAAGGTCTGTGCAAAGATAAGCTAGGCACATTCCAAGTAAGAGCTGACTTATCAAAAGTGGGAGCAGCAAGGAAGGCTATGATGAAATCAGCTTCTCTTCTTCCCTACAAATGTTTTAAAAATAATTTAAAGTATTTATTTAATTTCATAATAAAAAAAAAAAGAACAGTTTTTACAACCATGAACACAAGTCCTCTCTCATAGAAGGGAGCAAGTTCACAACTGTTACAAAATTCTTCATTTAGCCACCTGAAAAACTACATAAACTGACAGGATTTAAGATAGATACAATACTTTGATTCTTTGCCCAATCTTTTGCAAATACTTCGCACAGTTAATCCCTGCCGAATAAGATGTATTTGGAGATCAAATGTAACACTGATTCAGGCTCTTCTCAAACACAGAGAGGGAGGGGAAGGTGTGAAGCAGCTGATACCATGCTCAGCTGGATGACAGGGTCAGCAAAACCATGTGTTGGCTTTGGTCATTATACACATGAATAGATAGAGCTCATCAGGCCATTAACAAGCTCTAGGAACCCACAAGGCTGTGACTTCCTTCATGCTGCCCAGCCTGGCACCATCCCTGCTGCCCATAACCCTGGGAGCCCTGCCTGCCTCCACCCTGGCTGTCATGGCAGGCTGCTTACTGACAGAGCCAAAGTCATAGCGGGAGACTGCAGAAAGAGAAGCAGTGAATTATTTGGACTATTATCATTAACCGGGCTTGTGATACAAACCTGGAGCTTAAAAGTTAGCTAAAACTAAAGGTCGCGTTTTCTAATACAACATATTCATGTTTTTAAGGTATTTTATCTTTCAAATGAAACTAAGCTCAGCAGTGGTTGTTAAGATAACTGTTGGCCCATGGACTGACCATTTAAAGTTTGGAACAAGTCTAATTTTTTTCGCTTTATTTCTTAAGGATAATTCAGTGGAGGTATCTGGAGCACTTTTGTAACAGAGAAAGCAAATGCCAAACCTCAAGCCAAGAAATACTAGTGATTAGTAAACAGAAAACACGTGGTTAGATATTTCCCTTTTCAAACAGCTCTCCATGATATGCCAGAAGTCAAAATGCTTTTTTGTTGCTGCACAATAAACTGAACTCCATGGTGTTAACAACGTCACGCAGCAACCACCTATGAGAAATTACAGTGTCAGGAGCATCTGTGCTACCACTTCTACATGAATGACAACGTGAGGCTGTCAAATTCATCTTCTTAAAGAATATTCACCATCTCCTCAGTGTAGCTGACTGCAAGCTACATACCATTTTATAGCATTTTACGGTACTATACAGCAAAGATTTGAATAAATCTGTGTGCAATAAATGTATTCTTTTATTAGGTTTATCCCTTAATCAAATATTCATTTATGTGGGCTTCATTCTATTAAAAAATGAAATTATACAAAGGTGAGCAAAAGTGTAGATTTACAGTAGTTTAAAGCCTAATCTCATTCTCTAGAGGTAATATTGACAATATAAAAACTGTATAAATGATATTCCCTAACACTAAAATATGCTTATGAGCCCCTTGTGCATGTTATACTGCTTTATAACCTACAGTGAAATGCATGACTGGCTTAATAAGCAAGACATTTAGAAAGGATTTTTTCCCCTTCCCAATGTATAACAGGAGTAAAGATCTCACAATCTCACTGTAGGCCAGAGCCTGTGTTAATAATTGTAATTCTCCCCAGGATGAGGCTGTCTTCCCTGAGTTGTTGGTCCGGGGTGTACATGCATCTCTTCCTTTAGCAACAACACCAACATTTGTCTTTCTCTTTGAAGGTTTTTATATCTATCTAACAGGACAAATCCAAAGCAATAACTATGATCTCCTTATTTATTCACATTTTTCTTGTTTCTTCATTTTCTCAGCTTATTTTTCCCCTTGTTCTCAAGACAATTTGCATGCATATTTGAATTTCTGGAATGTTTTGTACGGCTTTGTGTTATCTTTAAATCAGTAATTTACCTGTTTTTCTATAAAAAAAGTATTTTAAAACAAAATTTCCATGTGTACTCTCACCACTGAGAACTGTGCCCTGGTGATGCTGGTGTGAAAATCCAGGCCAGGAAGGGGTGCACGATGCAGCCGGCCTGCTGTGATCTAACACACAGCTAGAATTTGGGATTGTTCAGATAATTTAAGCACACTTAGTTGGATGAGAACGTCACTGGATTAAGGAAATGCAATCTGCTCCATAATGAGAGAACAAGGATAAATGTGTTGTATTGCTAAGTATAAATTATTTGTGCTACTTCTAAAACAAAGATGAGCCCTACACATCGCAGGGAACATGGACAGCAGAATCCCACTTTGCCAATTTGGATCAAGAAGAAGTAGGGAGAGCTGCTAAAGGTTGGGTAGGGCTGAGCCAGGGCCGTGGGCCTGCAGATACCGGGGAGCAGCAGGAGGATGTTTGGTTGCTCAGCAGCTCTGGCTCTGCATGGTGGCTTGGAGAATGGGACCCATGGCCTTCGTGGCACAGGGAGGGGGTTGGACATGAGCTGTGCAAAATGGAGGCAGCATTTCAGTTAAAGCAAAGCCAGGTTGAACTCTGAGTGCAGCAAAGATACAGAAAATACAATGCCATGACAATAAATCTAACAGACAAAGCTGGGGCTGGTTAGTTTGATTCAGTTATTTTCTGTGCTGTGACACTCACAGAGGTGTGGTTTTTCTCCAACTTATTTCATATGCTTAGGAGTACTGACTTGACTCTGTCGACTATTTCCACATTAACATTAATAGATCTAAAAACTCATACCAAAAATAGGGCTTCTAATGAGTAGCAATAGCCAAGGACAAGAATATGTTCACTGAATACTAACTGTGCAGATGCTGGATTGCCACTGTCAGTGTGGGTAGGAAGGGAATTAACACAGTGGTTCCTGCTGAGGAAATATCCAAGCCTGCTGACACTGAGTTATTGAATAAATGTTTGAGCCTTCTGTAAGAAGAGAAAGGTAAGGACCTTCACAGCCTAGTCTCCAGGAGAAACCTTTCCTCACCTTCTGTTTTCACTAAATCACCACATCTCAGCCTCCTCCATCTCATGACTGCGTACTGAGACAGAGATTCAGAAAAAATATTGTGTAGCAGAAGTACAGACAGCACGGAGAGCGAGATCCATGGCACTGTTACTTTGCAGCCCTGCATTTGCATCAACAACAGCAAAGAATGCAGGTTGCACTGGGATCTCACCACAAGTAGCAGAGCTGCCTTTGGTTAGCAGCTCGAGGGATTGCTCTCCCTTGTGCCTGCAGTGCCTGCGCAGCTATGGGAGCCTTGTTATTGGGTGCTCATTATCCCAGGGGAGAACAAGAGAGGTTTTCTAGAAAACACAAAATGACACAGCTCAGAGCAGCTACAAGAGGATCACTCATTCAGCCAGGACATGCATTAGAGAAAGAGCACTGGACAGGAGGAAGAAGAAAAGACCTAAGCCCTGCAGAAGCCAGGGAAGGATTTGCTCACAAGTGAAATACCAGGCCTCTATTAATCACAGTTTCTAATCAAATGGCTCTGGTCTGCCCTCATGTAAAAATTTCATTTTTTTCTAGAGAAAGCAAGACCAGGATAACAGCAATGTCACTTCCAAGATGTGGACACTGTCTCCTGCAATAGAACAGCAGCAGCAGGGCTGGTATCAATGGGTCACCGCATTTGAAGGTATATTTTGAAAGAATAACCAAAGTCAAACCTTTTCAAAATCACTTCCCCCCCCCCCCCCCCCCCCCTTTTTTTTTCCTCTTGCAACTTACTTTTTTTTTTTTTTAACTTTAGGCTGGATTTAAAAATAGGTTGGTTAAAAAAAATATATAGCTTGTTTTCTAAATAATAGAAATATATTCTAGATTTCAATAGTCCTCCATCTTTGGCAAACAGATAAAAAAGTTCTTTCATGGCTACCGGCAGTTTCTGTGCTTCCTCTCTGCTAGGCTATTTCGCAGACAAAGCAGCTGCAGCCCTCTGACTCTCCATCACAGAGCCATACTTTCACCTCAGGAAAGTCCATCCACCTACACTGTTGCCTCATTCTTGAAATTTAGAGTCTTTTAGCTTTTGTAAATTGTTATCAGCAAGTATTATGGTAACGTCTATTTTTTAGAATTTTAAGATAACATTGCTTTGCTGATTGTTCCAATATCCCCTAACAATGAAATATAGTAATACAAAAGTTAACTAAGGTATAAACATGCAAAAGGAGAAGTCTCCCTGCGATCATAAAATGATGTTATTTTCTGTTCAGCAGTTCATGTTACTGCTGTTCATGCTAATTAATTAAAGGAGCTGTTGCTGTAATGTGCAAACAGGGAATCTGAGAAACTGAGAGGGCTTTTAGGTCTCGGAGTGAAGTTAAGTCAATCTGGGCGCGGGCAATCAAATGTAATGAAATCACTTGTCAGTGCTAAGCTTGCAAAAACTGTGAAGTTTGACTAGGGAGTAAAAGGATTATAATTAGATTTCCAATAGGATAATAACTAAATGGCAGAAAGCAGTAAAGAGAAAATATTACTTTGTTAGCTAATGGTGCTGCTGTTCGGTTTTAGTTTTTATCAGCATACTTGTAGTTGTACTAATTTAATTTGCTTTTATCAGCAAAAATGCACTACTCGAATGGTACTTGAATGTCATTTGCAAAAAACATTGATCTGAAGGTGCACTTAATGACACCCAGTATGTTTATTTTATGTGAAACGGAGATTGCTTGATAAAATGGTTGATGCAGTATCTTCCTGGCCCAAGAGTGAGTTATGGAAGCAAGAGCAGAAGGTATCAGCGCATGCATTGCCTGCTCCTGCAGCAGACTGCTATGCAGGGGCTGTCAGGCTACAGCAACTATTATTTCTTTTCTATTTGTCAGCTAACAGGCCCTGCTCAGATTGAGCTGTGCTGGGGCAGAAGCTCAGGAGTATGGGGGACAGAGCTACAGACTGTAAAGTTTGAAAAACTTTTAGTTTTGTCAGCACAAAATTTCAGTTCAGTTAATACACAGAACATAGGGAAAACGAGTCTACTAAACGGAAGAGATTTATAACGCATATCAGAACCTCAGAAAATGAACAGCTTGTGTTAATAAAATCATTTTAAGAAATGAGCATAAAATATGATATGACTTAATCACTGTGCAGTATTTTTGCAATTTTCCTTTAAACCATCTTAAGGAGATACTGGCAGTGAAACTAATTGAATTTCAAAGGAAAGGCACTGTGTGAATGATAGATTTCTATCCAGCAGAGTTATTGACAACAGAAAAAGAAAGGTCTGCATTGACACTAAGGCTTTTTTCTGGGCACTAGAGAGAGATTCTGGATGCTTGGAAACAGCTTTGTATTAGGGACGTGTTTTGACCCTTCCTCCTCTCAGGGCCCAAAAAACAAAGGCTGTAAATGAAGGGGGCAGTGGAGGCTGTGTACTCAAACTGCTAAGACTGCAGTGCAAGAGTTGTTTTCAAGATTCAGAAACTGGAAATCAAAGGAAAATAGAATAAAAAGATATTATAGTATCAGCATAAATAAAAATGAAGGAGATGGTGCTAAGGAACAGAAACGCTTTGAAACCTAGACTAGCTCTATAGAGAGATCTTCCAAAAGCTTTTCTATCAGCTGAGAGTGCTTAGTGAAAGATCTGGATAAACTCATCACACATTTACATTTCAACAGGATTACCAAACTGAAATTGTCAGAGAATCCCGTGTATGCTGCCATTCATGGCTGTGGTGAAGACAAGAAATGACATATTCTGCTTTCACAGCGGGATACCAAATGCAGAGATACTGAACATAACCACTGAGTGCCTTGGTTCGGGCTTTTGACATGAAAAAAAGCTTTGTATCCAAAGCCTTTTAAAACTGAGATTTAAGGAAAAAAACAAAAACAAAAACAAGAACAAGAACAGCAACAAAAACAAACCAACCAACCCAAAGCTCCCTGAAATTAAAATCCTAAGATCACAGGGCATTCTTCTTTATCAGTAATACACAAAAAGTGAGAACAAGTTCTAATTCCTTCTGTAAGTACATGGCTATTGCAAGTGACTATGCATCACTCTCCTCACAGTTATTTATACTCTTTTTTAATAGAAGACAGATTTGAGCCAACTGTAACTTTTTTCTTTCTTTAAAAATGAAAATTAACTCCCTTTTTTTTCCTAGATTCTGTCCAGGTACACCTTGGACTCACAGAATCTCTTTGGAAAAGCACTGAGCGCTTATCTCAGCAGATACTGTAAATAGCACCAGGAAACAGTAGGAATCATTTGCATTTCAAATTAAAATACATGTCCTGAGTGCTTATCCAATATTTTGACTATTTCTGGCAGTAACAATTTTCAAACTGCAATACTTAGAGCACAACTCCAATCATATGTGTACACATACATGAATATAAATGTATGTTGTATTATATACGTATATATGTAGTTTTCCTTTTTTGTTATGTGTAGCATATAAACCTAAAATCACAAAAAGCGACAGCAGTAAAAATATTTGAAAGCTTTCCTGTATAGATGACAGATGGACAACAGATGCATACCAGAGGTATGCAAAGTCAAGCCTTTAACAGTTGACAAATGCTAAAGGTTATGTTTCTATCTCTATCTGCACTGGTTCTAGCAGTACCTAAGATAGATTTCTCTATCAGATATTCTTGCAATACCCTCTGGTATGTGCACATCTATTTAAATGCATACTAAACATTTCTTTTAAGCCTTCTGGAACTTTTGTCTTGCTAAATTTGCCATCTTGTGATTTCCATCACCTACTGTTTATGTACTTTTTGAAAACATGTATGATCTTGAAAGGAAAGCAAGGATCAGAAGTGAAATATTTTAAAAAGATAAATCATTTGTAAAATCATTTTTGGGCTAGGCCTGTATATCTACGTATGATAAGTGTCTGAGTATGAGTGCTTCCCACACCTCTGTTTAAACAAACAATTATTCATCTTGTAAAGCAGCAGTCTTGCTATACTTCTTTTCTATATTGAACAGGAAGACAAAATGAAGTTCTGTAATTTACATTTATCTTAACGCAGGAAAACAAGAGGTCAAAAACTATTATGCATTTCAATTTTTTAATATGGCTTGTGAAAAATATGTATGTAATAGAAGGAGGTACATACTGCACCTTGCATTGCTGCACTGTCATGTTGGGTTCCGTTGTGTTCTATTTCCATATCTGGGATTCCAGCATCTGAAAGATGTGACACTGAAGATTAATGCATTCCCCTTTGTCCTTCTCTCATGCATCTTTAAAAAAATATTTATAGCAACTAAGATGATCAGCAAGTTGCACAACCTCGCATAAAACATTTGGACTTCACAGAATTTTCAGTAGTAAATCGTTTTCAGAATGTGCCACCATTACTGGTCTCACTGTGGATTATTTTTAATGTGCTTCACATTTGTCTGATGATCAGATAATAACATGATAATAACCTATAAAATTCTTTTGGAAAATAAAGGCATCTGACATATAAAATGGAAATTAAACTGCGGTATTATTAAAGCAAATTTACTGTCTCAGGCAAATACCTGCAAAGTTAGAGAATTAAAAGATACAACCAGTACCAGTACTGTATCAGCTCAGGTTATTTAAGAGTACTCCATCACCCAAAGCAAAACTACTTACGTAATATATTATGGGAAGGACTTCCAGGTACCTGAGAAGAGTTTTCCAAAATGGATTGTGCTGGTTTTTTTCCAAGTTGAGAAGGAGTCTCATAATGATATGTGCTCCTGAACTATTTAATGTCAGACTGATAACACCTCTTGTCTGCAGTCCTTTGGGGTGGGGCTGAGGGCTTCAACACCCCAGGGCATTAAGACAACAGATGCCATTATCCACCTTGTGCCAACAAGGATTAGCATGAAGGGTATGTGATCTGAATCCAGGGTACCTCAAATCCTGGAGAAACATCTGCTTCCCTCATAATACAGCACTTCAAATTTACAGTAGGAAAACAAAAAACAAACAAACAAAAAAACACCTAAGAACACCTGAAGGAAGATACGTGAAGTATTTCTGTGTAAAAGCCCATTCCTGATATTCTGAAATAGAGAATAACTGTACTGCTGCTTTCTCAGATCACTCAAGCTGGACAGTCCCTGTTGCAAAGATGACATTTTGCTGGTCACACACAGCCTGACTGAGCTCTGTGTCAAGGCAGGGCAATTGATTCAAGTATGTGTATGAGTAATGTAGTGCATGAGTAATACATGTGTACCTTAGATATATATGTGTATATGAAATATAGGACTACATACACGGACATCACATAAATATATATGAGCAAATAAATTATTAATTTACATATTTTTTTCTTTAGAAAGTGCAGGTGACTGTCCTCTCTTTTCAAACCTTTTAGAGTATACTTTGTATGTACGTAAAATGACAAAGTCATCTGTAATAACAGCATCTGTTAAATGAGACAGAGCGTCAGAGTTAAATTAAAAATATTCAGAATAGCCCTTCACATTTTGTTGCCATAAAATTGTACCTGCAATTAAATTGTGGATTAAGATGCTAATGAGCTACCTGATTTGCATGTGCAATCAGATTAGCATGTAAATATCAGCTTTTCACAGGCACCAACATATATATGACTACCTGAGTGTGCCCGCAAATCAAAATGTTAGCAGCCAGGCCGACAACAGCAGATGTAAAGATCTGTTAATCACATTGCTGGGGTGTTGGTCCCCTTCAATTTGTGGCTTCCAGAACTGCTGAGTACTTGTAAATGTAGTGTGATAGGCAGGTGCTTACCAGCAACAGCAGCATCTGGGTGAGTGACCTTACTGAGTATGAGAATTTTAGTTTTCATCTGACATTCATCACAGGGTGCTGGCTGTGCCTGGGGGATCTGACCTGGGTATTTTCCTGCAGCACTAGGGGTGCTGGCTGTGCCCACTCAGCCTCTGCTGGGAGCCTGTCCCTTAACACGGCACAATGGCAAGCTGTATATCCATGCCTGAATCACCACAGCTCACTGTCGGAGTGTCAGAACAGCCAGCCAGTTCCTGGGTACAGTGATATGCTGGACTATAAAAACCAGCAGATGAGAATGCCTCTGAAAGATGTTGCTCTCATAGTTAAAGAGTTTATATCTCTTAGGTGCTCCAGCTAAATCACAACTCACGGCCCATTGCAGAGAGCTGCAGTGGCAGTTCAAACAGACAGGCTTGCCCTACCTTTAAAAAACAGCTTGGGTACCCTTGCAACTGAGATCAAAGGCCAAGTTAAACTGATTACTTTCACTCAGCAGTTTTTGCAGTCTGCTTCTGTTATTATGGCTCAGTTGCTAGCAGTAGCCAAACGAGGCAAAGTTAATGTGAAGACTGCATGACATACAAACACAGCAGAGACTGAATATAACTCTGATTCATGAGCCTCTGCAGAGACATCAGGATAGGCAAGATGCAAAGACCAACTTTAGCTGCAGAACCTGAAATTAATTGAAACTCAGCTAGGTTTAGTCTTAAAGATTCAAACCAACTTTCTAAAGTTTGCTCAGAACCACTTTAAGCAGGAGAGGTGAATCCTCCCACTACCCAGAACACAATCAGCCTCTTTATGAAATTAACATCTGAATTTGTTTCATAAGAATATCTGGGAAGTATTCAAAAACCTTGTCAGCTCACAAGGCTGATACATATTTAACAAACTTAATAGATCCTGAGGCTGAGCAAACTTCAGCCAAACAGCTTTTGAAATGAAGCTCAGCAGTTCTCAAAATGAATCAGCTGGGAGAGAAGAGATCAGAGAACCTTAGAAGAACCAAATTTCACATTGTCTTAGCTGGCACTGTAACAGATTTATCTGGCAATGTATTCAGCACTGCTTGTCATGCCTGTGTAAACTGCTCTATGTTTCTCTTGTTGCAGACATATTTTTTTAATTCATGACCCAGAGTACACAGTCTGAAATAGATTTTTAATTATTTCAGGAAAGGGTCTTGCATTTTATACTGGAATTTGCTTTATGCACTGTTTTAGTTTTTTAACTTCATTAAACATCATTTTATGTTAACTGTGAAAGGCCAACTAAGACATTACCATTTAACATCCTGAGACCGTCACCTGATGTCGCCTGTTTAAGCGCCTGTTCCACTTGTTCTCTTCTCTTTGATTCAAATTCCAGAGCTTCCTGCAATTTTCTCTTCGCCTTTTTTTCTTTCTTCAAGCGTTTCTGAATTGTTGCTGGAATGCAAATATATGGTAAGAATGGTTGTTATAGCACAATTAATGTATAACAGAGAGAGTACACTTGTTTCTTAATTTCTGATGTTCAAGAGAAAGTTCTAGATAAAGAAACAAAAATCAGACATGAATCTGATATAAACAAGCAAAAACCAATCCATACCCTGTTCTGAAACAACAGCTAATCTGAAAGAACTTTAAATCTTGTTAAAGATCTTAGATCTTATTCTCTGTCTGGAACAGCCCCATCAATGCAAGTCTCCTGACGAGAACCTGGGTTTCAGAGCTAGCTCAGACCCTGATAGGCTACTGAAAAGCTGAGTTAAATGGGTACCAACTGAAATGAAGATGAAATGCATAGAGAAAGGGTAGTTAGTGATGAATGTGAGTATGTCTGTGGGCAAAAGCATTTTCAACTTTCATCACTAGCTCAAGAAAAAAAAGAGGGAAAGAGAAAGAAAAGGAACAAAAACATTGGGCACGTGATATTGTTACCAATATCTCCTTCTACCAAAAACATTCTTAAGATCTGTAACTGGCTGACTGGACTAAAAATGGGTAACAAAGTATTACAGTGCTTCTCTACAGCTCTGTGTTAGTAGAGCTCTATGTTTGTTACAGTCATCTCATCTCCCTTCTAAAGATGGAAAGCAGAAAGGTGCCTTGACAAAGATCATCCACGGGTCACTGGTACAGCCCTGCAAGATTTGGCAGAAAATGGAAGTATCCCTGACTTCTGTTCCCAATCTCAGTTTTAAACCCAACTATAAATAAAATTAAACCTGTAACTAGAAAACTATACAGCATTAATTGTAGCCACATGATTCACATCTTCATTGGGAACCGCTGACACTGCCTAAGGTTGTATTCCCTCATCTATATAAATTCAGGCAATAAAACGTACCTTTTCCTTTTAAAACCCTGAATCTTAATTCCACGTTTAACCTTATCTTTCACCAGCACCAGGTTACCATTTTTTTTGTTTGATGTACTACTGAACCATCTAGTGATGGTACCAGAAAAGGTAGGTTGAACTACCAGACAAAAAAGAATTTCAGCTTAAACATAAATGCCCTGTTTCAAAATGACATTTACTAGTCTATATTCTAGCAAATGCTCTTTACAGGTGTTGTTAAAATAAAAGGTGAATTTACATTTGCAGTATTTTGCAATTCATTTTATTTGTTTGCTTCACCTGTGTGAAGATATCTGTGAATTTTAAGTCACAATATTCTGAGAAAAATTGCTAAAAAACATGGAGATGTAACTTTCTGTGCAGACTTGTTTATCTAACTCTTATCAATTTTTACAGACCTGAATTTGTGATTGCACCAGTCAGGGGAATAAAAGGATACCACTGCATGAGCGATCTCTGAGAGATTTAATAAATTATGAATGCCAGAATGAGATCTGGAAACAAAACTTTGGAAAATTGAGTAACCCATGTGGAAAAGTCTATCTGTGACTTTCTATAATACTGTGGATGTCGTGATGACCTGAAAAACAAACAGTTCTGAGGATACCGATTATTGGAGAAATTCTTCAAGCCGTAAGTCAACCAAGTTTGTGAAGGACTTAACGTTTTTTTTGAGTTAAATATGCCCGTGGAGGTACATAGTGTTTTGTCTGCCTACACTGAGATTAAGTTTTGTTTTACCAAAATACAGCTGTCTCATCTACACTTACACTGAAGTGATGCAATGATTCTGAACACCCACCACAATTTAACAACTTCTGTAGCATTCACTCACTCCTCACAACTTGACTTAAAGTGACCTTTGTCAGCTCTTGGCGAGCCTTGGTGCTGCAAAGAGGTTCCTCACCTAATTTCAATTCAAAATGCACAGGAAGAGGGTAGTAGGCACTTACATCTGTAGCCTTATCTAGCTTTATCTTTCTGATTTCATGGATGTAATCCAGAAGTGGCTTTCGGCATATGAAGAACTGTTTCTCTCCTTTTGATGCAGATTTGAATTTTAAAAAGAAGACTGCCTGCTTTACAATATCATAGCGAAAAATTTAGATTTACCAATTTAACTGCCTATTATTATCAAAAGCTTCTGAAGAGTCATGGTTCTGTCTTAGAAGGCCCCATGTTAGGAAAGCTTTCGTATCACACTCTTTTGATGGAAAAAAACCCACAACTATCTAGGGTTATTTGTTTCAGATCTCGAATTACAAGAAGTTGCCTACCTAAGTGCAACTATTTGGTTGCACTGAAGTTGTCTAGAGGACAAACTAGCTGATTTAAATACTCCAATTACAGACATATTATCTTTCTCAAAATAAGACTGATCCTCAATGCTTGGAGAATAATAGCAGGAAACAAAAGAAATTAAAGCTGTCAAATGAAGAAATCGGGCTGGGAATACACAGACGGTATGGTAATAATGCATGTGAAAGCCATGAAACTGAATCAGCTTTCCCTACAGAACCAGCCAAAATGCTCTGCGGCCAGTTGCCCTCCAGGAAATAATCCTTCAGTCACTGTTCTGTCTGCTTACAGAAAAGTGTGCTTCATTCTGTTTTTATTAAATTTAAATCTTTCATTACCAGTGCTAGTCCACTGCTACATTACACTGAAGTATGAATGTCAGTTAACTCAGAGTCCTCAGTAGTTCCAGCTGGAAATGCCAAAGGGTTACACATTTAATAGGTATCTAAACTCCATTTTTCATTCACCCACCTCTGCTTTGCAGCTCAGCTGTAAGTTGCCTTTCCAAGCTTTCTCTGAGTTCTCTCTCTCTACAAAGCTCCATCTTTAACTCTTTCTTTTCCTGCTGTATCTGCTTTTCCTGGACTCTGGCATTGTCCACAGCCACTTTCAGCAGGCCCTAAAACACATGCAAATGTGAGACCTGAAAATACCATTTTGTTTCAGCAGTGACAAAATTCATCCATTTATATATTTTATTCCCTTTAGAAAAAAAACACCACCAACAAAAACTCAGAAGCCTATAGACATGGAATGCACCTAGGCATTTAAAGTGCTTAAATATTAAATATGAGCAATTTTGTGGTACAGCTTTTCACATTCATCCTACTGGTATGGTTTATTACAAATGGAATGCCATATCATTGCTGACCTTGGTCAACTGCAGGGAGAAGCAAAGGAGAAATAATGAGACTGGTGAATTTTAACATGACCATTATTGCCAACTATTAAGTCAAACAGACAATGCATAAAATGTTTCCACAATCGATAATGCTGGAGAATGAAAACCTAAGCATTACATTAAATTTAAAAAAAAAATAGAATTGCAGATACAAAATAGTTTCTAACTTTCTAAAAGGGTGGCAGAAGAAATACATTTTATCAGTTATGACATAGTCTGGCCCTATAGAGAGTAACTTACCTGAATGTTGGTTAATAGCGTTTCAACTGATGAAAGACCATCAGCAAAAAGAAATGGTGCTGGAAATCCAGGAGGCAAGGCCTGTCCAGCCAGTTGGACTTTATCTAAGGTTGGTTTCATTATTGGAATGGCAATCTGGACCTCTTCTGTAAAGACAGGTTTAAAAGCAAGGTCAGAAACTATTGGAAATATAGAGGTCAAAGTGATTTTTAGAAACTGCTTCCCTGGAAGTCAAAATACAAGCATATTAGTAAAGCTGATATTGTTTTGGTCTTTGGGCAGCCATGGTTATTACTAAGGCAAGTTTGCAAAACAATACAGAGCAATAATAAATATACTTAAGGCTATAGCATCGCTCTAATAGAGTACAGACCATTATATCTCAAATTCTACAAAATTATACTACCGAATTATAACAGTATTATGCAGTTCATTAAACCTGAATGACTTTTCTTCATTCTATCGTGTTTGCTATTCTGCGATGAGCATTTTTAGTCACTATAACCTTGAAAAAATTCTAATCAAGAAATGTACCACATCTCTTTACCCTTTCTAGCATTATCCTTCCCATACTCAGCAGTAAATAATCCCCACTGAGTCATCCCCTCCTGCTCATCCAGCGCTGGCTCTGGCTGTCAGAGAGGTGTTCATGCAGGCTCCCCTGGCAGGTGCCACGCTGTGGTCAGCCCTGCCATGGGCAGCAGCCAGAAGCACCATGCCGAGTTCTGTCTGCTGGGGGCACACAGCTGGTGGTGGGGGCACAGGAGCAGCTGGGAAGGAGAGGGCTGAGCCGTGCTCTCGTGATGCACTGCCTACAGGTGGATAGATGCACCCCTGGCACACTGCATTACTGAGACTCGGTAATTTCCCCGTCACTCCCTGTTTCAGTTTGGTCAAGTTGCTGAAGATCAAGCTGTGCGTGGACAGTAGAAATGTGTACTCAGAAAGAAGCGATGGCATTAGCAATTATTTTCCAAAAGTCCTTTAAATTTTGTCACAAATTCTTACTAGCATGGACCTGAACTCACTTTTTTAATAGGGCAGCGTAATGCTATTTTAGGACAATAATACATGTATCTCCTCTCAGATCCCCCCCCCTTTGTGTACTACTTCTCCAATATTCATTTTAAGCATCAAGTTTATTGCTGAAAATGATTACATTAAAGTCTGCTAGCAGTCTTCAAAGCCAAACTCTGCTCACTTCTTTTACACTATGATGATACTGGCGTAACATTCCAGGGAATTGCAGTCCATATATAATATTTTCCTTTCATCTCTCTGGCACTTGCAGAAATCATGAAGAATATCTGCTCACAATTGCTTTTTAGTAAAGCTTGAAACTAACCTATTGTCCATAAGTTCATGATGCATGTGTTTTCTAAGGGCAGCCGCACAGCCAGTCCAGATAGTTTCATTTGTCAAGTGTCTTGGTCATATTAATTCCAGGATTTACAATTAGACCACACCACATCAAAGGCCTCCCTCCCTTCTCTCACCTCTCTTATTTCAAAAACAACTCCAAAAGAATCTGACAACAACAAATTAAGCCCTGGTGTCTCTGCAGCAGTAGAATTATCTGCTTTAACAACCTCCAGGAGCACCCAGTGAGCTGCAAGTGCTTTTTGCCATGTCTCAAAAACACACCCACTGACAACAAAGCTGGGAGCATTACCAGATTCTAAGTATTCTCTGAAATCTCTGCTGAGGGAGTATTCTGTTTTCACCCTATGAGTTCATTAAATGGAACAACTTCATAATGATTCTGCAGCGCTAATAACAACAAAAGCCACTAACCTCTTCACATCTTCACAGCTACCGTTTTAAAGCTGTGCTCATGTAAATTAAACAATCCTTTAAAAACAAAACACAACAAAAAAACCCAACAAACCCCACAAAACAGTCCGGCAACATACTCAGACCACAGAGGCTGTGCTGACTGAGATACACCATCTGTCACATATCAGTGTTTTTTATCAGTGGTGGTAGTTTTTAACACGACCTGGTTAGTTGTTGCATGTGATGCCACATGGAAATAATACCCAAGTCGTGGAGTCACAACAGACCAAACAGAAGTGGCATTTGGAAAGGAAAGTAACGCATGAAGTATGCATAATGGAAACCCATCGCTGCTTTAAAATCTCCAGAAATCTCTACTATTTGAAGATGAAAGTAATAACATTAAATTGGCTGAAAGGAAAATTACTATTGACTGTGAAGACAGGTTGCATGGTCTATGGTTTGTAATGTTACTGTACAGCAGATTGAAGTTTCAAAATAGTATTACTCTTCTTTAAAGAGATAGACACAGCTAAATTAGGTGCTGCTTGCTGCAGTGAGGATCAAATGCAAAAAGAATCATATTTCATCAGACCTAGTCAACACCAGGAAAATAAATAGAAATATAAGAGGTATGCAGGCAATGATTCATTTTGATAATCTGGCCCAAGAGAGACACATAGAGACAGCACACAGATCTAAGCTTCCACCAAAAGACAAATAGGACACAGAGGGTGGGAATTGGGATGACAGTGTAGCAGAGGTCACATCGATTTTCAGCAGCAGTTTTCACACAGATGAGATAACCCTGGACTCTATTTGGCCCATTGTTCATATCCTACCTGTCCCACAAGCAATAAATTTCCAAGTCCCAGAAAAAGGGCAGTAAAGAAGAAGGATTCTACTTACGACTTCTTATGATTAAGTTTTTGTGCTAACCAAACATGCTTTGCAGACCAAGGTCACATTGCATGTTAAAGTCTGTAATAGCTGAGAACTAGAAGAAGCATATTATGTTTTAGCGTATATGGGTGGAAACTGTCAAACCATTCATCATTTTTTTTTTCTGATTGAAATCACACTCTGCAAAGATGAATGATAAATGCATTAGAAATCTATTTCAATCTTGTAATAGGTCTTCACATCTGAATGGCGTCTACATCTTGCCCATATTTTGAGGAAGTGCACAGTTAGGCAGAAATTTATTAGCTAGGCTTAAAAAATTCTAATTGGGAAAGCAATTAAAAATGGCACGTGTTGGAAGCATTTTTGAGGACTGCATCAAGTACATCTCTTAAGTAGAAAAAAAGATGGTGATTTTAGCATTTTGATTTTAAAGAACACTAAAGATATAAATGCTAAAAGCAGCACTCACATACAGTACAACAGAATAAACAAGAAATAAAGCTAGGGCAAATACTGTCTTACCAAGGACACAAACAACATTCCTATTTATTGAAGCAAAGTGGGAACTACTTTTATTGAGCTTGTTTGTTAAACCTGCCATGCTTTATAATAGCATTCAGGAATCCATTTAGAGTGCAGTCTTTTTATTTTAATTTCTTGCTGGCATCCAGGTGAATAGACGAAAGCAAGAATTATATTGCAGAGCAAAGAAATACACAGTAAATACTAACAGTGAATGGAATTATTATCCCAGGAAAGTGCACGGAAAAGTGCTAGAAAGTTTCCTGTTGTTAATGCAGTATACCAAAGTATTTCATCTTCCATCTTCTGCCTGAGTTGCAGAAATCAGGATTGGAAAATTAAGCATCATCCTATGGACTAAATGCAGCACTGGGAACATGAGTAACACAAATTGCTCCCCGCGTGACACTGCACAGCCCTAACCAACAGGCAATTTTATTTACCAGCTGGTTTATGTTCTTTCAAAAGACATGCTTTTAAATCCATCATTCATATACCTGATACACTTGACATGTCACATCCCTCTCAAAACAAGCTAGAAATATTAAAGCTGAAATTTACATATTACTAAACACTACTTAGATCATCATGTTATTTTTTCACATGCACTTCAAAACATGTTTGTCTGGAGGCCTTACACGTAAGCCTCACCAAAATTAATTTACAGAACATAAGATATAATGCATAAAATAAATATATGATAAGGAAAAAAGCAGAAGGAAATTCATAAGAAATTTATAGTTATTAATCTGTTCGTTACTCATCACGACATTTGATCTCAGAAAACCTTCAGCCAGCATTAATAATATGGTTTTGGACATAGATGGCACTGGGATCATTCTAGATCTCTGCCTGTGGCACACAATTTAGAAAGCTAAGGACTAAAAGGGTTCATCATAATTACAATTCTTGAAGCTTCATATTTGAGTGATGGGGATTATATTAAATGGTCCACAGTTAGAAAAGAACAGCCTAGGTGCTCCAGTGGACTGTTTTAACCTTTAATAAAATAAAAAGTAACCCCCAACACCAGCTGAGTTGTACATACACTCATCTTTCAAAGTAAGACACTACATTTCTATTTAAAATGGCATTATTTGCCCTAAGTTCTTACAGAATTATCCAAATGATAACCTTTGAATTCCAGTTGTATATCTACTTCACAAAGACAGAGATAGCAGAATTAAGGCTAGAATAGCAATTTTTTGATGGCAAGAAGCAGTTCTCCAAAAGAAGTGAGATTTTTTTTATTTTAAACTCTGGCAGATTTTACACTGCTTACCAAGAAACTAGAACAACTGTTTTCTTTTGCAGAAGGGAATTATTTAAAACTATTTAAAGCCTGATAATCTGTGAGTCTGTGGGACAGGACTGACAGTCTTCAGTGCCTTAATCCCTCAGAATTCCTCCATAATGCTCTGTATGCCTTTCTCTCCCTCACTGCCTGCTCCTCTGCTGGGGGCTGAGCCATCCTCTTCATTGCTGAGAAAAGAGACCTCCTTCTAACTTGGCACCCATCAGACTTCAACATTTACTGCTTTAACCTTGTGATTCAGGTGCCAAATTTGAAGTCACTGCTGTTTTTCTTAATTACAGCCCCTGAATGAACAGGGTCAATGAATGCAACTGGGAGATTCTGACTGCTGCACTGCGCTAGCTTTAAATCAGACTACTTCATTTTCCAGTGCTTGATACAACTTGATAGCATCAAGCAATTGTCACTACAGAGCTTTGCTGTAAAGAAACTTCCCTTTAAAAATAGTATCTAATCACTATACATGCATTTCCAGACTGCCTTAAAAGCTTTCAGAAACTCACAAAACAGTAACACCAAATGCCCTCTGCTTCACAGTACCTGCTTCCCAGCTGGTTCTCACCCATGCAATCTGAAATCAATTGATTCTGTCCTGAAGCGTTTAGTAAAGCCTTTCCATCGTTTTCAACATAGGAAAAATGTAGACCACGTCTGTTACATGTAAAGCAATGTGCTGGCTTGGGAAAAACTGAATAGTAAACCATAGGGAAAAAAACAGAAAGCCAACTGTGCGAGCAGTGCATACACTTCTATTGCCACAGAGCTCCTTGCAGGAATTACGAGGGTGTGCTTTCCTGAAGGAGGTCATAAAGAAGGCATTTGGGCTTTGAATAGGAGAAGGAAGCAAAAAGCAAAGAAATGAAAATTTCAGTAGAAAAAGCTGAAATTAGAGTTTACAAATTGTCTTTATCTGTGCACTCTTTAACAAGGGATGAATAATTATACAGCTTTGACATTTTCATCAATGTACTCTCTTTATTAAGACAGAAAATTACATCTATTTATAACTTCAACATATTTACAATGCCCTCTGATGCTCACGTGGCACTGACAGTAAAAGCACCTGAAAATACTTCATTAATTCCAATCTTAACAAAAAAACCCCCATGAGTGAGATGAGATTTTTGTCTCGTAAAACATTAAAACTGAGATGAAGATTGCAGTGATTCACTGCACAGACATCGGAACATTTCACTGCGATGAGCTTTAGTCTAAATTTAATATATACAGACTAGGAAAAATACAACTGATGCTACTTGAAGAAATTCTGTTCATCATGAAAAAGCGTAAGTACAATTAATACTACCAATAAAAATTCTAGGAGCCTTCCAAAGTACTACAATTTATATGTACAATAATTATTTACAATTAATTGCTTGTGTGTATTAGTATTATACCTGCTTTATCCTCTAAGCTGCTCCTCAGGCGGGTTTTGGTCATCTGAATTCCAGCATTTGAAGTTGCTCTAGGCTTTAACTTCTAAATCTAGGTAGGAGCTAATTACTATCAATCTGCATTTTCCATATGGCAACTTAAAGCAACTAGTTACTTTCAGCTAGTAACAGCAACTTGTCATTCCTTGCAAGGACAAGGAGCAGTTTTTCTCCTGACAGCAGAGAAAAGTGAAAATGTGAATTATTCAATAAAAGGCCAGTAATAAAATTACAACATGGAAGAAAGGAAGAAAATGAAACAACAAACAAAATCCTGCTCGCGGCTATTACCAAGAGACCATATTTTTTTTTCTCAGCTAACTCTCCTATTAACATTCACAAAGGCTTTTTCATGGTGAGTTTTAAGTCTCATTGCAGTCTGACTACTCTTCTACCGGGATTTTAAACTGTCAGATGAGGATGGGTAGGAAGAACTTGCCAAGAAGAAAAAAAATTCTCCCATTTTCTTGGCGGATTCAGCTTTTCCCTATTAATGTTGAGATTATTTCTTCAACTATTTTGTTGCAAATATTTATGACTCCATATGGAACAACAGATGTTGAAGGAAAGGGATAGCAGAAAAGACTTCATTTTCAGCAATTACCCTGCTACTTGTTGTCATACTGTAGGTGTTCTTAGTGCATCTATTTTACACACCACCCTGTCCTTTCACACACTGCAAAAATGTCAGTTTGGATAATTAATGTAATAAATTTCCACAATATTTCTATCTAAACTCATTTCCACAATATTCACTTATGAAAATAAAAAACGTAAGGCAACAGGAAGAAGAAAATCAAGAAGGAGGAGGGGAGACAGGGATTGCTCCCAGTCCTTCTGGACGATCTGAGCAGGAATCAGTTTCTCACAACGTGCCTCAGGTCTTCCCTTTTTTCATTTGAGACAGATTCCAGGGACAGCCAGCAAGAAATCGCGCAAGAAAAACAAGGCTATCCAACACAAAGTGCAAGAAACAATGAAATTATTGCATAGTGAGGGTGCAGAAGTACAGTCTGAATGTGGTGGAGGTAGTTCCTAACAGGTGAATGGCATTCGGGCTGAAGAAACACCTGTGAGCTGACCTGCCAGCCCAGCATCACTGGCAGCCAGAGCAGCTGTGCCACTGCCTCGGGTAGCATGAGTGACTCCTGGCTGAGCACGGCCACAGGCAGTGGCACTTCGCCTCTGGGTCAGCCCACGTGGAGCAGCCTTGGTGTGTGGCTGTCTGTCTGTGAGGGCTGCATGCAGAGCTGCTGAGCCTGCCCAGTGCCCACGGAAGGGCAGCCTGTGCCTCCGCAGCCAGGCACTCTTTCATGACCCACGCATAATAAAAATATACAGTGTGCTTTTAAATAATTTTCGTCATTTACTCCCTCTGCTGCAGTATTTGGTAGTATAATAAATAACCTGAAACAGATCTCATTAGCAAGATCGTGTTTTCTCATATTCACAAAACCCACACAACCACATAAATGCTTCCAGAGAGCTATGATCATTGAGACCAAATCCACTCCAGGATGGCAGATGTGCTTGTGTTCCCATTTTGTACCTGAAAAGCCCCACCTGCCTACTTCATCTGCACATGTGCCACCAGGAAAGGCTTTTCACTTTGTCTGCTTGGTCTGGGAGCTAATCAGCTGCCAGCTGTACAGGTGTGAGGTGAGGGAAGGATACACCTGAAATGGTACTGCTCCATTCCAGAGGTCCGTGATCCTGAGCTTGTGCAAAGCCAGTCTGGACACGGAGACATACGCTGTCTTCTGGCCTCAAAGCACTAAACTCAGTTCTGTTTGGCCACCAGCAAACATAACGGCCCACGGAACACAGCTATGTGGAGTGGTGCTACTGGACATAAAGCCCCCTGATCACCAAGCAGAGCTGAGTGGTGGCCAGGGAGCAGCTATGGGGCTCTGGGTGCTGTCAGAACACAGCCAGAAGAGCCTTAAACCTCATAGATATGAGTACAAATACTACTGTGATGTCTGCTGTAGAACTGCAGACAAGTAATACTGAATAGAGATTATAAAGTTGTGTGTTACATGATTTATGTTAACACAGCGATTATGACACAAAAGATACATCATCTCTTTTAATTTGTTTAAAAACAGTACCAAAATATTATCAATATTGTAACTGTTATGTTCAATTTCTTTTAGTACATGTATAGCTAGCAGTTAAATCCCTCAAATATTAGAAGCAGGCAGAGTACTCCATTTCCTATTCCTGGATAATTATTCCTGCTTTATTAAGGTTTATTTTACAACTGTATAAAATAGGTTATAAAGGACAATTCTGCTATTATGTCCTCCCCTGCTTAGGCTTAATAAATATTATATTCCAAATCATCCATTAAAGCCAAGCAGTGGAGAAAATAAGAGTGGTAGTAATCTCTTCTACAGATGTAAAATACCTTTAATAAAATAAGGGTGTATAACAGTCAGGAACAAATTACTGAGGTCTGCTTTAATAAAATAGTACCCTTAAAGAAGTATTACTCTTAAGGCACTGACATTCCCACTGGTGATGCAGTGTATCCTTTCAAAGCAGTATAGCTTGTTAAAATGGCAAGATATCTTTTTGCAATAGAGTGTTTGTGTCCAAGCCGATACAAGGTTTGTATAGAATGCATCCAGGGAGCCATAAAACTGGTGGGAAACATATTTCTCCGTGGTATTTTAGTACTTTGAAAAATTCAATCACTGGGAAAAAATGTTTTGCTGTAAACATCTGAAGAGCCTTATAAAAGCAATGGCTTCCCACAGCACCTGCTTAAATAATTTTAAGAGGGAGTATGTCTTTGCTCATCTGCTAAAACTTGTAGAAAGCTTCTCCCATTAATTTCCTGGTGCTGTAAGGCCAGGACACTTTTAATCAGAAATAATTATGAGTACTGTTAGGGGATGTTCACCAGAATTATTTTTGCACTGTAGAGATAAGACAACTTTCAACACCGACTGCTTGAGAAACATGATTGCCGTAATAGGAAAACAGATGGAAAGATGATCACCTTGAGGTTTCCTTTTGAATGAATTAGGAAGTCTTCAGATGTCAACAAAGGTCTCATCTCTGAAGGAAGAAGTATCCTGGCATTTGCACTCAGTTTGGTTACACAATGATTTTATGAATCCTAATTATGAAGAAACACGAGAAATCCATCCTTTCTAAATTTACTTTTTAACCGGTTTAATCATCTGGGTGAGTAGCAATTCTGTGCCGTGGCTGTTACGGCGCAGTCCCTGCCATGTCCTTTTTCAGCCTTCCAACACAACTCCCATCTCACACAGCTCCTGGGTGTGCTGCCACCAGCTGCACCAACCCGCACAGCACGAGGCTTCCGCCCGCCCCCCAGCACAGGGCTCAGTAGCTCACTGTAGCTCTTGCAGGTATTAAGGATTACAGAACTGAACCCTACTGCAACTGAGCCTCTCTTGGGCTAGAAAGCGGTCAGGATTTGGCTTATTCGAGTCCTCCTCCCCTCCTCGACAGAGAGGGCAAGTAATAGGCCCTCTGATAGAAATGTTGTCCTGGCGTATCGATATTACATCTTAGTGACAGAATGATTAGGCTCCCATATATCAGCGTTACAGCAGCTCAGTGCGGGGAGCTGCCGGTCCATAGCAACGCAGCACAGCTCCTTGCCACCAAATAATTACACGATGCTCTGGGGAAAGACAAGTTTTCCTAACACACAGCCAATCTATCAAGAGGGAAAACTCTTCCTGACCCAAACGGCAGCTGCGATCACAGCATGAATGTGAGCTAACCACCATAATGTCCTCATCCACTACTTTGCAACCAGTAACTGTTAAGTGTACTGCTGGCATTTACCCTGCTGGCTCTTCTAAAAAATCAAATACTGGGGAAAGAAAGTGGAAAACTTTCTGCAGAAAGGAGCAGCTGCCTGACATTCTTCTGCTCAACTCTTCCTTCACATCAGCTTGAGTGCTGTGCCAGGCTCCTTGGGAGGTGCAGTGAGCAACTCCAGTACACATTTGAGACCAAACATCTCTTGCAAAAAGTATTCAGTAAAGTATTTAAATTGCAAGTTGCTACTGTGTCCTATGCTTTCCCCTAGCAGAGTACCCACACAGCCCAGAACCTGGCCAGTGCCACTTCTGCCATGCAGCTGAACCAGCAAAGGGCAGGCCCTCATGCTCTGCTGTGGAATGTGGCAAAGTATGGCAATAACACCCCCCTGCTTAGGCTGATGTATTTAATAAAATCCTCATGTCCACTGATGCCAAAACACAAAAGCTTGAACACCAAATAAATGAAGATCTGTTCCGTTTTCTTACAGCCATGTGCATGTACAATCCTGTTCTGTACTGATTCAGGATTACAAACAAATCTCTCCAGGAAAACTTTCCAAAACTTCACCAATGTTTTAGCTCCCAGTCACTATAAATCCTAGGCAGTGTTAAGATAAAAAATGCCACTAGAATCATCATAAATAAATAAAACCTTCTCAGGAGATTTTTGAATACATCTCTTGGATTTGCATGCTTCTCAACTAAAAACAAAACAGTCTAAAACAAAACACATACTGGAACAACCTATGCAGAAACCCAATATTCCACACCTCCCACTCACTCACAAACAGGCTTCAGAGCAGCTGTGCACTTGGTTGGACTGCTGACAAATCCAGCCTTGTGGACACACCACTGTCTGCAGCTTCTGGACTGGGCAGCTGGGGCCTGGGGGCAGTGAGGTGCTGCAGAGCACTCTGCTGCCGGCCCCGAGGAGGAACAAGGGGAGAGAAAGCAGCACTGCTGGAGGCAACCTTCTGCTGCAAATTCATACACTGAAAAATCAGGTGTGACCAAAACAAAAAATAGTTTGTACATATGCAGTTAAAAAAAATAATAACTATAGAGCATCAAGTGGAAGCTTGCATATTTTCTTCCAAATGACAGAAATAAAGAAAGGCTCCATGCTCCATTAATGCATCTGCCCTTCCAGGGGGATTTCTACCAAGTCAGCTGGGAGCAGGAACTTATTCATGCTTTAAGTTGTATCCAAACTCTAAAAGCATAAACTCCATTGAGTGTGATTAGGTTTTGAGTATTGCTACTGTGACTTCAGGGATTGAGTTTGAGGCAATTTCCTACTCCAGCAGGCTTGCTCTCTGTGCAGGGCAAGCTGTATTTCACTTTGGTTCACTCTAACTTCTTGCTTTGAAACTGTATTACGTGAGAGAGTAGCCGAGAAAGCTATTCATGATTTTGCACAAAATGAAGCTTAATGAATCCCAAACAGAACGTACTTCATGACCTACAATCAATGTACACTGCCTGCTGCAGTATCTCCTTGTAAGATTGAGGCATTTGCTCAGCAATTTCTCTGAGCAGGGTCCTTTCTTTTTTTGTAGCACTTTTGTCTGCTCTTGTCTCCCTCCAGTGTTACTCAGATGGCAATCTTTTATTCCTTGTGCAAACCCAGTAGGAAAATGCCGGATGCGCCACAGCTGTGTACTGCTATGGAAGGTCTGATACATGTCAAGCAGTGATTTCTCTGGGCTGAATAAACAGTGAAACAATATTTTAACCGATTATTGAAAAGGCGAGGTTCTAGGCTGAAAGTAGTATTTAAATCAGCTTTAATCAGATAGTTTTTGAAAATTCCAAAAGATGTTGATGCTGTACTATTGCACTGTGTCATCTGAGCACCACAGCTTTGATAAAGGTTACTGCAACCCATGGTGATAGAAGCTATTTCGGAGTGACTTTTGCAAACACAGAACTACATAGCTGATGAAAAACAATTAAGAAATCAAACTATGAATGAAGCATGAACTCTCCCTGGAAAGGTATATTCACATTCAAAGAAATGAAATAAAATACGTGTTCTTCAAGAGCCAAACTCTGCCCAGGTACTCTGAAATGTCTGCAGTTGAGTCATTCTCAAGCAATAAAATAGGTTCTTCCTTTCAAACTGCATTTATTCTCTAATAGTAAACACTTAAAATCAATCTGCACTGCTTCTGACAAAAGGACTTTAAGTTGGATATGCAGTCCAGAACCACAAAAACAATCTCTGAATGATTTGTTTAAACCTACAACTATTAGACTCTGCCACTACATATTTTTTCTATCTTAAAATCAGAAAAAGCAATTAAAAAAAAAACAAACAGTAATCAGTAATTGCAGGAAGTGTGGATCCCAAAGAGGTGTCCTGACTCTCCATAGGATACCAGCTGGGGAACTGATAGTTTTTTGAGGGGTTACTTCAGAATTTGTGCAATGGTTACTCTGAAATCAAGTCCATAGACAGAATTCTTCTCAGTAGCACTACGTGCACTCCAGTAGCTGTATTTCCCTGTGGGAATCCATGTAAAAAATGTGTTAGGAGGTAAAGGAAAAAAAAAACAACATTCTTCTGTCAAACCAAAAATGCCAACCTTGTTCTGAAATTTAGGTAATAAAGCCCAGCGACTTCTGTTAATTATCAGCATGCACACGGATTATCAATCAAATGAGATATAAGCGTGGAGCAGATAAAAATGGCAAACTGCTATAATTACAGATGACATTTTGTGCATGACTGTGACTCAAGAATTGTTACAGAATGCTTTGGGAAAAAAAAAAATATTAATTTCTATCCACAGTCCAGAATAATATGGTCCATTGCAACAATGTACTGTGGGGCAGAAATGTCATTTGTTACATCTCACATTGTTTCTGTTCTATCCACTGAATCTATATTTAGTTTTATTTTTTAAAAAGGATGAATTCACTTTAGAGAACTGACAGCTTATATGAATATTTTAGTTTTGCTTTCAAGTACCAGAAAAAAAAAAAAAAGCATGGAGTAAAACTCAAGCTTCAAGTTCCTCAGAATGCCTACTGAGAATAAATTCTATGTTTATTTGTATTTCATTTTGCTTGAACAACTGCTTTTCCCTTGGGTATTTATTAAAAGCATAAAAAGAATGAGCCAAATGCACTTCTCAATAACATCCATTCAGCATTGTTGAAGCTTGTAAAATTGCACTAGCCTAGCCAAGGGGAAAATTTTACTCACTATTTAGTAAATATATATAATTTTTTTCTGGTTGAGAAGATGCACTGCTTCATCTTTAAATTCTGTCTGCCTCTGCTCATCAAAGAAGAAAAAGCAGCCATTTTATAACCTCAGATAGGAAGAGACATGATGTATATTTCCTCATTTGGTTATTTGTTGCTTAGGGTCCAGTCCTACATATGAATTTCCCATCAGGCTTACTGAAGACACATGCAAAGTGTCCACTGATTCCATTACATAAACAACTAGTTATAAATTTTTTCATGTCGTATTTTCTCACAGATTGCCATAAATAATCTTCTTTGACCTACATTCCAAAATATGCAGATGGAGAAAGCTAGACTGGCTTAAGGGGGATTCAACCATTGGGAATGCCTACTCTCAATGCAAGGTTGGAGATGCATTTTTATACTGCAAGTGGTGCATGACAAGAGATGTCCAGTTTTGCATCAACTAAACCAGTAAAAGCCACCAAAACCACAATGAAACAGAAGCTACCAGAGACTGCCAATGAATAAACCTCAGATGGTTCACAACCAGCAGCCAGTGTCCCCACACCAAGTTTCCACAGGGCCAGACTGAGCCACCCCGACGCGTTCTTCACCTGCCAGTATGTGTCTTAAAACAGTCCTGATACCATGCAAAATGAAAAATCAAATTCCCATTATATAAAATGAATTTTTCCAGTGCAGTTGATCATCACTGTGTTTGCAGTACAGTTTCATTGTGTCTTTTACAACAGAGCTTGCAGGAAAAGCTGTTCAACAGTAACAGCGCAGCATGCAACTACCACTCCTAAATGGTGTACGTGGCCAAGAGCTGGGGTTGGTGTTTCTTGCCCACTGGTCTCCAAGAAATTACAGTTTATAGCTTGTTAGTGGAAAAATGATGTCTTTGAGATCTAAGCCAATGTTTTCAGAAATGTCATGGACTGTCTTTATTCCTGGCATAACAAACCCCCAAAATATAATAGCAAGTAATGTGGCTATTGCCCTTGGCAGCACCATTAAACTGGGCAGTGAACTACTTCAAATGGCTGCCAGCGTTAAACATTAGTTCTGCCTTAAGTGGGTTGATTTTAACAGTCAAACATGCACGGCAGTCCATCTGAACATTAAAAGCACCTTTCAAACTTAATTTTACAGAAATGTTAATGACCAGAACAAACTATTGAAGGCAAAAAAGAAAAGTAATTATTTCACAAGATGAAAGGAAACAGTAAATTAACACTCCTGTTTTAAAAGGAGGCTCCATAATCTATCCGCTTTAAGGAAATACCATTAACTGAAGGCACTATGGATATTTCAATTAATGTATTTATGGTTTGGGGTTTCTCTTCTCTTCTAGCCTTTAAAAACGAGGTTTCAGGCAAAAGGAAATCTGTAAATCTTTAACTGAAATACAAGTTTCAGAAATGCTTTATCAAAGTCACAGCAACTGATTTGGTTCCTCATACCTATGTTATGTGTCATGTGCACATATGTACATTCATTGAGAGAAAGGAGGTAAATATAAAATAAAGGAACAAAGTCTTCAAAAGCTATGACCTGTACATCCATACAGGACTCTAAAGGGACTAAAGAAAGCAGGAAAAATGGAAATGACTCATAAGCATTTCTAATACACTACCGGTGTCTATTAAAATTAAAACCATTAAAACCATTAAAACTAATGGTTAAAAATAAATAAATCAGGGACAGCTAATCTAATCCTACTACTATATTAAAAAATACTTAAGAAGGAATTGGACAAAGTTTAAAAATGTTAAGCTGCTTATTACAAAACTGAAAACATAACAAGTTTGTTACATGAGCTTTTATTCAGTGTAATTTTGGAAACTGTTTAAAAACAGCCATTGTCTTGCAAGGAAGATTTTCTTACCTAATGAGCTGCAATACTGATGCAGACTGAAGATATTTCAAAACAAAGTTTTCATATTTATACACATTTTTAAAATGTTTACACCATAATATAGGTGATAGGTATTTTTTGAGGACATGCATTTTTTACACAATAAAAAATGCATTTACATAAATGTGGGCTTTGAAAATAATTTATTTAGCATAATCTATATGGGAACTTATATTTTTTCATTCCAAAATCAGTTACTTGCAGACTTCAAATGACGAAATAGTAATTATTCTTGTGACTCATGCATGTCCACTTTGAAAATATAGCCAAATGTAAGGTCTATTCAGCAAAACTGCACTAATGATTAAAGCAGCTTTAATCTTGTCTTTAATTAGTAGTCTTTCCTAAAGGATACTTTAGTAGATTAAGATATGATCTGTGGTACATCCATACCACATTAGTTGGAAGAGTTCATGCAAATTTCTACAGATGCTACATTATATCCATACATATAAGACGTTCATGACCACAGGTAAAGAAAAACTTTCAGCAATCAGAATCAGAAGGTTGGGAAACATGGACAAAACATTTGACAGTAAAGCCAAGCTAAGTAGCTCCCTCACCCTTGTAGCACAGCTCAACAGCCTCTTCTGTGAAAATCTTTTCAACGTCTGATTTTAAACTGCATCATAAAAACACAGAATGGCTTAAGTTGGAGTGGGCATAGGCAGAGTTGCCAACCACTAGATCAGGCTGCCTGGGATCCCATCCAACCTGGTCCCGAATGCATCCAGAGATGGGGCATCCACAACCTGCCTGGGCAGCAGTGCCTTTGAGTAAAAAATTTCTTCCTAACATATAACCTAAATCTTGCCTCTTTTAGTTTAAAGCCATTCTCTTCTTGTCCTATTGTATGAATAGAGTCTCTTAACTAACAGCTATGGCTGATACAGGATTATTATTCAGGGAACATATTTGATTGCCTTAGGTATTTTGATTTGGAAATAGACACTATTCTTAAACTTATGGCAGTTTATGTTGCTCCATGTTGAAATAGGAAGTGAGGCTTTTCTGGGGGTAACTGATGAACAAAATGTGTTATCCTATTAGAAGAAGAATTTGGGTGAACACTTTAGAGTGCATCGTATCGGTAGGTGACAGAGCAGAGCCTGGTCTGGAGGTTCTGAAGACTGGATACGGTAGCTGTAAGCAACCCTAAATGTGTGACCAGCGATTTCCCAAAGCAGAGAGGCAAGTCTGATGGCAAGTGACTGCATCGAGGCCATCCCAATCACCTGGGAGATGAGCAGATTCACAGAATGACATAGGCTGAAGGTCCTCCTGTCCAAATCCAAGCAGGAGTCACCTAGAGCCAAGTTGCCCAAGTCTCTGAAAAATCTGGCTGTGAAGGTTCAATGGGCTTCAAACTCAGAACATGTCAGACTTTCGAAATAAATAAGGTATGGCTAGCAGTTACGTGGCATGAAAGCAGAAGTCATCTACTCTGGAAATTAACTCTGCCTTTAATGGCCTCCATCCATTTGGGGGCATTAAGTGGGCAATTCAAAGATCAGCAATAGCTGAAGACACTTCTTCAGTTACCATTACATGGTAAAAACCCTGTGTACTGGATGTACTCAGAACCTGCCAGATACAATGTCCAGCCCAAGCTGCTGCCTTCCATCTCAGCCATTGAAGACCTGCTTTATTTGGCACTTACTGTGACAATACCACCACATTCCAGCTTTCAGACATGAACTCAGTTCTTCAAATGCATTATGGTAGTACTGTTGATCAAAAACATCTGCATCAAACATTAAGGTACGTATTTGGGTACCAGCAGTCTAAAATCCCAAGTTCAAGCTGCATGCAGCATGGTATATACTTATTTTAAAATAAACGTGAAATTCATTCTTTCACTACAGAAGCAGTGTCATGAGAAAACTCAGGCTTTAAGTTTTGTAAACGCTGCGTTTTCAATATTAGAGTGTCAGTCTTCATTCACTCTCTGACAAGGCTGTCAATCAAACAGCAATCTAGTTTTCTAAGACTTTAACCAAAGATCAAAGCAATGATACTGCTGAGTTCACATTACCTTCCTAGAGATAACTACTTGAACACTTTCATAGCACTGCATCGATATTAACTTTGCACCATTCCTTCCAAGCAAATTAAACAGCTCGAAGTTTGACAGCCCTCCTGGCTTCTGCTCTCAGCCGTGATCTAAACAGAATCCCAGTCCCCATCCCCTCCACCCCTTTGGAGCTGCCACCTGGATATTGAAGTGGAGGATTGCAGGAGCTGTATTCAGTTAAACTTCCATCAATTAAAAAGAAAATGAAACGTGCTTTCTGTCTCCTTTGGGCAACACACTGAATGTCTTTTACTCAATAACAATAGTTGGGCAATAAAAAGATGAGTGAGCAAAATGTGGTATATCATCGTTTTGCTTTTGACTTTCGCCAATGGCAAATGAAAGGCATCCAAAATCAATTTCAAGAAGCTAATAAATTCAGTATGTGAAAGCAGTGAAAATATAACTTTTGCAGCCTCATCATCAGACTGATTTGTAAGCAAAGCTGGGTCCAGTTCCTGCACACTAAGTCACCCACGTTTTCCATATTTTCAGTTTCATGCAGGTAATATACCATTTCTATAGGGTTTATATTTTGAGGCTAAACATATATATATATCTACCTATATCTTCTTTCCACAAACATATATCCTGGTAATATCATAATAAAAATCTGAATGTACTATGCCCAAGAAATCGTGTCGATCCCTATCAGTTACTTCCTCCACAACAGTGGAAGAAAGGTGAAGGCTAACGCTGCACCAAGGGCATGCTTGAAGCAGAACAACTGCTTTCCACAGCTCCATGTTGCCTTCAGAACACAACTCTTTATGGCAGCTCAGGGAGGGGGCTGCTGCAGTTTTTATTTGCTTGTTAACTGACTGAGAAGCTTGCCAGACCATATCCATCTAGAGGCAAGTTTCCAAAGGGAAATGAATTGATGGTAATTGCAATATAATTTAAAGTACTCCTTCAGCAATGCTGAATACCTAAGACGTACAGCTTCTCTCACTGGGCAATAATACAGGGGCTTCCACTTACTCCAAGCAATTACTTCAAATTTCAGTGAGAAGAAAATTTGATCCACAGTTTCTACCACGACGTAAGAGACCTTGAGGCAGGGTCAGGTTCATCCCAGAGGACTTGGTGCCCACTGCTTTCAGAGCTAACTAGGCCTTACCAGGGGGCGATGCACCAGATGTGATTTTCCACTGCAATTACAAATAAACTACCTGAGAAAGGGAGGCAGCACGGCTGTACGCTGCTTGGCTTGTAAGGCTAGGACTAACTCCTGTGAGAGCAGTGATGAGAGCATCACCTTTGGTTGCAGTGTCAACAAACAGCAAGTCAAGGAATGCAAACAAACAGCTGTACTGAGGCCTGGGATCTACAGTTTACAATGGAAAAAACACCAACATTTCTGAGAGCAGCAGTTCCTATCTCAGACACAGCCATGCTACATGACAGCTTTGAATATTCTGCTCTGACCTAATGGCAGGCAGCAGCACCACAGAAGGTCCACTACACTTACCTATCTTATTTGGAAGTCATTAGCAGTGTTACTCTTTTTCATGGGATCTGTTACTTAGCTGAAAAAAAAAACCAACAAAAAAACAAAAAACAAATAACAAAGAAACAAGAAGAGAGAGAGAGAGATGTGTCTGACCTGGGAGATTTCTCTGTTGAGATATAGATTTTTTTTTTTGTGTGACAAAGCACAGAAAGAGAATGGGAAGAAGGAAGGAAGAAGGCAGGCCATGGAGGAAGGAAAGCTAGCTGGGTGCTCGATGGAGCTTGAATTATGACAGTAAGAAGGGCTGAAGAAAGCAACTGGGAAATGGTGGTATGTAGACTGGGCATGTCTAAATCTTGGAAAACAGCAGGTGGAGAAAACTGTGGAACAGAATTATATTTAAAGGAGAAAAATTAGAACTAGGTGAGAACAGTAGAGAAATTGCACTTCGAGTGCAAAGTATTGCTTTTGTCACTTAGTTCATCCTGTGAACGTGTCCAGGTTGTGCGTTTCAAAGGCAGAAGCCACGGGGAAGGCTGTTCTTTCATATGTTATTTCTTCACAACAGCACCGACCTATTGGCAGGAGAGGCTTTTTGCACTCTAGTCTGTTATTATGGAGTGTGGAACAAGTTTTTCCTCACACTACAAAAAACACCATGATCATTTTTCAAGTTAGAAATAACACATCTTGCTTCCTCTGTTTTTACTCCAGAATTTTAGTGGCCAGATGAGAACAAGTGCCAAAAATCCTCAAATTTGAATTATACTATAAAACCCTCTCTTTCTGTTGAATATCATCCTTATTTTACCTGCTCAAGAGCAGGAAGAAAACTTTTTTTAGTCTCAAAGATCCTCCACCTAAGAGCCTGTGCCACACCTCACATTTTCAGCTTTCTAAAACACCTCCAGCAAAGTCAGAAAATCTGAGAGATTATGTAACCAATACTTCTGGAGCACAAACGCGTCTTCCAAATCTCCTTTGCTGATAAAGCAGGTTAGAAATTGTGTATATCTACCTGTGAGTCACCTTTAAAATAATGTATGTGCTTTAGTGTCATCTGTACTTTCTGAACTCTGCTTTCATGCTCCTCTCTCCTTGCATTTCCAAGTCATTGACTGCACTGATTTTCATTAGTAACCTATGATCAGACGTAGCCTGGAGGTCCAGATTTCACCAGAATGCAAATATAAGGCTTTCATGCTATGGCACATTATTCCTTTTCAGACTTTTTGCCAGACTTTGCTCAGTGTACATTGATTCTACATATTTTTAAGCACGAATTCCCCACACAGTCAGTCCTTCATTCCTCTAAGATTTTAAATTCAATTTCAAATGCAGGGGTTAAACCCCAAACTTCTTTGCACTTCTTTTTATCTTCAGAAATTCCGCACTTTTTTTTTTCTCCTAAAATCACCTCCTGTACCGAGAGTAATTGCTTCAAATACTTATGGAGATGGCACTTGCATCAAAACACTTAAAAAATGGAATATATTCAAATATAAGAATGCCTAACTGTATCCATAACTAACTGTTCCTTCAGTTAAAAAGCTTTGATATTATCTATGTTACTTTTCTCTTCAAAGGAAAAGAGTAATTATGAAAGTTCTGCAAATTTGCATTAATGAAGCAGAAAAATCTACTATGACTTTTATTAATCACCATGTAAGCAAATAAAAAAAAGTGAGCCTACCTTGTCTCCTCTTTTTATGATTCTGACAGCAATTGATTTAGAATTACTTACAGGTTATTCTCAACTCTTTGTTTCAACTTGAGCTGGGAATACTAATTTTGCCACAGATCTGAACTTTTGTCAATGAATTTATATTCCACAAACACTGAAAATGAGAAGCCACTTAAATATGCCACAAACGTACATACTGAAACATCAAATAAAGGATAGGGAGAAGAAAAAGTATGTATAAGACAGCAGGACAGAGAGAAGAAAAACTGAAGAGAATCCATGCCATACATTACAACCACCACTTACACTAATGTAAGACTTAAGATGCTCACTCAGTCCCTAATGCATAAGCTCAGAAGCGCTATGCTTCCAAAATGCAGCTGTGCTAACTGCAAAGGAGAAACACACTATGGTACTAATCCTCAAGTGGCAGCAGGATGGGTCAGCATTATGCCCCTTTCTTTGCAATCTCCCCTGTGCCACAGAAAACAAAATGCTGGCCCAGGGCAAGCAGTATTCAAGGTGGCCTTAAGCTACTAACAGCCCTCCAGCAGTCTTTTTATCCACGGCTGCCTGAATCAAGTCTCTGCAGACACACCTCTCATTCTCCAATATGTCTTCAGAATCACAGCTGCCAAGATTAAAAGTGTTGAGAGCAATAGGTGATTTTGTGTCACTGGGGAAATCCTTGCCTCTTTACAGTGCCTTCTGTCCCATGCAGTGTGACACTGTCATCACAGGAGGACAGCCATAAATATCTAAACTGTAGCACAAAACATGGTTCACGGACTAAAACTAATTATTCACCACACCTAGAAAATAAGACACACTCAGTGGAGTTTGAAACCCGTAACTTGAGTCAGACAATGTGAGATCTCACAGCAGGTGAGCACAGGGGGATCTTCAGAGGAAGGAGAAAAGTGCTAGGATCTGAGCATGACCGACAGGATCCAGGGATTAGGGCTCCTATTAACAATAAGATGGTGAGATCTCTTTCTAACTGTAAATCCACATTGATACCTCTTTCTGGTTTTTGATCTTTATCAATTGGCACTTGAAGGGAAATCCCACATCATTTTTTGATTACATCTTTCTTCTCTCTCCTATATCCAACATCTTGTAATTCTCATGCAATCTCTCTAAATCCAGGGGTAAAAAAGATGCCATTATAAACTGCCTTACTACAGTCTGTGTTAGCACCATTATATGAAATAATTGCACTTCGGGAGATTCTAGACAGTCAATTAACCCCCAATTCACAACTCAAGTGGCAGAGCCGACACTCCATGAATAGAGGGTAGGGGTTCAATTCTCAATTAGGAAGAACTTTTTTACTTAATAGTTTAATCTTGTGGTCAATTAAATCTCCTAGCGTTGTATTAATTATTATATGAATTCCAGGCAACTTCTCATTTAAAGGTTACTTACGGTGTACTGCAACTGGACTAGAGTCCCAGAGTTAAATTTTTCAAAGCTGAAAGCCTGCTCCATCTTAAAGGGAAATCTAAACTCTTTTATGAAAAAAGACAAAGTGCTTTCCCAGTGTGAGACAGTTTAAACATCTCCTGTATCTCTATGTCGCAGTTATGAGTGCAGTTATGTCTTAGATCATTAGAACTAAATTTACTGCTGGACCACGTATTCATATGACTAGTTATATTTAAAAGTTTTTCTAAACAGACCTTATGGATTAATTTCGTCTCCAACTGCTGAGCTGTTTTTCCTATATTGTTTGGCATAGCAGCTTGGAATAGCAGCTCAGTTTTCCATCTGTTAGACATATAGAGCTTATCAGTTTGTGAAGCACTTTCTTGGTATTCTTTTTGATAGAATAAAGTCCTGGATTTCCTGGGGGAAGCAAAAGACATATGCTGATGCTGTATGGTTTCTGAGTTGCTGCAGAGATGAATTCTCCTTGGCCAGCTTTCTGTTGAGTAGGTGCTGGAATCATATAAAACACACACTTGCAAAAGAAAATAAAATGGTGAGTTCCCCGGCCAAATCAGTGATCTTTTTTCAACTAATTATTTTTCTTGCTCAAAATGAAGACAGTTTGTCTTTGAAAAGACTGTCTATCATTAAAAAAGAAAACTATTGAAAAGTTTTTGAAACAACTATAACAGATGTCATAGCAGTTGAAAGTACAATTAGAAAGCACAACGCCGCAGAAATAAAACTTCAAACAAAAGCGGAAAGAGTTCTTTGTGCACATCAATAATTCAGAATGATTTAAGAACTGTTTTATAGATGCAAGTGGAGCTCTTGCTGTCGATATATAAATTGAATATGGTCTTTATAGGCAAACAAAAAGGGGATACAATCCTTTTAAATTATTTTTAGGATAATTGTTTCTGCAACAAACATCATTATTTATCAGTTTTGAAAATAAGCCAACTGCTAACATTTGAAATGCACAAATCTTGGCACACTACACAGAAAATGGTAATCTCGCCCCTTTTCAAAACTCCTCTTGTATTTATTTTTCACATTTGTCAAGTTCTTATCTCAAAGCCCATGCAGTGTTACCTATTTCTATCAGAAATCATTATATTTTATTTCTAATCACCTTCTCATAGCCAATTTGGTAACTCGGGAAAGGAGACATTTATTGCCACCAGATGCTGTTACTTTCCTGCTTACTTAATGTATTACTATAAATCGAATCAACAGCCTGCAAGGCAAGGTTGTATATTTATTATTTTGCATTCTGGATTTCTTCTGTTAGAAACTTTCTCTTCAGATACACAGTACAATTTTAGTTCTAAATCTACACCAAGCTAACTATCAGCCAGGATGCATTCACATTACATGATGCAGGGCCATACAATAAGAGCAGAGACACTCTGCGTGCTGGAAGCGGGTCGGCCACTCCAGCAGTCAGGCTCCCACTGAGTCTACAGAACAGAGCTGCTGCTTCTGTAAAACCAAAATTCCAGACAGATTTGTATGATGTTTAACATACGCTATAAAGGCAGTGACGTTATACAAAATGCTAATCCTTAACGAGGGTGCAGAAAAATTATCTTGCATACTAAAGATAATTCTTATAATTCTCATTGCAAATAAGACTATAATCTACAAATGTCCAATTCCTTTCATGTTTTCATCAGCAGCAGTGCATACACAGAAGTCAGTAATGAATTAGTTCCTGAAACAATGAAGCTCTCACTGAACAGGTTTTGAAAATTGAATTTTTAAATTTTATTTTTGATTATCAAGAAACTTCATACAAAGAAGCAAAGGAATTAAGGCACTATAAAATTAACACTACTGTTACTATTAGTGGTTTTGTTGTATTAATTTTGCAGTAACATTGTGCTTTCCTTAAAATATATAGCTTACAGAAAAATCAGTGAAAACACACACTTTTTCATAGAGTAATTTCACAGTTCTTCCCATTTAAATCCCTTCTGCCTGTAATGCCTTAGGCTATATGACAATAATGTCAAGAGTCAAACAGTAATGCTGATGACTCCTCCTTTAATATGTGAATTTTGACACACTTTTGCCTGGAGGGCGCCCTCATTACAATCACTTTCTAGATTTTAAAACTAGGAGAAAACAACACAACCATTGTAAATACACTCATATCTCCAAATTGACAGCATCTAACGTGCCTCCAAAGATTACAGGTATATAGCTTACACGCTATTTTCTGTGTGATTCATACTTTCTGATTTCTGTGAATAGATGTGTGTACACATACACGTTTCATTTTCTGCTCCAGCTGAACCCCCCACCAGGGATGCTCCCTCCTCCAACACACCCTACATCAAAAGGCATCTCTGACCACACCAGAAGAAGCACTCCACTCAACTGTCATTAAAAATTTTGCAGCGGTGTAACCCTTCACTGACAACACACATAAATAAGCCATGGGATATGTCAGCAAATTCACACAAGTCAAATCCAGCAATCTGAATATTGCACAGCAGTCCAGGTGATGGCTCAAATAGGCTGATCAAAACTATACAATGTTTTATAGATCAGAACATCTCGAAACACATCTCGAAGCAGAATTTTATTTATTAAATTACATGTTATGTTCTGTCATATTCTGTCAACTAGAAGAAAATCCTACTTTGGAAACTACTCTCACACCGTCTACAAAAATAAAAACTAAATCCACTGGTACTTTGAGAGCAATGTGCAATGGCCACACATGAACAAAGGGTGCACCCACGGATTCTGGTGCTGGGATAACCACTGCCTTTCTTGGCTTTGTGCTCCTTTGCCTCGAATTTCAGGTTTATGGTGAATTAAAGAAATAAGGGAGTCTGGGTAGTAACAATCAAACTTTTTGGGAAAACTGTGTATTTTAACAGTTCTCATCAACATTAAGTACTAGAAATATCTCACAAATTAGTATGGCTTAGAAGCCCAACTCCTAGTCTCAAAAGTGACTCAGATGGCAATGGGCTGATTTTCAAGGGTATTCAGGAAAAGTACTATTACAGAAATAGGAGTTATGTCGCAAATACCTTTAGAAGTCTAGTCTGCCATTCAAAGGCTAGAATGGCTGGCCTAATGCTGAGCACAGGTGTGTCAATGAAGCATTGATGAGATACCTAAAAACATCAACAGCCAATCTCACAGCTGCATCTAGTCTTGAATTTTATTCCCAAGATGCCTCTATGAAACTTAACCTGGATCCTATTATACTGATTGCTTATTACTGTGGTCTTCCACTCTCTGAGGCATAATGCTTAATTTCCAAAGTACAGCTGATAATATTAAAAAGCTACTAATTGAACTATCCATCCCAGCAATGAATATGGCTATATATAAACATATAAATAAATATCTAATTAAGGAAATAGTATGGTAATGTTGCTCCCCACCCCAACAATCAAACGTGAAATCTGATTTCCTTGAAATTACAGCCTGAGCTGGCTGTGGTCCAAAACCCCTCATGTTCTGCAGCCCCAGTGGCTTCTGCAAACAAGATATCAAATAACTTCAATGCAACACATGGAATATAATGAAGAACACACTTATTCCAGATTCATGACTGAAGAGGACAATCTCCTTTTTCCAATTCCAATCTATGGTTTGTTTGCAAAGTACTTATTACTATTTATACCAAGAGTAATTTTTCTAATGTGGCATGTACACAAATACTTTGTAGATGCACACAGATCTATGGTTTTATTCTCAGCTTTCTGACCATCAGAAACCTCTGGGAAGCAAGTCCACTTAACTGCCACTATTGTGTGCCTGTTAGAAGGCAGGCACAGTGCAAATAAGATACTCAAAAGAACAAATTAGAAAACAACAACAACAACAAAACAAAGCCAAACCAAAATAACAACAACAACAAACACAACACAAAGATCTGAATATGTAAGAGTGCTATAGAAAACACCACTTGCATGTGCAAGGTACACTCCAGGGCTTCCCAGAACACGTGTTTTTCTGGGGCTGCTGGCCAGGAACACAGGCATGCAGGGCATCCTCCTGCACACACCTGCAGCTGGCTCGAGCTGTCCTCCAGAAAACAGGTTATCAAGCAAAGCCCATGGATGCTATAAGGGTGGGATTTGCTCTTTGACAGCAGGAGCACAAAGTGCTGTCATAATCAAGAGCATTTCTGGTCCATTCTTGACTGAAACAAAGGTTCTGGAGCCAGTGCCACAGCTGTGACCATGTCACTGTATTTCTCTGATAGGTAATGGCCCTCTATAGCTAAAATGACAAACGTTAAAACAGTGCGCTATCAGTAGCCCGTAGAAAATAAACCTATGGCTTATAAAGTGCAGTTTTTATGAATATCCTGGAGGCCTTCTTCAGACACAAATACTGCAAATATTTCACAATAAACTATAACAATAAACTTTGGTTTTGGTTGAGCTTTGTTACCAATATACATTTCTGTCAGCTGACTTCTTAGGCTTAAATTAAATGTGTGTAACATGCCAAAAACTTTTTTTTTTTTTTTTTAATAACTGAAACTTACATTAAAAGCAGTGATTGCTGGCTTCTAAGCAGTTTCCTAGTTAACAAGAGTGTTTGATCAGAGTCTTTGTTGTCCGTGCTAGAAATGACATGTTTTTCAAAAACACGCACGGCTTGTACAAGCCAAAATTTCAAGCAGTGACATTCTAAGACTTACTGACAAATTCAACCTGAGAAGAACCTATATGCACACATGGTTACATGTTTGGGAACACAAATGCACACTTCATCAGAATTTCTCAGGAGCAGTGTGGCACCATGGCTGGCTCAGAGCACAGGCAGGTGGAGGCTGAGCCTACATCAGTGTCTTCCCACAGATCTCAAGGATTGCTATAATATAAGAAAGCCTTTCTCCAATCTTTCTGGATGCATGTTTTTCAAGTCTTACTGCTCTTAATGAGGATTGAAGGCATACTTATTAAATAACTCTCAGACATTAAGAATGTCACCGACTGCAGTTCTGAGGTTAATGACTTTGCATCAGAGATATTATGATCCAGAGAATTCAGAGGGTCAGTTCTAATACAACTGTTAACTCTGAGGGAGATTACTGGGCCTAATGCAAAAGCCACCAGGTGACATTCAGCAATTTACCCCCCTGGTGCCTTTCCTATTTGCTACAGCTCAATAAGATGGACCTATAGAAAACTCACCCACAGTTCCGGAAGAAAAGTGGAAGCGCTAAACTGTGAAGAGATAACTTTGACTTTGGAGAGAAGCTTCCTATGAAAATGCCACATTATTCCACTCTTTTTTTGACCACTTTATTCCATGAAGCTATATAAATTGCTTACAAAAATTTAGTCCAAAGCTTTCTGAGTAAAAAGAATTTCTTTCAGCACTTTCATCTGGACTCACTGTAGTCTTTAGACAGCAATACATTAAAGCCATAGAAATCTAATAAATAAAACATATCAATAAATTATATATCAATGTAAGAAACTGTCCTGGTCCATATGCCAAGATAATTATGAAGCAGTTATTTTACCCTTCAGAAAAAAATTGTGTGGTTTAAAATCATTTTGAAAATCAAGAAAATTTGTTTACTTATGAGACTCAATATAATTTTAATGTAAATGATGCAAACTTGGAATATTTCACTATTTTTTCTTACATAACTGCTTGCCCTTGTATTTATAAGGGCAATTTAACCATTTAGCATGGTTAAATGCAGTTGTAACAACATGAGTCTACACACTGAAAAAGTTAGAACTCTTACATTATTTTCTATTTACATATACTGTGAATCAAAGGATTAATAAAAGTTTGCCTTAGTTTCATGGCTTGGGGTTTTTTGTTCAGTTGGTTTTTGTTTTCTGACTGACTGATGAAAGATCCCATCTACTCTTAGGCCACCATTTTGTCAGTTGTCAGCTCACTTGCAGGTTAAATTTAACAACAAGAACTTGCAGAAAAAGCCTTCACTCAACAGAGCGCTGAGTTTGTTACCCTTCAGAATTCTAAGAGGACAGAAAATATAAAAATATCTCTCAGTCTTCTAGTGAATATTTGTGCAATACATGTCACTTGAGATTTTTGGAATAAGAAGCCCTTGCAACCTTTAAACTCATGTACTCTTGCATCCACTGCTTATCAAACAACTCCTGGGTCTATCATGTCACACTTAGACAGCAAAAGGAACATGAATTCACTTCTAATTTGGGAACTTTTCCATGTATCTCAAGAGAAGATTTGTGAGCACATTCCTAAGGAAAACTGCTTATTTGTTATTATATGTTTAACATGTAAGTACTGAAATGTCAAAGAAACAGCATGGTGAACATTTGAAGTGTTGGCACCTCTCGTACACTTTCTATACACGATTCATGTTACAGCTTTGTAATCTTAGTTCCTTTCCTTATTCCTTGCACTCTCCATCTGGATGCTTTCACATTAATTGTCAGAAAAGTCCTCTCTCTGGAGGACACCCCCCACTTAGGCCTGTTACTGTTTCAGGTGTTGTGCACCTGCTCTTTCTTCTCTCCTCACATCCTGAGTAACCTAGTCCTTTGGCAATGATTAATTTAAACAGCATAAAAACCCTTTTCCACTAACAAAACAGAATAAATAGATATAGTTATTCTTTCATTACTGTAATCTATGGCCATCTGAAAATATTTCATTCGTCTGACAGAAATGATGCAAAATTCCCATTTCTTTGAAGTAATAAATGGGAAGGTGTTCTTCAATTAAATGAGAAAGAATGGCTGCCAGATGCAGCTTTGGAGACTACCATCTACCAGAAATCTGAGACAGTCATGGCATGTAGACTTGCGCTCCAAGACTGCAGACAAGCAGGCTAAAGGAGGTAGTATGGACACTGAGCAGCGCTGAGACATTCAGAGCAAATCACTTTCTCAGCAAATACAGCCCTCATTTCTGCTGAAAGAGCACTTGAACAACGGATAAGTGAGAAGAAACCAGTCATCTGCAGACTCTTCCTATGAATTTTTACTCTGGTTCAATTAGGGGGAGTGCAACTCCAGCTCCCTAAACAGCCACATTAAAGCATGCCATGGTTCTCTGGGGCCTGCTTGCCTCCTGCTGAAATCAGAGAACAGGCAGGGCTGGCATGTTCCCACGTCTCATCAGGCTCAGGAACACCACTGCCCTGGGAGGCACAGCATCTGCACTGCCTATGGGTATACACCACTCCTGCCTAGGATAGTAACAACTGCTATTGGCTGGGGGAGCTATGGCCCAAAATACCAGACTGTAGCCAAACTCTGCTCCCATTGAAGACGTCACAAACACTTCCATTGATTTCTCTGTGGCAAGAACTGGGGTTGTGTCTTTTATTATTCCATCGTATATGAAGAGTTAGAAATATTTTTTGTCATACAGTCACATGGAATAATGATACCTGCAATTAAGTCCTACTGGCAGGTATGGCCAAGTTCTTTTCTGGCTCATTTAACCTTCCTAATGCCAGACTTCATATGGAGGCTTCTACAAAGCCTATATAATACTGTGTCAAACACAATCCTTTCCCATACAATAGAGATTTTTTTTAGGATAAATACTGAAGCAGGCAAATTTAAAATTGAATTACTGTAAGGAATTAAGTAAAATGCTACTGCTTAAAAACAGAAATAGCAAGTAAGCAAAACTGGGAAGAAATTGTGTTTACATTTCTGTAACATTCAGGGCTATGTTCTGCTGGGAATTTTCTGTTTCCTTTCATTAGCAATTTCAACATACAGTACAGATTATCCATTATATGGTTTTCACTCATATCCTGATATGGATGCACAGGCAGAATGCTTGTGTAGATCTGTAAATATATTTGATTTAGTTGTCTTCTAATATTAAGCCTGACAATACTTCCTAAGAAGATGCTGAAAGGATGTGAAGTAACTGAGATTTAATGGCACTGCTTCTTCAGCAAGCTTAAAGACACGGTCTGTAACCAACCTCCAACCCTGCTGAGATGAAACAGCCTTTAATTCTGTAAATTCTGTCCCACAAATACATACAAGCAGCTGAACATAACTTGAACAATTTTATATTAACTGTGTTGTCAAAAAGAACTTAAGCTATATTCTCTTCAGCCCCAAATTCCTTGAAATTAGGTTGATGAGAACAAACTGACATATTTTTGTCTGGTGCTGAGAGCATTTTCAATGGCACAAGGAAAATAAAATTGTGTATCCTGAGGAATATCACAGCAGTGCTTACAATAATCACAGTAAGTTTTATTGTTTTTTATGCTAAGCTTTCATATGAGTAATACTACTGCTAAATTTTAGTTACTTAATTTTCATTTGTTTCTATCTTAATTGTTACAAACAGCTCAGATATGCAGTTCTAACAAGGTGTTTTACAAAAACATGCTTAATATATGCCTTCAATAATTTCTTTGTTGTTTGAAAACTTTTAACTTACAGCAAAGCTGGCATTTTATGGCTTGCAGAGCTATAAATCATTTTTAAAATCATGATGATATTACTCAAAGCAGATGTGAAAACATATGTTTGCCACGGTTGTATAAACTGCTTACTTGTCATGCTTAATAAATGTTGATACTTTTATTTTAACTACATTCCTTCTTAATAACTTTGCAAATGTTTTCCATGGTAAATATACTTCGCCTTAGTGAAAGCAATGTCAGGTTTTGAAAAATAAAGCTTGTATACAAATTACATATATATTTTTCGCTGAGCATACATCACACTCTTCAGTAACTGTCCACATCTGAACATGAAAATTGTTCAACACATTTGAGGTGCACCAGAGCCCAAAACAATTATGCAAAGAGAATACTATTACTACTAGGAACAAAATACATACTGCAGTGGTAAAAATCCTTGAGGAGTAACAACACCTATACGGGGTGACAGGTGGGCTATTTTAGAAGGAAAATACAGACTGAATCTCTACTGGTGCAGTCCCCCATTACAGGGTGCTCATATTTCTATAAAACAGAGACTCCTAAAGGAGGATCCAATACAGGTCCACCACAATGCCTAATGTGAAATTTCAAGATTGTATGAAATCACCTTCAAAATGCTCGATGTACACTGTTAATGTTTTTCAAATTTTGACACTTGTTCCATGATAAATCAGAATGTTTCAGTTCTGGAGCCATGGGATTACATGTAAAGTGCATCTTCATGTGCCAAAAAACCAACTACTTTCTAGTTCTCAGAGACAAACTTGATCTGTGCAAACTAAGTATAAAACTGGACACTTGATTTTGTCTTTTTAATGATAACCCTAATTTCTTATGATTTTGAAGCACTTAAAATATTTTAGTTGACATAGGAAAACCTCTGAATACTGAATTTCATTCTAAAAATCACATAAGTGCACGTCAAAGTAACACATGTATAAAAACAAATTTAAGGGAGTGTGTTCAACTGAGGAAAATAACACTGCACGAAACTGCAGACCAGATAGGGACAAGCCCATAGAACGTTAATCTTCAGGTGACTTATGGTACACAAAATGTTGCTGGCAGATCTTTGTTGTGATTGCAAAGAATGCTCAGTGATCACAGGAACCTAGAAATTGGTGTCGTGGCTGGGGTTAGGTAATTTTCACACTTTTGGATTTCTGAATTATCTTTTCTGACTTTTAAACTGTACTTCCCTTCATCTGTTCTGAGTGATAGACCTACTGATAGCTACTACCAATAACTACATGATTTGCATATTTGAACCCCATAGGATATTGAATTGTTTCACTGAAAAGAAATTCAAGATGTGGCAAGAAACCACACACAGTTTAAAAAACTAAAATCAACTATACTTCAGTTTTACAGTAAATATTTATCTATGTAATTGTTACAGATTTTTTCTATTGCTGTTTTTTGTTTTGTTTGAATTTCAGTTACAAAGATATAGTTGAAAGCTCTCAGGTGCTGTTTGCAAATGCCAAATGAAGTCAAGAGGAATGTTTTAAGCAAAATGTTCCAGCCAGAAGATTATCTCAAAAATGGCATATACGGGTTTTCATGAGGAAAGTGATCAAATGCCTAAAGAAACCAAAGAATAGAAAATAGCTTCTGCTTTCCAGAAATGATTTGAGTAAGAAAACATGAAGAAGTTTTAGACTCTTCCTCCTCATGACTGGATCAATCACAGATGTCTACAGAGTAGAACCCATCTTACATTAAGTTGGCCATCATTTTCATGAGTCTACTCAAATCACTCTATAGAACTGTGGAATCACAAGGCACATGGAGCCTCCAAATTATTATTTATTTTCTTTTTACTTGTGTAGGTCATAAAATTGCCAATAACTAGCATTTTAGTTTACTCTGAAAATAAAACAAATATATAGGGAGTGCAATCATTTACACAGGCCTAATATTTATGAGTTTGTCTTAGTTTAATAAATTACCTAAAATCAGCTCAATCAAAATATAAATCACTTTGAGTTTTCATTTATGATAACACATTCACATTTACAGTAGACTTACAACTACATTTAGCCTACAGTGTCTCCTCTTTGGGACGCTTCTTTCTCTTCTCCTTCCTTCTTAAAACCTTAATATCTCCCCATCCATTCTGCAGCATCTTTTCTAGAGTTCACTTCACACTTACCTTCAGGTACCTTTTGTTTCTTCACCTACACATCACTTCTTTTTTGCAGGTACTCATTTTGTATGGCATTCTGTATGTACTGCCAGAATAAAATTTGTCTAGCAATATGACAGATTTATTTTTTTTTTAATTTTATTTACAAGGAAACAAAATGCCACATTCCTCCTCCACGTTCAGCTGCAGATTCCACATCTCTGCAACTGTGATCCAGAGCTTACCTGAATACACCAACATATTAACTTTCTCCAGCTCCCACCAATCAGTGCAAGATCAGAGGAGGTGCTTCCCTGCCTACGGGACAAACATCACCTCTTCCCTTACTTGCCTCTTATGAGATCAGGGAGCATTACTAAACATGAAAAATGGCTTATTTCCCTCACTTATGAACCAGTATTAGAGTAGTGTGCACGCCCATCTACTGAGGGAAAAGAAACAATATCATGTGACTAATCAAATAGTTGCTAGAAACTGCAAAAATGAATGAGTAAAAGAATGGCAAAATATTACTCCATATGATATAAACAGAGGGAAACAAAGACCCGATTGTTTACTCTTCCTAAGAGGAAGGTGATCTAAACCCAGTGGATACATTATTCATTGCAATTAGGCACTTGGCTTTCTTAGATTTATAGTACTATGCAGAATACTAAAAAAAGAGAATAAAACATATAAATGTAATTAAATGTCTGAGATAGAAAGAAGTGTGGTTATACCTTTCTCCTTTTGCATTTTTTTTAGGCTTGTCCCGGTTTCTTGATCAATGAGCTCTCCTTCCCTGCTGTTGGTCAACATAGCTAAAAAAATGAGAGTGCACAGCTATATAAGAACTGTCATTTAAAAAATGTCAAAAGAGGAAAGCAGTAAATTATACTTTCTTTCTTATTATTTTGATATTTTAACATTTATTCATACAAGTTTTAAAGCAGCTGACCACATCTGTTGTCCATAAAGCTCCCAATTCAGCAATTATAAAGCGTAATATCTAGCTGAAGCAAACTCGCTCAACTTGATTAAAAAAAGACACCAAGACAGAACTAAAATTACTGAGAACAACTGATTTTTTAGAAGAGTTCAAATAAAAAATTTGGAAAAATACCTCACAGAAATTTTTGGGAAAAAAGGCATTTAGTAAAGCAAAAAACATAAGTGTTAACAATTATCTGTAAAGAAACAAGCACAATAATAAAACTCAGATGCATAGAGAGTAGCCCAAACCAATAGATGAAAGTGGAAAAAACCCATACTCCATAGTGTGAAAAAAAATTCTTAACATCTACCAGATCAGTGAGACATGCTAAGCTCATGATTTCAAGATGCTTATTTTTTTTGTTTCCTTCTATGCAATTAACCAATTACAGAATTCAATATTTCTGTAATAAGACTTGTGAAAAACTTGAATAACTTGTAAAAACTTTTAAAAAAAATTATACTTACTAAATATATAAAAATTTGTACGTTTCATTTTTATTTTATTTATTTTAAAAAAAACCTTTCACTACTATTTCTGGAGCTCAGAGGATAGCACTGTGTGCTATTACTGTTAATAAAACAAGTTACAATAGCTTTCAAAAACTACAATAAGGGAAAAAGAATCCCTTTTTCATTGTTACTAAGGGAAGCCCTATTTTACATACATGGAAGCTGAAGGGCATCTACTTCCTTATTCTTTCCTTGCATATGCTGTGTTTTGTCCATGCAGCCCAGTTTCTATTGATTAGTTTGTCTATTGTTAACAGAAGTACGTAGTGCTGCAGCATGGACCATGGCAAAAACTCCAAAATCCCAGCAAGCTGCTGAGTAGTCATTTGGAGGAAGTGAAGCTCACAGTGACTGCCATGAACTGCACTGCTTTTGTAGTTTAAATCTAGCTCAGCAATGTCTGCATAGGTTGCAGTTTTTGTGAAGACAACAGTGTTGACACACATGGACGTAAGGAGATGTTAACTGACTTGCCCTAGATGCCTCCTGGAAGCACCAAGAATAGAAACCAAATTTCCTCCAGTCCAAATTTGCATTTTAAACACAAGATCAATAATGTACAGACTGAAAATTGTTCCTGAGAGAATAAAATATATATATATATATATCAAAAAGCTCTCAGTTTCATGGCAGTAAGGGAATGTCTGGTCAAGAGGAGGTTTTTATGATGTAAATATCATCGTATGTGTGTTTTCATAGGATTTGAAACATATCCTGCTGTTTTTCAACTCCAGGTGGTGTCAGAGTCACTTTCTCAAGCCAGCATGCAAGATCAGTCAGTCACACCATAGAAGGGATAGTATCTTCTGTGCATGGGTAGATACAGGCACAGAATGAGAGGCTGGGCTCTGTGTAGTACTGAATCTAATACAACAAACTGTAGTGAGGAACTTTCTGGTCATTTTTGGAGGGATTGTTCATACATTTCTTTCTGTTTTGGAGAAACAAAACAGAGAGGGGCTTTCCTGAGTTTCCCAGTAAATAAGGTATTTGCTTTGAAAAACTGCTAAAATTTGTGAGGTCAGCAACTGTCATGGGGTGTGAGGCTGCAGAACACTAACCAATTCTGTCTGGTGTGTTGTCCAGCTGGGAAGGTGAGCTGGACACGCTGCTGCTCTGATGAGAGGAAGCATGGCTCCCAGGCCGCTGACTGTCTTCTAAGGATGGAGCTGGAGAAGGGCTGTCTTGAATCCTTTCCTTGAAACAGAAATAAAACAAGGTCTGTGCAATTTGATTAATGAACTTCACTGAAGTTCAATAAAAAAAAATGAAAGTGGCTAAAATAAAAATAACAAATAGTCTTTCTAAGATAAACAGTGAACAGAATTCAAAAGAGTAGTATGGCCTTCAATACTCAAAAAGAATATAATCTTCTACATGTGATGCATCTAGACACAGTTTTTCATTCTTAGGGTCATGGCACAGCACTTACCACCTTTCTTTCATATATCTAACATTTTCACACATAGGAATATAGAGAATATTTTTTCGCATAGTTTGTACAAACTAATTTTACTCTACAGATATTGAAATTGGCATGTATGAGTCACATGTCACATAAATAAATCAAATTCTGACAAACTGGCACTAAACATAGACAAATTTGTGAATTCACAAGAAAAATCACTTCTGGTCCTTAAATATACGACATGAGTGTCTTCTGAAGGCAGCACACAGCCCAATTTTAAAAGCCATGACACTGGTAAAGGCAAGTTCACTTTCAGATGAGAAGTACCACAGACCAACAAAAACAAGACTGCTTGCAAATTTTTATGTGCACATTTTTAAGCAAAACTTTGAGATTAAAGTGTAATTTAATTATACCTGGTGCTCTAAGAAGAAAAAATTGAGAAGAAATTGTAAAATTTAGAAAAATGAAGTTCCATAGACCTGTCTGTCTAAACTTGAAGACTCTGGAGAACTTGCGGAACTTCCACTAGTACAGATTTTTGCTAACTGGTTAGATGAGCAATTATTCATCCTGTCTTGAGGAAAACGGTTGATTATATGACCACTTGAGACTCATTCCAACCCAATGAGTCCACATGCATTATTCTCAGTTTATTCCAAATGTCAGTCCCCTTTTCATCATTGCAAAGATCAATGAAAAATGAAACTCTTCCCAAAGGGGCAGATCATGGCCTGAGATATTCTAGATACTGTTATTTTAGATTTTACATTTTAAATCCTTAGTTACAAGTAAGAAAGACCTTAAAGACACAGTTTTGGTGGGGGGCACTAACAAGAAGCCTAGAAATTGCATCTATGCAGCTGCCCTCATCTGTGGCAATCAGCTGTTCCCAGTAGAAACACAGAACTGAAATATTAGTGATTTTTTTCTAATTTAATTTTTTAAGGGAGATCCTCTTGTCCCCATCCCTTTAAAAGCCACAATTACATTTACACTGTAATCTGGTGAAGTTTTCTCAAAAGAACTTGGCAGTTTTTCTGCCTTTCTAATCTATTTCAGAGTTTTCAGTAAGAGCATGCAATCTGGCTACTCGGTGGCAATTTTCCACGTGCTTCTGAAAATATGTTCAATAGCATCCAAACTTTTAATGCAGTTTTTGCTAGGTACTATGCTGAATCAATACTATAGCTTTAGGAAGAGAACACTAGATTCTCATAGTTTCTCCATTACCAATAGCTAGCTTAATAGCTTCTGTTCATAACCTACTGAGGCAATTCATTAATAACACTGGCAGTAGGATCGACATTTTAAGAATACTATTATCCATTAAAACTATCTCTCTAAAGCACACTCATCTTCATATTTACAGACACATCTGAGAACAATATGAAGAGTATGTGAGAGTGGATACTTCTAGTAGCAAGGGGTGTTATTTGTCTATTCCAATCACACCACCCAAAAATGTAGAAATGAATGTGTTTTTAATAGGATAGTTACTGTACATTAGATAACAACTGAGCTTCAAAATCATGTATCTATTACGTAGCTGTTAATCCTCAATGGAACTGTTCTCACTAATTATCTGTTATTTAATGAACATACAATAACAAATCTTGGAGGGAGACTATTAATTGCAGTATTTTTGAATGTTAATATTTATCAAGTTTTTACAAATTAACCTACTACATGTTGAGTTACAAGATCTTAAAATTTTAAAAACTGAACGCTTTTAATCTAACAAATTCTCAAATTCTGGGAGAAAAAAAAGGAAAAGATACTCATCTCAAAGTGGTCAATGTTTTATCCTTGGTCTTCAAAAGACTGATCTTAGAGGTTGCTGAGATCAGCAAAGTAGAAGACAGATATGATTTACTATCAATAAATGACATTCAAAGGGTTACATCAAGAAGAATTCTTCTAGGTATATGATGAATAATATACAAATAACTGACATCATCTGCCCTGGCCTGTACAAAGCATGTGACTACCCTGCACAAAATTTTGGCTTTAATTTGGAGAGATGTTGATTTAACAGATGGACCACACTGTCAGTAAGGACTTGGCTGGATGCTCACACTCAAAGAGTTGTGAATCAATGGCTTAGTGATGAGGTGGAGACACTGATGAGTGGTGCTTCTCAGGAGCTGGTACTAGGACTGTCTTTGCTGGTGACACTGACAGCAGGGCTGAGCAAACCCTCAGCAAGTTTGCAAACGACACCAAGCAAAGTGGAGCAGTTGGCATATTGGAAGGAAGGGATGTCATTCAGAGGGAGCATGACAGGCTTCAGAGAAGGGATGAGCAAACCTCAGTAAGTCCAACAAGACCAAGAGTCTGGTTTGGAGCAATCCCAATCATGAATATTAGCCAGGCAATAAGTGCATTTAGAACAGTCCTGCAAAGAAGGACTTGGGGGCACTAGTGGACGAAAAACTCAACATGAGCCAGCAATGTGTGCTTGCAGCCCAGAAAAAAAAGCTGTATCCTGGGCTGCATCAAATCAAGTGTGACCAACAGGGCACGGGAGGTGATTCTGCTCCTCTGATCTGCCCTCATAGAGTTCTGAATGGAGACAAGCTGTGGATGCCCATCCCTGGAGGTCTTCAAGGCCAGGCTGGATGGGGCTTTGGGCAAGCCAATTTAATGGGTGGCAACCCTGCCCATGACATGGGGATTGGAAGAAAGTAAGCTTTAAGGTCCCTTCCAACCCAAGACATTCAGTGATTCTGTGCAATCCTGAGCTTATAAATACTTATGTATTTTACATTTACGTAAATAACAGCCTTGAGTAAATAACTGGTTACAACTAACGGGCTACAACTCTGACTGTAATTCTATTTGCCTGGATTTCAGCTTTAACAATCCTCTTTGGCATTACTTTCTTTTTATGACAGAGAGTACTCAATTTACAATTAAGATATAATTTTGAAATGATTAATCTTACAGAAGAGTGCAGAGTTTTTAGTAAATTTTCTTGTCTATTGCAACTATGAAAATGAATAGCCAAGGAGAAGACAACCCAACTGTTCAGCAAAAAAACACCCAAACCACCTACGAACAAATGTGACGATGAACTAACACAGTTATCACACAAACAGCCATATAAGTCACCTTAAATAAGAGTTATTTGAGTAATTCAAAAGCTGATGATTTAGAAAAGCGAAGTATTCTAGCTTCTTCTGATAACTGTACATTCCATTGTCTCCTGCTATAAAATAATTTCTGCTTAAAGTAATTTGCCTTCAAACCTGGGGTCTTATTTAGAAATGTTCAGGCAGAAATAAAACGTGTCAAATAATAATGTCAGTCTTAATCACACAGTGAATCACTTTCTAACAGAGTAAGTTGATTATGCCATTCTAATATCTAACTGGTTACAAAAATTTACATGTACTGGGAAGATGCACTTTCCCCTACATGTAACAAAGGAGCTGAAATTTTCTCTATATTTTATGTATGTAGATAGTATTCTATGTACTAGAAATGAGGATATAGTGTCACCATGTCAGATTCCCTATGGATTGAGAAACTGTCTATTTCTGAATGTTTGCTTGTAAGTATAATGCTGAATTTCTCCTACTATAATGAATAACACTGTGAACAGATATATATATATTTTTCCTCCAAGTAAACACATCCATTTTTCAGTCCTGTAATCAGTATGCATCTATTTAGCTACTTAACGCAATGTGCTCTGGTTCATTAGGTAGCTACTGTTGTGTCTCAGCCTAGTTAAAATTTCACAGCAAGTTAATCTATTTTATTACAAATGAGAACACAAGTGATAATGTCCTCACCATTTTCCAAACACAGGGTTAACAGTATTTGTAACAAATCAATGAGGGCATTTAAATAGGAAAATTGCAAATCTAAAACTTTTCCATTTTTTACACACTGATGTCTTCATTTTATTTGTCATTTATGTATTTTACAACCTTGTTACTTTCCATAGCTTTTACTTTTTTTCTTCTTGAAATAGCTCAGTTCCCACTGGCACACTGCAGCGCAGCCTGGTTCTGCAGTTGGTATACATAAAACTCAGAGAGAAACATTTCTGAATAGCCAAATTTTCTCCACTGAATTTCTTCATATTTTATAAATCTTCAGGATTCATATTCCATGGTATAATGTAATGAATTATATATGTATAATCTACAGATTGTAAGAATTTTATGAAAAATGAAAACATTTCTCAAGATCTCACCTATTTATCTAACTATAGTACCCACTTTATCTTTTCTCTTTCCTTTACAGAGCTGTATCATAAATTCTCAAAAAAGACTTTTTCAGTATTTAATCCTTTTGAAGGGTAATATATTTCTGTCTTACTAAAAAATAGTGTCTTGCTTTGGCTTAGAAACTGTAGCTACAAAGCCTGACATTGTTAATTCTAGTTGTGATTTAGGTTAACAGCACTGAAGTCATCAACTCTTGCAATTTCCAGATACATCCCTGATTTCACCTCAATACTCTTTTTCTAACCCCTGTGAGATGGTATTCCACACAAATAATGTGAAAGACCACATAAGAGTTTTATCCTTACTAGTTTTATTAGAAATATATACAAGCAGCTTACCTATTTTTAACATAATCATCTTGACCTTAATTCCATACCTCTTTGTTTTGTGTCAAGAGTTTAGAGAAATGATGCTGGATTTTCTTTTATTTTTCTTTATTCTTAGTGTTAATGTAGATTATCGAGATGTAATTACTCTTCCAAATGTTAATCTATTAATGAGTTCCTAGAGGATTTAATGGCATTTCACTGCTGACAAGCAGGATTTGGAAGTTTGTCTGAGAGGGGGACGTTTTATTCAGACATTTATCTTGATATTTCATATTTAATTGAGATGCATTTGTCTGTTCAGGGCTCTGCAGTAGCAGGAGAACTGGAATTCAGACCTCACTGATGAAGCCAAGAGGAAGGAAATATGGGGATTCTATTGAATTTAGGTTTAGATTTGAGTTTTCAACTATTGCAAGAAAAATTTAGAGTTGATCACCAGGTTCATAGGCTCTGGCATAATAAATTCTCCAACATTAATTTGCTCCCTAGTTCCTCACTGGAATGTGCGGAATGTGCAGTGTCACACCTCAATCTTACACAGCTTGTGAAATCATCATTCAGATTACCAAAATGGACCACAAGCTGGCTAAACCTAACTAAAAAACAAACAAAAATACCCACCAAGAATTAGGCTCATTTCTCATTTATTATCCTTAATTAATGTACTGTTGTATAAAACGATACATGCTTAGCAGTTAGGCTTTTTATAGAAAAGGTATAACCCTGACATAGTAAGCAAGAACTATATTAAATCTGAGATGATGTTGGACAGATTAGATGTGACAGACCACAAGAAAGATGTTGGTAGAGCTCCATTTTGGGGCAAGAGAACAGTGGTTAGGTTTATATTTTGAGCTATCTTAGATTCAGAAGGGGCATATGTAAACAGTAAGGACAACCTGTTGGTCTTCTGAGATAGTTATATCACCTCACACTGCTGTAAGAACTGGAGATGAACAAAGGAAACAGCTGGTCTAAAAACTAAGATAAGATATGTATGTCTGAAAGCCAGCTGGATCCTATTCATCTTTTGCACTGTATTGGAAAATCATACACTTAAAATATAGATTTTGCCATTTGAAATGCATTATTTTTTTCCCACTGTGTATATATAGTTACTTCAGTCATAGTCAACTGGCATTTGTTTTCACACCAAATTTAAGAAATAATAAAAACTCTTCTGTTTACTGATTTTTAATACCAGATGTTCACTTGCTAATTCCATTACCTTGTAACTACTTCCTATAATTCATTAATTGCCAGCTGCTCAGCCAAACAGAGAACCACAGCTAATCAGATGGTATTGGTAAACAGCCAAGCAAGAGCTTCCTTCTTCAACATTTCTTAAATTAGCAATCACTGGGAAAGCTATGGCAATCTACACTGGTATATTAAGATTTTACCTTTACATTTTACTTTGAATCTGAAAGTACAGTATTGACTAAAATTGGACATATCCCTGTTGTGGAAACTTCCTGCTTCAATCCCTCCTATGAATTGTCTCATCCGGTGCTGCTACTGAATGAAAGAAAGGCACTCTGGAGACTAATGATGGTAATGCTGTATCTCATCTACGTTATAGCTATATTAGTTATTAACTACAAATGCAAATGCTTAGGCCAATACTAAAAAGAACTGAGCCAGAACTAAAAGCTAGTATGTGCTTGGCATGACAATATTCCTTTGCTAGCTTTGCAAAAAAGAAACGTACTTGATTCTTACAATTTCCTCCACTTGCCAGTTTAAAAATAGTGTTCACTGCTTATTCTTTAAACTGGCAACTAGTTGTCTTTGTGTTAACAAGCAAGGCATTCTTGGCATCAGAGAGATAGGGGCATGGCTCCCTTCATAGGAGGAAAGAGCTAAAGGCTATCTGACAGAATTTGTAGGAACCCGAACATCTCCCAGCATAATAGCTTCTCTGTCAGTGAATAAAAAGATACAATCCTGCAAACTTACTTCTTTTCTGCATATACAGTTATAAAAATTACTCTTACAGGAAGTAAGCAAACTACCCTGTCTCACACATCATTCCCCTAATGTATTCTAGAAACCATTTCAGCAATAAACTGCCAACAATGAACACTTGATGTGAAATGGGACAGCGTAAATCTAATAAAGAAAAGTACCATAAATTTTACAAAAGTTTTGTTTTATAAACCTTGTAATATTCTATAAACAATTCAGAATGAATTGAATGCAGAGATATGAAATTAACAATGTTATAAATTCTGTAACTGGAAATGTTTTTACACTGAAAAGGATTGTTTTCGAGTACTCTGAGATGGCCACATTTTTCTGGCTGTCAGGTAAATATTATGAATGCGAGTTGTACAGCACATAGAAAATAGCACCTCTCAGCAATAATTACACAACCCATCTGTATTGTCTTTAGGGAATTTAAAATGATGTCATATACATCCTTTACAAACGCTTTAAGCATCCCACAAAGTCAGAAGAAGAGAACACAAAGAAAAACACATTCAAAAATTGCTACAGCACGTAGAGGTCACAGGTTAAAAATAATGCTTTGTTCTGCTTATCAGTAGACCAAAATACTCCAGATGTAAATTGTGTAAAATTGTGTAATGAAATGCAAAATATTGCATTTCACCAAAAATGTCCATTTTAACATTTTTTCCTTGGGTTTTCCAAATGCTTTCAACAGACATGCCACTTATTCCTAACTGGGACCTGCCTAATGGCAAAGAAAATAAGAGAAATGCAGCAATACAGCAAGCATAAGGGGAAGAAGACAAAAGAAAAATGAGCAGCAGGAACCTAATTTGCAGAAATACTCCTACTTGGGAGAGGCACATCTTTTAGGTAGAGCTTGAAGCAAGTGAGAGAGAAGGATAAGATGGAGAAGGATGGAGAGCAAGAGGAACAAATACAGCACAAAAGATGCAGGGCAGAAAGAAACAAGGAAAAAGCAGAGTAAAAGGGTAAAAGAGCTTCTCAAATCTCCTCTATGTTAAAATTTTGCCTCATTATTCCAGTCTTCACAACACCATCTGATATACCACCCTGAGAATGAAATTTCTATTTCTCCTTTTCTAGTGTATGCCTCAAATCCCAGACAGGGCAAGAACAGGCCAGCATGTCTCCAAGCAGTGACTTATTATTTCAAGACAAGCCAAACCCATCCTACATTTCCACTTCAGTCCCCTGAGGACTAACAGGCCCTCCTCCAGGATTTCTTTCCCCTTGCCAGTCTCCTGTCAATTATTCTTTTAGACACCCCAAATCTACCTGAGTCTGGATTCCATTTAGCTCTTGATGAATGCAGGTCTATCTAGCATCTCCCTCTTCCAGACCCCAACTTTCTGTTTGAAATTACATAAGTTGTTATGTTCCTCAATTCCTTTGTACCCATTTTAAATGCTGTTAAGACATAGGTCTGTTTTCAGATTTTTATTCAATTTGTGTTCTCAGAATACATTGTAACATTTCCTTTAATATAAAATCTATGCTGTGAATGCATATTGATAGTCGTATTCATTTACTGCATAACTGAGTTTATATAATTTAAATACAATACAGATACTACATTCATTATAGGTCTACTCTAAAATAAAATTCTTCAAATTATGTAGTTATAGCTCTCTGAAGTTGAGCTGTTCTATAAACTTCAGTGAAAAATTCTCTATTTTGTATAAAGGGCTAATCCAAACTTCATTTCTGAGGATGTAAAAATACAGTCATCAAGTAGATTCCTCTGAGATGAAGGGAGAAACATTATAGGATGACAGTAAACTATCACGTTTATTCTTTAGTATTTTTTTTTTCAGCCTACTCCATGAATCAAGCTTCTTTCTGTTAAGTTCCAGCTCAGACTGGTCCTCAACACCAGACAGGCTGGCAAAGCATTTTACAGCTAGTGCAGAAACTCCTGGATTTCAGAGTTCATCCATCTCAAGAACAGAGATGGCTCTAGAGAAAATGATCAAACAAGAGTGTAGACACAAGAGGGAGAAGAAAGAGGGTGGTAAAGTCATTGCTGCTTTTTTTTTTTCCCCTTTCATACTACACCCTCATTCATGCAGACCCTTCAGAACTACTTCAGCCAAGTTTCATATGGAGCAAGCACTTTCAGATGAGCAGTAAATCCCTGAAAGCCTGGATTTATAAGAGGATACTGTCAGAACCATACTTACAGCACTGCTAGCGGGTGCTGCCATAATCACATCAGATCACATTATAGATGGCTAAGAAGGTTTTGTGAGCCTGACCGTTGTGCCTGCCTAATTTACAGTGTTCCTGTCAGGAGGAAATCAAGTTTCATAGTTATGACATTTCTTTCTGGAGCACTAAATGTTAACTTTGCTGATCACGCATATTTTGGTAGAACAGCTTATTTCTAAATGGCAAACGTGATATAAAAAGCATAATGACTTCATTCAAAACTTTTATAGGGAGAGCAGCTGATTCTCACACCTATAGAAAACAGACTAAGTGGTATTTTAGTCATCAGAGTGTAGAGATAGATACACACACAATATATTCATTTTTCCCATTTTAAGTAATGTCAGTGATGGTGCCATAATTACAGTCTATCTAAAACTAGTTATTTTTTGTACTTCTAATATGAACTTAAATAATGTTGTCATATAATAAAAGTATTATTATTGATAGATAACAACAGCAGCAACCCTTTTACAAGTTTCATTTCATACAAGGACTTCATCTTAACTGAGAGTCATTCAGAGCTAGATGACTGTACGTAATGGAAGGAAAGGACAAAGGCAGCCTCACACTGCCTGTAATAAAATTCACATACAGTCTCAGCACTTGGAACAAATGAGAGAAAAATGCAGCATCACTTGACAGGTGAGAGTTTCACCACAATGAATACATGCACTACCTCTGTCACGCTGGCTACTGGTGTATTTTCCTCTACATTGTGTAGAGGAAATAATTCCCACTAGAGTGCTGGTGAGACCTGCTGTTGCTGTGGACATATTGCATATCCCCTGGTGCAGATGCTGGGAAAAACTGCTTAAATGAGTAACTAACATCAGCTAGGGCTTGCTAAAGACTCCCCCCCTAAAACCTAAATATTTGCAAAACCTGTAGTATATGTTATGAAGTACCAGCATTGTTTACAAACAAAATTCTCATCTTCATTTTGACGTACTTTTAAATTGACATACATTTACATTACAGACAAAACTTATGCAGTCTACTTGCTGCTACCAATATTTTACAGTTGTAGTTAAGTTACAGTTACCTCAAGAGGTCTCCTGAACAGTTAAAGGTTACTAACCAAAATAAACAGAATCTCAATTAATTTCCAACAATTTCTAACAATTTAATGACTTGCATTAACTAAAACGTAGTTGAACATCAGAGATATGTTTCCCACCTAGTCAACAACTGTGCAGACACCCTGATAAGGAGTTTTTTATAGTTCTAATGCAGATTAGGTCTATTCTAACAATTGCATTAGGATCTGTAATTACATTACACATTTGTAGATAAAGCAGAACATCTTATTTAACTTCTTGCTTGTACTTTCCTCAAACAGAAGCACAACCAGGAAGATACGCTGTGGTGTACTATAAGTAGTATAAGCTCACTGCCTTTAGATTTTCTTAAAAGGTCACTGTAAACGTTTTTGTTAGCCACAGAAATCTAGTTTCATAGACGACTCTTACCTTTATAACAGAGGCCCCTGCCCTGGAAAGGGGACTGTGCATTTGGGCTGCTGCAGCCATGTTAGCTATTGTATTGAGGTGGTTCATCTGATTCATTGCCATTGCAACTGAAGCAGGAGGTAGGCTGACAGGTAGCAGAGGGTGGGGCATCATCATAAACGGCAGGTCTATCCCTAAAAGAGAGCATGTGCAAGTTACGTGTGTCAATCCCCCATTTCATATCCCTTAATTTTTAAAGTCTATATTTTACTGGAATATTGGTTACCTGGACTTAATTCTACCGTGTGTTAATAAGTTTGAGGTTATGCAGGGAATAATTCTGCATTCTACAAAAAGCTGTACAGTTTGCACTGGTCCAAGAAGCACACAGATTTAAAAACAATGCAATATTAGCAAAATTAATATATACTAGCACACGAGTTAGAGATATTTTTACTGACATCAACAAAATGAAAAAACAAAAATATACAGATATCTGCATGTTTTCCTAATACAAGTGAAGAATATTCATTAATGATTTTAAGAAGTCCTCTAACTTAATTTACCTATGCAGCGATCTGAGACTAGACTTCTGTATTAGGACTACTCCCTGACTAAAGAAAGCTGTAGAATGGACTACAGGACCACTGTACTGCCATATAGGACTATGAACATGACTATGGGATGAGAGCAAATCACGACCAATTACAACGTCTTAAGATTCACTGTATTTTAGTTATAAGATGATCCATGCCAATGTTAATGATGACACGTAATAAGCCATGCACACATACATCTCCCTTCACTTTAACCATACTGACAATCCCCTTTACTGCTTACATCCATAAGCCTTGGTTCCCCTGCATATCTCCTTTAACAGCCCAATAAGCTCTCCTCATACTCCATAGAGCTCCAAAACTCCCAGACACCATCTGGTCACACTGAGTTGTATATCTACTTAAGGTCCAATTGACATGCAAACTAAATGCAAACTACAAACAGAATTTAACAGCATATCACCAATTTTAAGACACAATCCGTCAAACATTTCAGAGGCCTATGAAGAAAATACAGCTTACAAATCATTGGACATAATGTCTGACGTTCAATAAACTCTTTAACAACCTATAGACATTTTCCTACTACAATATCTATGGGAAAATAACCTGAAAGTTTTCTTAACAGTAAAGAACATCGTCCCTCATGCAAAACATGTACGGATACTTAATTATGCAAGAATATAAATGAAGGCATAAACAGTGTATGTGAGCCCCACAACTTGATGATTCTCAACTACTCAACTACTTAACAAAATGCCTGAAATGCTCAGGCTCTGACCCTATCATGAACAAAGCAATTATTTATTTTAGGAGCCATTTGGATTTATTTAGTCTTGTTTTCTTCAAGTTTGTGGTGCTACTTGGGTAGCAAGAAAGTATCTGCTCCAAAAATTTCATAAGGAGTCAGAAATGTCACTCATCCATTAAAACAAACACCGAAAGTCAATTCTCAAAACTGAGGATGAAGAAATGAAACAGATAATAAGGGTTCACAGATAGTGAAATTTTAATTCCTCATCCATCATGATTTTTTACAATTGATTTTACTCTTCACTGTCATTTTAAATATTATTTTCTGTTGTTTTTGGAACTGCTTTCTTGGAATAATTTCACAGTCCCTCCCCTTTGGGTCTAACAGAAGAGGTCATCTTTGGCTTCTCACCTGCCCCCTTCCTAAAGGAAGGGAAGGAGAGAGGAGTAAAGTGAACTCTAAATTCCAAAACCAAACCTCAACTGTGTCATTCTATTCCAGTTCCTTTGAATAGCTGGATTTAAGTGATGACTTCACATAAAACTGGCAGGTACAAGGAAAGACAAAGAAGAGGAATTTGCTTCCACACACTTTTCACTAGTCATTTTCCACCCATTCTTTGCTAACTAACAGCCCCTACCCACCAACAGGTGGCCATTTAAAGATAGTGGCTGTATTTCTTTTGGATAAAGCCTGCCTCCAAGCAGGGACTCCATATAACTTATTCTTTTCTCCCCATGAGGGTCCAGTACATACTGTTGGTAAGCAGGTGGTTCTGCTGAAGAGGACTGAGTGGGTGTGCGCTTCCGAGGCTCGACTGTCCTGACAGGGTGGGATGACCAATGCTGTGCTGTGATCCTGTTGTAATGGGAGACTGAAGCTTGTCTTTATCCCAGGAAGATTCACTCCCACCTGCAAAACAGGGTATAAAGGGACCACAAATGGCATATACTCTCTAAAAAAAAGCAGTCTGTTTTGTTAGTGACAAACCAATATTCTTTACCACACCTATGTGCTTAGCACAAACACAGCACTTAAAAAAAATTCAAGATTAGGAAATATGAATTAGGCAAAAAATATGATTAAGAAACTTCAGCATCTCCTGCTTTCATACCAGCAGCGTCTGAAAGAGAAAAAGCTAAATGTTTAAGGAAAAAATTATCAAAGTAAGCATCAGACACTGGATCGCAATCTCCAGTCAGAGGGAGTCAGGCCTGCCAGGGACTAACAGGTGTCTATCAGTGTTGTTAATACTAACAGAGAGCAGCTCCACTATTCACTCCTCCAGTGGTTACAGCCCTCCTAACTTTTAGCTCATGACCTGAATGGATTACAGCAATTTATCCCCCTGCCATGTTATCTGTGAGCTTTAGTAGCTTTTCCTCCTCTGCTGGGCTTGATCCTGACGATGTTCAAAGTGACGCTCTGGACTTTGCTAAGTTAGCCAAGTCAGGCATTAGGTAGGGCTTGGAAATTATCAGTATTCAAGACATTGAGTTCAGATACTTATAACACACAGCAATTAAGATCAGAACAACAACAAAAATATAGCAAACTGAGCACTCATCTATTTGGCCAGGAATATCTGTTTGGTTTTCTCAAGATGCTGTGTTTCGCAGCAATTTTACAGACAGTAGTTTTCTTTAGTATTACATTTATACACGTGAATAACAACAAGCTCCTTTTAAAGAGCAGTTAAGTAGACCATGAGAGTGAATTCCGAAACACACACCTGGTCCACAAAGCAAACCAGCTTAAAAGTCAGGCTGAACAGATCTAGAGTAAAACGCTATTCCAGATACACTCCTTTCTTAGGTATATCCCATGTCTTCAGTTAGATTGATTGTTATGAAAATATGTAATTAAGTATGGATTTTATTTTGATTTTATGAACAAGAATTTGGGTTAGAATAAGTAACAGATTACTGTGATTAAAAGAGACTGTGGTAGAAAGCAAAAGGCACTTAAATTGAAAAGTAAAGTAACAGAAAATTTCTACATTTTTATGACAACACTCAGATAATAAACATGATTAATACTGCTGAATGCAAAAGTTTGAAAGATCAATGATTGAGAAGAAAGGTAATCACTCTATCATTTTAGCACTATGTCCATATATGAATTACCTTCCTATAAAAGATTTGTAATTTGCAAAATGATGAGTCATAACTGACAAAGAAAGATACGGTGAATAATGGCACGTGATATAACATAACATGGCACAGTATGGTAATTAAAAGCACTACTGCAATTAAAGCTCTTTCAGCATTGTCATTATTTAATATCCAGTACAGCTGCACTTATAAATAACATTTAACTAATATTTGGTGTAGAAGTTGTTCACTACAACCATGGTCAAACAGAGGTACTACTTACTGAAGTATGTATCAACTCAAATCTGTAATTTGAAAAAGGTTTGGGTGTTTTTTTTGGCGTTTGATTTTAGGAAATAAATTTTATTTTTCTCTATATGCTTTCTCAGAATTAAATACACTTTTTCTCAAAAACAACAACAACAAAAAACCACTACAAACAACAGACATGAAAAGTTCCATGGCATAAATCTTCTGCTTATAGACAGACCTTGTACATATAACTTCCCATATCAAGGGAATGGCCATGAGAACTGCATGCATATAAGACAGTTTACCAGAGATTTTTGAATGAAGAGTCAAAATTGTACTCTTCACCTAAAAGCTTCCCTCACCCCATCTGTTTTCTTCCAATACTTCCAATCACAGGCATAGATGCTCTACATTCTTGGCTCATTCATTTACTTGTTCCTGGAAGCATCAAAGTCCCATGCATCTACCCACACTTCCGTGGACCTGACACTGCAGTATCAGAGCCCGACTGGATTTCTGGGTGAAGGTGAATGTACTGAAGGAAAAAACAATTATTCCTACACGGAGAAAAGTGACTTGCTTAAGGAAATACAGGAAATTTGCCAGGGAACAGAAAACCAAATTTAAATTCTGTCATACAAATCATCAAATCAGGTCTCCTTACAAATGTGGACAACAATAACAGTTTTTTTCCTGCAAACTCCACTTTTAAGTCTGCTCCTGTATTCAGTGCCAGCACCAGAAGAATAAATTGCAGAACACTTACATCTACAGATCATTCCTGTGTTATGTTCTCCATCACTCTTCCTTACAGAAATAAAAAACAGTATTGCTGAGAGTACGATATATAATAAAAGTGTAATACAATAATCTGAACTGTATCCTATAGTCTTCCATACACCACACAGGTAACTGCTTCATCTCTTAATTTGCATTGCATACAGTATGCAGTAGCAAGTCCCTTAAACTGAAAGAAGTATAATTACTTCTTAAATACTGGCACATTTTGTAAGGGCAGTAAGATTAATTAGCTCCAACTTACAAGTGGGAGAGCTGAGCTTTCCCAGTTCTGTACAGCAGCTTCTTCCAGGTTCCTGGTAGACACATGGTGAAACTGAAAGTCGGGTCTCATGGGTCTTACTCTTGCTCCCTCACTTTCAACTCATCCTACCTACAGTGACTTTGCAAAACTAAAGATAACAGCTTCAAAAGAAAACTTGCAACCTTCCCTGCAGTACCTACTCCCATATAGTAAGAAAAATTTACACAGAAATTAATAGGAATAGGAAAAATATATGAAGAAGAAAGCAAACATGCAACACAAAACAGAAAAACAGAACAAATCAGGAATTTCATTTATTTTGCATCTTTTGTATAAGGGAAAACAGATTCTATTTCTTTTAAATGAGAAAAGTTACTAATATTTTTAAATTTCTGATTTAATATTCTGATTCGTGTCACAAGAGCATTAACAGAGCCCTCAGAAGTCTGCTCATTTGTCAAAATGCCAATACATCATTTCTACACTTTACAAAAAGCTTTATGTTTAACACTATTACCCACTACCCATATGACCTTCTCTCCAACAGATAAAAGTAAAGGACAAAAAGGTAATTTTTCCTTATCTTGTTTGCATTCTAGTCGATCTTGTCCCAGAGCAGATTGTACTCAGCATTAAAAAAGGGCAAGAGAGACAAGAAACTCCATCTTCCAGGGCTCCTGACACTTATCAGAAGCAAGCACAGAGCCTGCAGTTTCCTTAAGCACAGACACACCAAACTGGAAAGAAGATGAAGATCCAGCCATCCCAAAACACTATAGAATGCACTGACTTGCCAGCAGAAGCAGCTAAAGAAGATCTCACCTGCTTCAACCACCCAGTTCAGGTCATGCAGAAAATCTGGTGCGCAGTTCTTATTATGCTTTTCAGATTTACAGATAAATGCACAATATGGAGGGTGAAAAAATGGCCTAGTAGTCTGCATTGCACACAGTCATCTACAAAGAAATGTAGTGCATGTTTTGAAGGACACAGATAATAACAGAAACTACATGAATTTGGTAAGAGGAGTTACTAACTGAAGTCTTCACTAGTCTTAAGAAGTTATTTGAGAGAGCTTATTTATCAGTGCATGAATTACAGTTATGTTCAACAAAGCAAATGCAAAACTAATGCAACAAATCCCAGACCATTCACTCCAGAATTACAATGTGGTATGAGGTAAGCATTCATTTAACACCATTTTACAGCCCAATGGTCCAATTCTGAACATCTCTGCTCCTGAATCCCTATGAACATGGAATTCAGATGAGTTCATTTACATGGGGATTCAAATCACAAGTAACACAAATACAGGAAATCAGCCCAAGCCATACATACATATAGGTACTGCTTGTCTTGTACTCACAGATCTACCATGCAGTGTATGGTTATGTGCAATCACATACAGGTTTGTGAACAAAGAGTCTCTCTTCCAGTTTCATTTTGTTTAGCTGAAAGAAATGCAGGTGATAAGCTCAGCTTGGTCTTCCTGAAAACGCCGCTTCCTGCCCGTCTTTGACTCCAGCAGTTCTATACGTAACTATTCAAGCTTCGTGTTTTCTAGCAACCCGCCTCTCTACTTCAGAATAAAAACCACTTCTTTTTTTGGTGAAGATCTATTGGGAAGATTAAATTAGTGTCTTAGTTTTAGGTACTGAAAGATCTCCAGAAATTAATCGAAGTTCAACTTGGTGACAATTTCCTTTCATTTGGTTTCAAATTCATTTTATCAGCCTGAAAACTGCAAGTTCTACCTAAATGAAATCCACTGTCAGAGGTACCTTTGAATTGAACAATCACACTGCTTCAATCTATGTCTGTCGTTTTATTTTTTGTTGTGATATGTTTCTGAAAAATTGAACCCAAATTGTTAAAAACAATATCGTTTTCACTGTCCAATTCTGTTCAAAAGCTATTTTTAAGCACATTTTTCATGCTACTGGGCATAGTAAGCATAAGATCAGCCATCAAGAGCAAATATTCAGAGCATTGTTATTTCAGCACTGATAGTATCGAAGTATTTAACACCAATGGCATTATAAATGTTCTGCATTCATACGTCCTCTGAATTCTTCTGGCTTATCTAGAAACCCAGTACCCTTAAACCATCATGGGCCTGTTTGCCAGTATTTGTACCTCCAGTGTTTTCAGCTGTCCCACGCAATTTTACTTTACCCACACCATAATATTGCCTTGATACAGGGAAAGACAGTCATTACAAGGAACATTCTCCACTGAAAACACTTCAGTCTGCAACTTTTTGTCAACTTTTTCCACAGTATGAGCATTTGAGTGTCTAACAGGAAGATTATGTATCAGACTAGTTTTTCAACTTAATAGGATAGAATGACAGCTCTCAAAGGCAACAAGAGCTCCAGTAGTGTCTGTAAATGTTTTAACAGTATATAATAATCTCCATGATGGAAAGTACAGCTGATAGCTCCATTAGTTTCAATACAGACATACAGTTATTATTTGCCAACAGGAGAAGATCAGATGCCAGTATGAGAAGTGTCATTTTTAGAATCTATCCAGTTACAAATCCACTTTGCCAGTAGTAAGAAATTTATGGCATGAAAATACAATGTATTCCTTGCCTGAAAATAACCTTTTGCATAATCATGACCAAAACTAGAAATCCACATGTCAGTTGTTGGCTACATTCACTGACCAATAAATAATTTGGTACTATGAATCAAGAGATGTTCCACGGAGCTTCATCTATCTAAAATGTCTGTCAATTTGACTTATTAAATAGAAGGAAACTCAGGCTTCACCTCTTGCAGATTTTATATATGTATTTTACATATATTTAAATATATGTTATATATATATATTTAATACATATATTTTAAGCACTTAGACACACATTGGTCTGATAAAACTGATTTGAACCAGAAGTAGACTGAAATTTTACCTTTTTGGAGGAATAACAAATTTCAGAATTCAGATCATTGAACACAGATTCAAGATAGGAAGGGTCCATGTACATTATATTCCTGGTACTGTCATTTTACCATCAGGAAAATATAATACTGTTTTGGATGCAAGCTGTGACTCAATTAGCCCTATAGACTGTCCCTCACAGTGGCAACAGATAATACGTCTCATGAAGACTAAGAAAGACTGGCCATGACCTGGGACCCCTCACTCACAGATAATTTTTCTCATTTTCAGTGAGATTTGTTTGTTTAGATTGAGATTAAATGTTGGCTAAACCAGCTCCTAAAAGCACGCATCCATCTGAAAATCTGAAAGATCTGCAGTGCATTTTAAGCCTAACTGTACTGATTTGTCTCGCTGTGTGTACTGGCTGTATCAGCTTCTGGATTGTGCCCTAGGAGAAAGCCACAAGTGTGTAGGGTAAGATATTAAAACTCAAGAAATCCAGTGATGGCTTTACTGGGCTACTTCCAAAAACTTATCAAGTGGTTCAGCAGATGTAATTACTGCTTAGCCCTGCCAAAGCTTTGAAATGTGCCCATTAATTCAGCAATTCCCAATCTGTCCATCAGTCAGTCATACTTAAAAAATATGTCTGTCACAACATAGGTGAAGTAATCTGTTGATAATTATACAATAAGAAGTCATATGAAATTTGAATATAGTTTCTAAACTTTGTGAAACGTCTGAATGACATCAAAATCTAAGTTTATTTCAAAGCAAACAGGATGCTAAAGATAACTTAAAATGTCAGAATATTTAATTGCAATCGATCTAAGAAGAATAATCCAATTAACCCCAGAAAGATGCTTTCTCAGAAGATAAATGCAGGGGCATATTTATTTATTGCTGATGGCTACTAACATTGGTCAGTGGATGTAAAGGAACTACTCACTAGTGCTGCAAGGAATTTTTTTCAATAAAACACTTGTTTTTTTTTAATAGAATAGCTAGCAATTAGCCTTTTCCTCAAATAACAAATACTAAAAATTGAAAACAGTGGTGCAAAACAAATAAAGGGATGAAGAAAAATGAAAAGTCTATACAATGTAATGGAGTACACTGATATAAGCAGAAGAACACGGCTCAAACTGGCAGCAACTTCATTTAAATATGAAATATTAAATACATCTCAATGGGTCTGCTGATTCAAGTTATACCACCAAAGTAGCCCCATCAAAGTAAGATCTGAAAGCTGAGGGATCATAGAAGACTGGATACAAACGACCAAAATCAATTCCAAAAGCAATTCTCTGAGTTAGCTACCTGTATCATTCGATTCAGTTCTTCTGTTGATTTGGTAACGCGTAAGTATAAATCAAAACAATTAACTTCTTGCCCATGAAGGGATGTGAAAAAAAAATCTGATAATTAATAAATTATGTCTCTGTTTCTTTGTTGCCTGATACTTAACTGTGTGATAATACAATGCAGGGAAAACAACCAACAAAGGAAACAAACAGAGCGAACAGAAAGCTTGTGATCTTTACAGTAGTAGTTAGGCACTTATGGTTTCCTAAACGGAAATTACTCATGGTATTTCAGAAGGGAGGAACAATATAAATAAAGGAATAATAGCCACCAGGATGACTTCATATGAACACAGTAACAGCTGTAGCCCATTTCATCCTACTATTTTGTTTGTAGCAAGGGCCGAGAGCAATACTTAGTGAACAAAAAAAAAGCCTACAGTTAAAATTTCCCAGAATATTCTCCAACAACTTGTGGATTACAGACTTCTTAGATTTCTCTACCATTCAATTAAACTGTTCTCCATTTTCCACATCAACAATATCCTGCAAGGAGTTCTACTGCTTGACCACACATGCTACGGAAACCCACCTCATGCTACTGGTGTGAGGAGAGAACCTCACGTTTGTTGCCTTCCTCTGTTGTCTTCTAGTTCTTTTAGTGTAAAAAATAACAAATACTTCAGCTTCTCCGATGTCCTGTACTGTACTGTTCTTGGAATTAGGGAACTTAAAGTTAAAATCTAAACTTTCTTTTGGAACTGAATCAATGTCAAAAGCATATGCAGGCTTTTCCCTAAGATGTATTAAGTGACATCTATTCTGTCACTCAAGGACTTTTAGCATGAGCCTCACAAACTTGAGCTGGTGGCCAGATAATACACGTTCATATGTTTTATTGAAAAGTTGGGGAAGAGAGACCCCTGACAGTTTACAGAAAATACTTTTTCCAAAAGAGGGCTGCAAGTATCATTATTTCAACAGAAATGATGGCAGCAAACTCAAAAGAGGAGAAGCTTTTACTACGATATATTTTGAATATATCTTGAAATGTAACCACAGGATTATGGTTCATTCTTGCACAGCTGATCCTTGCACACTTTGAATGATAACTGCTAATGTTTTCAGTGGTATGTGCCTCATATGTATTTCCAAAGAAAGATTACAATACTGTATTAGGACACACTCTCTCTTCTGGTTTAGAATCAACAACAAAAAAATCACTGCTGCTCCTTACTGAAGGACCAAAATCAGTCTTCAGAAACACATTCATTTCACATAGATAGAAATAAGGTCAAAATTTGGTCTGTCGTGTTATTACTGTTGATGATGCATAAGCCAGAAACAAAACAGCTTAACTTTCGGATCTTGAAGAGAGTTTGTAGGGCCAGCTGCCAAAATGGATAAAACATAAATCCTAAACTCAACAACTGAAGCCAGCAAGCAAGGAACTAGGATCCATATTCTCGTGATGACAATCGCTGACATCTTCAGTCCTCACAAACTACACATTTGGGTGGCTTTATTTTTTGATTATTTAATATTTTCCCATATTTGACAACTTACTGAAATAACCACTGAGTTAAATGCAGTGTGTATTTGTGATGCGACTGTAACTAGTTTGGTTTGATTTCAAGCGGCTTTGAGAATGCCTTGACCTCCACAGCAAACAGGCACAAAATGAACTCAACTGAAGTTTCAACAATTTATGAACAGCTCAAGTTGCAGATCGAAATGTTCTGTGTTAATTTTTAGTGACAAAAATGAACTATGTATTTATAATCTTTTCAAGATTATAAAGGAATTTTCAATTATTTCCAACACCAGAGGAACTCTGTGTAACATAAAGTATGGCTTGAAAGAATTAAATGCAGCCTGTGGCACTTCTTATTTTGACATTGGACAATCCTCCTAACCCCTGCCAGCTTGAAGCAACTTGACAGAACTAAGAGGTATTGGACATTTTATTAGAGAATGAGAGGCAGCAAAATGCATGCCCAGCATCATCATATATTGAAGCCAAATAACTACAGAAGCTTTCCAATGTGGTTTACTGCCATAAGTCTGTTTCCACAAAGAATTGGGAAGTGCTGACACATGCTCTTGCACAGCCTCAACAGTGGCGTCAATATAGGGAATACTGGAAAGGTATACACTAATTCTGAAAATGCATGATTTCTTTACTATCTGGCGTTTTATTCTTTGCAGGAACTAATTACAGACTTCCAAAAAATTCAGAGTGCTGCCAAAACCTGGAGAGCCTGTGAGTAAACCTAATTCACATAAAAGGTCAGTAGTGAAATCTATGGTGTTTCATTTAATTAACAAGCAAAAAAATTTTTAAACTTCCCTTAAACTTAATCCCTAAACTTAAACTTAAAAGCCAACTTCCTTTAAAACTCACTTTCATTTTTGCTCATATTAATAACCAAATATATACCTTCCACATCACATGGACATCTTCCATGTTTAGTCAGTGTCTGATTTCCAGAATATATTTCTCCCTTTTCAAGCCCAGCCATCAGGTGCTTCTCAGCCAATCTCTAGTGCAGTACTTCTCAAAGAGAGGTGACAGCTTTGCATTGGTTTCTCTAAGGAGCAGGATCAAAGCCCTGGAACTGACCATCAGTGCCAAATAAACTGTTCAAGAAAAAGCATCCTAAATTCATTACTGAGCAAGAGATAGTCTAGGCTGTCAAATAAGTATTTATCTAAGGCATACGAAGCTACTAACAATCATCACAGCAGATGTTATTCAAATGTTGATATTAATACTAGAAAAAAGGAAAATACTTCTCAAGAAGAAATAGTGAGAGGTTTTAGCAACAATATGTAATAACAGAATGCCAAGCTGAACTTAAATAAGCTTGAGGTTTTGGACAAGATTCATTTCTGCTTATGATAGAAGTATGCACCACCTTGATTATCGTTTAAAAAAATATTGACAGCTTGCCTTCTCATACCAATGCCTAGTAACAAATTCCAAATGTTTTGTCACATTTCTTGTGAGCAATGCCATCTGCCAGAGGTGGCATTTCATGGCTGTTTACCCTGACTCCCTCCAAGAATTCATCTGCCACTATCTAATGCTGCCTGAATAAAGGGGATTAAGACTCTGATGCAACAGAGACTATTGATAATTTGGTATAATTGGGAAGAAATGAAGATAAATGAGGTTGAGGATGGAGAGGCAATTAGTTGAGCTGCCTGTACAGCTGTGTTCTCGGCCTAGCTCCCCTGGCCTTTTCTTTGGTGAGGTATGTGCAAATTAAACATAATGACAAATACACTCTTCCCAGAGGTCCTTAGTTTGGGAAGCTTGAAAATATGATTTTCAATTCTGAGATTCGAGGCAGCTTTCAGTTAAGAAGTCATACTCACTGTTGAGATTTTTAAAGAAGAAGGCAGTTTCTAACAGCACACCTCCAGCACGGCTCCCACTTCAAAGTGCTGCTCTTCATCTGGGAGCAGCACAGTGTGACAGCAACATCCACCAAGAGGGCGAATGCTTCTGACTTTAGTGTCACAGAGAGCTGTGATCACTACACAGCTCGAAACATCTTTGATTCTGAAATCTGGCACCTCATTTGGTACGTACATTCTATACACCTAATTGGTCAAACAACACCTCCAGAGCACGACTCCCCTCAAATGTGGATTGCTTACAGCCCAGCCCCAAATTCCTCAAGTGAAAATTTGACAACACATAGATTATTCTACGGATAATCAGAAAGTGATAGATTTTTAGCCATGAATGCAATAGGAAAAAAAATAATAAATCCAGGTATGAGCCTTACTTCCAGGCTATATTATTCAGGTTAAGACCGAGTAATCAAGCCCAAATACATTGAAAAGTGTGAACATGGACAGATTACCAACCTCCAATTCAGGAGTCACAAATCTGGGTAGTCTGTAGTTGCTGCCGTTAGCAGTTCTTTCAAGTATACCGATATCCATTCACATACAGCCACCTAAAACTATGCATTTTTTTATAGTTAAACAGAAGTAAATAGATTTTAATATAAACAAACATTTACCACAAGAATTGTCACTGTATGAGTCACAAAAGAATCTAACATAATTCTTCATAAAGACCAAACAAATTCATGTAAGGTTGCAAGATCTTTTTTAGAATGAAAACCAATATTTACAGAAGCAGTTCTGGCTTTCTGACATGTTTTCCTAACTACAAACCACAAATGAATTTTCTGCTTTCATACACGGGTGCTTCTAACTGAACGAGATCTTAGATGAAAGACTGTTCACGTAAATTTCACTATTTCCTACATCCATATAGCTTAAGCATATAGCTTAAACTCTTAAACACTTCACACTCTTAAACTCTTCACACAAAGGCACAGCCGAGATCCTATGCACTGAAGAAACTTCACTGAATTTTGGAAGAAAAATGTGAAATATTTTAAAAGTACAAAAATTTAATTGATCTATTTTGAAACAGGAATTTTCTTGTGAATAGCTCATTTGTACTGTACAGTTCCTTGGCATATTCTCAAAGCCGAAAGCAGTTGAATTCGTCCCTTTTAAAACTCACAGAATTTATGCAAACTACAATGGCTCCTCTGAGACATTTTGTGCATCTGCAAAACCTTTCTCTGTCTCAACACTAAACTCCTTCCTACTACCTAAAGGTTGATCAAAATTCCCGTTTATCCTTATCTGAAGTACTTCTTCATTTTGGATCAGGTTTCTACAAAAGACTAAAAATAGCTCACTTCTTATGAGGCAAACATGTCAGCAGAAAAGAAGAACGTAAGTATTTTTAATTAAGCTAAATCTACATTTAGTCTTATAGAAGCTGAAAATTTGGCTGAGGTAACTGTTTCTTTTTATAACCAAAGTTTTTAAACATACATTGCAGATTAGCGATTCTTTTTATTTCTCTTCAATATTCCAATTCCATAATTACACCTTTAGTCCTCTAGTGAAACCGTCCTCTCATTAACATTGCAAATGATCAAAATTATTTGCTGCTCATCTTCTGGCCTGACACTTAATCAAAGTATTCTAAGTTACTCTTTAATCTTGTGACTGACCGTGTGCAATGCACACGTGACATCAGTAACACCGAGCACAGCCTTGGCTTTCCACTGGCAGCAAATGCCCACATCCTGGGCAGAGGGATGGCAGCAGTTCTGCTGCCTTCTCCCACCTGCAGCACAGCTGTGCACACTTACCGACACTGTTGGCAGCCTCCATCTCCTGGGATCACACAGGGTTGAGTGCTCTCAAACAAAGTAGCAATGCGTGTCTCTGTGGGTGCTCCTGACGTATGTCAGCACTGCTCTAGTCAGCAATGCCCTATCCAACGCTTTATTTTGCACTTGAGACAATTGATAAAAGACTTGCCTGATTTCTTTGCATCCTGGTGTGACCCTCATCCTTCACCCACAGCAATGGTGGATTTACCATCCGCAGGAGGGTAAAGATCAGGGAGAATTTCAGGAAGAGCAGATACTACAACACAGTGGGGAAACAAATCTGGAAAGCAATACACTTAAGTATAAGCAAAGGGAGAACAAGCATCAAAACTCTCCTGACTTCAGTGGGTTATGGGACACCGCGAGCATGGCAATTTCAGTAATGCTACCGTGACTTTCAAGGAAGCAAAAGACAGTTTCTGATTGAGGAGGCTAGGAAACAAAGGAAAGGCAGGGGGTAAAACAGAAATAAACAGATAAAAAGATTTCACCCTGCCATGAATAGGACAAACTGCTGAGAAAGAAATCATCTGTTTTCCATGTTCATCATATTGTTTTTCCACTTCCATGTTAAAACACGTAAGTCTTCCCTCCATACAGCCCTTCATCAGAGATGGGTGCTAATTCTCTTTAAATCAAAATCCTGTCCCAAAGTCATGACATGTGAAAGGCACTTTGCTACTGCAAGAAATTTAGTGAAGCCTTTTCTGAGAAATTACTTAGTGGTTGTATCAAATGCCTTTGCTGTTTTTCGTATGCCTGTTGTTATAGCTGTATTATGAGGCTAACCACAAATTCTGCTCCATACTTCTCAGTTTTAAACCTCAGACACATCCAATTTACATATTACAAACAAAGGAGAAAACTCAGTTCTTTGACTGCTAAAGCTGTTTATTTATTTGTATCCTACTTTTAAATGATCACTGATTTTTCCATTTCATAATGATACGCTGCAGCATTATTATATAACATTTCTAAAGCTAAAACAACAGCATTATGATAAAGATAGCTGTGATTTCTCAAAAATAAGACTGCAAGGCCATCCTCTGTATCTAGCCTGTATTCCCACCACATACCCTCGTGTGCTGCTACCAACACACTTAACATATCAGATTTAGTCACTGAATTTAGAACACACTCAACTGCAAACTTACCAAGGAGAGCATATAATATTAGCATATGCAAAAATAACACAGTGACTGCCAGTAGCCCTTAAAAAATCATTAATCTTGATGCCCAGAAGTTCCCCTTTTGCTGATTCAAACCAAAGGAAATGATTTTCTTGAAAAGGAAAGGAATTGGCTTCAATGAACATTCTAGGACAAATCTGCAAAAAGTGAATTAGAGAAGAATGCAATTTCAAATGGAACGTTAAACTGGTAATTATTTAAGTAATGCCAATAGTATTTAAAACAGTTTTATACCAACCACACCATTAAGATAGAGCGGAAATAAATGCCTAGAATCTACACTGAAAATAGATAAACAAACAGCAAGGAAAAAAAAAAGGTTTAACAAATGATGATAAAAAGGAATGAGCTTACGGAAAATAAATGGCACTTGTAGATGATTAAATTTTGAAGGTGAGATATTATATAACTGCACCAGCCATTTATTTTAGTGCCACAACTGCATATAATTATTTTTTTTAACCCAAACTGAAGATTCAGTGCTATCTGATGACTGAGATTTTCCGTTTATGTAGAATAGGGGCAGGGTTTAGGCTGTAATTACTCAAGGCAGTTTCAAAGAATGAAGAGTTGTTACTAAGTCGGACAGAAAACGAGTAGCAGACACTAGCAATAGAACAGCGCAAATTTTTCTACTACAGACAGAATCCTTGAGTTTAAATTCAGCAAGGCTCCTAAATACCTGATGCCTACACATTTCTCTCAAATGCCCTTCTGTGTAGTTAATATTTTTCTATTAAAGTTCTGTATCTAACACAGAAATGTTAAATTTAACACACAGTATCTATCCAAATATATTTGGTATTTATAAAAATGAAATAAAATCTTAGTCATGCTAGCTATTCCAGGACTTTCTAAAGGCTTTTTTTTCCCCGAATCCAGAATTTTACAAATAAATGGAATAAACTCAAATTTAACTTCCAAAAAATACATTGTCAAATTTATTAATTAGAATAAAATAAACGTAGCAAATGAGGAGGAATATTTCTCAAAGATAAAATGTAAAAATCCCCCATTTTCATCAAATAGATCAGAAAACAGAGTTCATAGGAACAGTCCATCCTGCAGACACTTCTACCAAATGCCTTTCAAATTTCCATCTGAAATATAAGAAAATAAATTCCAGTATAACTCATATTATCTGCCTTACAGGGGATGGGTAAAAGGCTGGCAGTCACATCCACTGCATTGGTAACTGAATATACAACTTACATACAGATATGCTGGAAGTTTCACAACTCTCAAAGAATACCTTTGTTCCCATGCTTACAGTAGTCCAAGCATCTCCTTAAGAAGAAGGAATCTCGTCTCATTTTTATATTGTAAAGATGCAGAACAGACACAACAAAACAAGTCCATCAGTTTTCAAGGTTTTAAATATCAATGCATGCTTGATCTTAAAGGCAAGCTGAACATTTATGTCTTGTCTTGGTGATGAAGTTCATGAATATATAATGAGAGCAGAACAACTCTGCCACTGATTAAATGTCAAAAAAGGTTTTATTGTCAAATATACTGTAAATACAGAAGATATACAACAAAGACTATTAATTATAGATAGCTCTGCACAGTTAAAAAAAAAAAAAAAGCATGAGCTAAACAGGAAATGTTGATTTTCAGTTTCAACTACCCATATTAGTTTACCTGCATAAAGTACCTTCAGTTGACCATTATAGTTCATATACACCCATAAAATAGCAAAGTTCTGCTGGATGAAATGCTTCACATTTAACAACAGATGTTAGCACGTTAGAGTCCATACCATAAACATTCACAGCATTACTCACCTGTCTATCCAACATCTTCATTAAAATCTATGTAAACTTCTGTGCACACTTCAAAGAGATGAATGCACAGGAACAGCCATCCTCACAAACTCAGAGGATGGTCTGACTGCCTGCACTGGTTTTCCAGACAAAAATAAAACAAGATCTAGAGGTTATAGCAGACTACAGGTGAGCATAGGTCAGCAGTAACTGGCTTCTGGGAAAAATAAGGAAAGTAATGGTTTCACACACATATACAAGCTGGCTATATATATAATTTGGAGAAATCCTCTCGCCTTACACAGTTCTGAGCCATGGCAGGCCCTGACCAAAGCTCTGCATCGGCTCTGGGATCTCACAGGATGTGAATCACCTGGAGAAAGGCCAAGGAAGCGTGGTGAGAACTGGCCAAGGAGCTATAAAATCATCAGGATGGGGCACATTCAAAAGAGTAGGTTTTTGTAATGTCAGGAGGGAATGACAGATAGAGGAATCACTAATAGTCTTTAACAGACAGAAGGCACGTGCAGTTATAAATAAGGGAATAAACTGTTCTAAGTTACTCCCAGTGCACAGAACGAGACTGCAACAAGGAAGACATGGTATTTGGAAAAATGGACATGGCAGGCAAGCCTCAACTTAAGCTGGACAATCACTTGTCAGACATGATGCTGGAAGAGCTCCTGCTCCATTACGAATGTGGATAAGGAGCAAGCCTCGATCTCCTATGGCACTGAAAGCTGTGCCCTGCAGCCCAGAGATGAGCTCAGGGGCAGTGTCACACCGCAATGGTCCATCCTGCACTCACCAGCCAGGGCTGAACCAGATCTGCATGCTGCCACGTCATACAGCACAGAGTGCCCATCTACCACACAGAACCATTAGCCTACACGTTCTCCTCCTCAGCTGTGAGAGCAGTTTAGGTAAAACCCCAGCTATTCCAACCTAAAATCATTAGGTGCATTCTTACTGCTCTTCTGAAGATGAAACGTGCCTGGAAAACCAAACAAACACACTAGTTATCCAAAAACACAAACCAGTTACTGACCAGATAGCATAATACTAGTTATGTTTCCAAGATAATAAACATTATAACACAGCATCTGTAACACGTACTAAAAATCCGCAGCATTTTTTCTTTTAAAAAAATCATGGATTAATTAATTATTTCAAGTGCATGATGCCAAGCAATTTTTTTCCCATGACTAAATGGACCACGGTTTACTATTTTTTAGTGATTTAATTTAAAGAACACTGTCATGAAATTAAGAATTTGAGACAAAGATGTTGCAGTGAGGAAATTAAATATTTCCAACATACTCTGGTGATTAAAGTACATCTACCCTTGGCTAGCAACAACACTGCTGGTCTGCCATCACTGCAAGTGGAACAATGTCATAAATTGCTGCTGCTTATATACAGTTAATGGATGGTATGGGGACTTTGGGTTGTTGGTTTTTTTTGCTTTGTTGTTGTTGTTGTTGTTTTAAGAGCTAGAACACAGACTACCCACCTGTATCTATTTTTAGTTTGGTAACAACTGTACTTGCTAAAATTCTACCAAAATGTCACTGACAGCTTTGGATTTCAGCTTTTTTAAAAAAAAAGAATATGGAGCAGAAAGCATCATAACCTATTATGCAAAATTGTCAGATGCTTATTTTTAAAATCACAGATATAAAAGCATAATCCTGATTTTATTCTGGATTAAGACCTTAATAAAGAAAAGCAAAACTTGAATACAACTATTCAAGTTAGCCAACATATTCTATAAAAAGTAATGTGGTTTTGAGCTATGCATGTCCTGCTTACCCATACAGTCCCTGCTGCAGAACTAAGGGATGTCTCTCACTTCGTGGGTGCAAGTAAAGGCAGAATTACTTGAGACCACTGTGACTTCTGTCTCATCAAATTCACAAATCAGCTAGACATTTAAACAGCACCAACTGTTGCAAGTAAAACTGCTATCAAATCTCAGCTGTAGAAATGTCAGTTTAGGGCACTCTGTAAAAACCTAGTGCTGAATCCTTAACAAAAAAGAACCCTTTTTTTTTCTTCTTTTTTTTTTTTTGGATTAACATTTCTCTTTTGAGAGAAAGAATATTCCAAATGATTGCATTACAAACAAACATTTATAGACTCAAACATAAATTAAATGTATGTTAGGGGATTAAAAAAAAAAATCTGATTGAAATTTTAATTCATCAGAGTCCTACTGTTGGCTGCTGTCCCACTATCAGTGCCACCCTTTGGGGGACTCTCAGCATGTAGCCTACATCAAAGGTAATATCCCTGTTTTCATCCTGACTTAAACATGCCTTAACAAGGAAAAGAATTTTCCAGACTTTAAAAGGTAACTAAAATACTGAAGTACTTTTTATTGCTAAAACATAATTGGTGAGAGACGGAATTTGACTCACTAATATTAAGGATAACTATCATCAACAGTTGCTTTTCCTAAAATACCAGAATTCCTTCCATACTGGATTCTTTGCATCCTTAGGTACTAAAACTAGAAATTAAACTGCACAGATTAAGGATATCAGCAAGTGTTTAAAAAAAGTATGTTACATTGTGCACAATGATAGGCAGACAAGATCTTATTTAAATAAAGTACATAACGGATGTCCCACCCCCAACAAAATTAAAAAAATAAGATATGCCTGACAGATGGCACTTTATTATTATTGTTTGGTAGCACTATGGAAAATCTGAGGAGAGACAGGCATGCTTTTTAGCAGTTTTGGCAGCCAAAATTATTTGAGTTCAGCCAATCACTAGTTGATGGTTTCTGCTCCCAGGACCAGTTATATATAAACAACGCTTTGATCCAACAGTGACTTACCATAAAATGCAAACAGCATTTCAGAGTGGTAATCTGGAACCACACTCTTCTTTTTCCTGCTCTCTTCCACTAAGCACCAAGACCAGAAAGTCAGACCTAGCCCAGACATGCCTCCTCACCCTAAGTCTGCAGCAGCTCTGCATCCAAAGACCAGGCAGAGCTCATAACAGCCTGGCCTACAGCAGCTGCAGGGGCCTCCTAAAACATTTAAACTGTTTTTTTTGTTTGCTTGTTTGGTTGTTTTTTTTTTTTGAAGTTTAGTGCATCTTATCTGTATCGTTCACAACAAATTGAACATCCCAAGCTTGGTACATTCCTGTTAAGCACTGCTCCCCACAGAGCCACGAAGATCTTTCTGCAGAGTAATGTAAGATCTCATCATAACAAGGGACACTTGAACAACCTGCTTTCTTCCTGCAAAGATTCGATTTTAACCACAAATACCTGCTCCTAGTAACAAATGTGAAAATTATAACCAGGGAGAAATGTACTCTTGACTCCAGAGTGGCCAAAATGATTTATGACATCAAGACGTGGTGAAGACAACTGATGCTCTGAAGGAGTCCCAGTGTGAGCTCAGCCTGCGCTCACATGCTCTATGCTCACTCCTAATTACTTCATTTGTGACTGTAAAAGTGTTTTAATAGACAAAATTAATTATTTTGAATAATCCTGAAATATGATACATGTTTTAATTCTATGCACCCTGTCATTAATTAAAGTTCTCTACCTTTTGGTGCATTAATTCAAAGATCATATCAATGACAAAGCAACAATTACAGAACAGTTTACTAAAATGAAAAATAAAGTGAAAAGGTTAATGTACTTCTGTGGATACACTCAAAATAATGCTAAAATGTTTTCATTTAAGTTTTTACTAGAAATTAGTTTTGAACTCTTTAAAAACAATCTCTTTGTTCCAGGAACACACTTCCTGTCAATAAAATGAAAAATGATATAGATTTAGGAGGATAGTGGTCTCAGCATAGCATCTCTCATATTATTATTCCAGTATCATCTGTTACAAAGTAAGACCAATTCCCACATCTAATTACAAACAGGATTTCAGAGTCATTAAACAAAATACATTTCCATTAGTGCTGCTGTAAGAAGATAGGGGAAAAAATGAAGATTAGTTCATGCTGCACCTCTGTTTTTCAAGCTTTGAAGATTTAGACCTCTGCACTCTGAGACTATAAATTTGTAAAGGATCTGAAAGGTGACAGATATGTGAAAGCTCTCAATTCTGTGCAGTTTGGCCATACCATTTGCATTTTGTCATTAGTTTATCTTTCCCTGCACTTACTTCTGATATTAGATATGGCAAGAATCTAGAGAGGTTGCTTATGATTATGTTGTGTACAGCCAGAGGTATTTAGGGGGATTAGGAAGTTTTTTTGAGGATATACAAATCTTGATTTTCTGTATTAATTTCTTCTTCCAGAAAAACTTAAAAATCATTTTAAGTCATTCTGTCTTTATGGAAAAAAAAAATAATAAAGTACTTTATGCTCTGAAAAAGTGGAACAGCAGTTCTCAGACTTCAAATAAGATAGCAGCCAAAATATACTGAGGAAACAGACTGTGTGATATGTTGAACTGTTGAAATATAAACTTATTTTTAATGTTTTATATATATATGTATGTATATATATGAGTATATATGTTCTCCATTCATAATCATTTAGCAACATCCAATTGTACAGCATCTGTGGAAAATATGCCCTTGTGAACTGCCCACTCAAAAAGCATTCACACAAGCAGTTTTGACACTTGACAGGAACTTTTCTAAGAAGTATATATGTAGATTTTCTTGGTCTTTAAATGAATTACATAGTTGATTTAGTTAAATGTTTATAAAAAAACCAATATCTTCTATCTTGTGAAAAAATTATTTAAAAATATCCAAAAAATAAATTCCTCTCAAGTAAAATGATGCACCAGTTCCAGACAAAAGTGTAGATAATTCCATTTTAAGAAGTTATCCAAAGTTATATTTGTTATTTTTAAAACTACAGACAAAACTGCTTCACATTTCTGAGAGCTGGGTGTCAGTCACTCCAAAGATAACAGAGCAGAAACTACCCACTGATATTCACTCTGCTACACACACACAGGTCTGCCAAATACAAACACAATCTATTTTGCACTTTACATGTAAAGACTGGAGGATGACTGAGAGGACTCATGTAAGCAGTCACCGTTGGGAAGAAATAGAAGTGGCCTGGGCAGAATACAAAAAAGGTATGACTAAACCAACCCCACAGCTTTTCACTTCCCCGCTAACACCTGAGGAGTATCTGGAAACTGAAATAGCACTTCTAGCTTTTCCCTCAGAATTACTGGACCCCGGCTCTGAAGGTCCCACTCAGATTTCCTGCGCAGAATGAATTACCCTGTATCAGTCAGCAAGCACAGACATTTCCTGACAAGCAGCAAATTGGTAAAGCTTTTCAGAGCTTGTTGCTATGTCTGAGCTCCTTCACCCCATATGCCAACAACCTTAGATACCACTTGCAGTGCGTTTAGGAAACTTGCAAGAAACGACACCTCCAAACCAGTGTGCGGAAGAGCACCTGGAAGCCACTTAGCTTCACTGATTCGTGAATCCTATTTCAAGTGTTATGGCCACAAGATAAACACTTTTAGACAAACCTCGTCCCCACTGCCTGTTATCCATGGGGCCACAACCAGCAGGTACGCAACTGAAGAAACAGGACTGATGTCTCCATTTGTGAGATGCAATGGAGTCAAGCTTTTGGATAAGGTGGCATAGCAAAAATAGATTAAACTTTTGCTCATTTCAAGGCTGTATATATTCCTCCGGACAAAAGGAGAACTAAAGAGAACAAGATGTGTGCCTGATTAGCTTTTCAACTGACTCTAAAAATACCAGTGATCATTTTGACTGGTTATTTTTCAAAAATGGCACAAATGCTTTGTGTTGTTTAAATAAAATTATGATATTTGAAACAATAACTCCCTGTTCACGTAACACAGAAGACACTTGCTTTAACAACATGAAAATGACTTCATGAAGTCTGCGTGGTGGTCTAGGATTAAAAAAATCAGTTCTCTGCTCTCGTCATTTTTACTCTTACAATAAAATAACAGCCTCGGCATCCTGCTTTTTAGAGTAAAAGACCTACCTCTTTTGACTTTTCAAGCACTTGAACATTTTAAAAGAGAAAAACTAAAAAAAAAATGCTGACCGTGTAATAGCTGGGTATTCATGGTGGGTGGAGAACATGAAAGGTTACAATATGGATCTGTGCCTACGCGTTTCTTTTCAACTTGAGCAGCATCCTCCTGCTTCTGCTAACTCGGCAATCATACAGCTGACAGATTTCTGGGTTTTCTAAATAATGCATGGGATTTTCTTTTAACATGTCAGTGCAAAAGTATCAATTCTGCCCCTGTGTCGTTTGTGATGCTGATTTTCCTTGACAGCATTCCATTAAACCAATGAGTTTTTTCCCTCCTGATGGTTCCTTAAATATTCCTCTGAGTGATGTATTTGTGGTTTTTTAAACAGATTGTGAAGGATGTTTGCATTTATGAGAAAACTGCATGGCAGGTACTGAAAGGAAAAAAGGATAAAAAGATAACACTTTTTTTTTCTTTTTTTTTTTTCTCCTACAAAGGGTTTTTTCCTCTGATCCTCATATGCCAAAAGCCAGGGTGTTTTTCCTTTCTTTCTGCCTAACTTAGCTCCTTGTCTGAAAATTAAGCAACAAGACTCTACATACAGAATAACATTTTGACTTCCTAAGGAAATACCACTGAAACATTTAGTACTGTTTGATATCTCTCTTGGGAAAGCAAAACACATTTATTAAACCATGCATGTTAACTCCAAAAGCCAACAGAAGGAAATAACTGCTTTATTCTCTGCACTGAGGTTCTGTACAAACAGGTACTGTCACAGATTACCATGCACTGATCTTTCTTTGCTTACGCAGCTGTGTAACACAGCATTCTTAAAGGTAATTCCACCAATTCTTTACTTCGCAGTCTATTTTCCACACTCCTTCTCTACCACATACTCTCATAATTTACCTGGAACCAAGCTGCAAAAATTAAAAATATTACAAAGCTATGATTTCAACTAAATTTCAAATTTCCCAGATAATCATATGCTCATTTCCAGTCACCTAATTTTAGTACTGCACCATGACAAAACAGACGATCTTTATAAACGCTTCTGTGCAACTGGAGAGGTTTGTTCACCTTATTTCTACAGAGCAACAAACCTGGGACATGGCTGAGTCAAACTGCAGATACATCCAGCAGACCTGGCTTCAGCTGCCAGACTCAAACTCTTGCTCCCACTCACTTTCCTGAGAGGAACAGGGAAGGCCCAACAACTGGCACACGTATCAGTGACTTGCTGCAGCTGCGGCAGTCCTTGGGACTCAAGGCAATCCCCAGGCATGCCCGCAGTGCCACCAGCTGCATGGCTCGTCTCTTGGGACTTCAGGGAATTACGGGGTTCTCTCAATTCAACCTTCTTTCACAGATCCTACGAGAAGATGAAGATGGACACAAAACCCCAAAGAAGGAAGAGTACAGACCAGTGGGACAGCAGAGAACATACAGTGCTGGATTACATGAGATTTTTCAACTGCCTGAAAAGCTTGTTTCAACACTTCATATGATGAGTAGGAGGGTGCCAAAAATCTCTTTTCTGCAGAGAGAAGGAGGATATTAATGTTCAAATGTCTAACAACATTCTTCACAACCCCATGAACTAATGGATTAGTTCAAATAAAACCAAATGTACGATTTATTCTTCTCGAGGTACATTTTTTCCACAGCTTCAGCTTTGTCTCTTGCAGCAAGTTGTTGAGTTTTTTTGATCAGTTATTTGCAGTACCAACCTCCACCATGACTAATAAGCAACAGTAGGAAGGAGGTAGGACCTGATGGCAAAAACTAGAAGTAAGAAAGCAGCGCATTATTTACTGCATATTTGAACAGGCACTCTTCTAAAATTCAGTTCCATTGCCTGTAATCTACTGGAGGACACTGCAACAACTGAAGGATTACAGATAGATATCCTCAGTTATTGTTCAGATTGTAAACTGGTGGCATGAATTCTGACTTTATATATGGAAAATCTTCAAAGTTTGTATCATCATATGCACATACACAGACAGTGAAACTGCCTAAGTGACACTCTGGGCAGTATTAAAGAAATTCATCCAAAATGATTTCATTCTGACTTCAACTGATACAGATGGGGACTGAAATGGATATGACAAAAGTTCTCATCACTTTTTTATTATACTAATGACCTGCATATAATGGCTTACTTCTGAAAAAGTCAGTCAGTAGAATTTCAAGGCATATGACATTTTTTATCCAAAACACCAACAAGAGACACCACTCCATTCATCTATCGGGCTATAGAAATAAGAGGCAGGCACACATTCTAAAGTGAAATATTTAGTGGTTTTAAATTTTATCCTCTCCAAAGGAAGTCAGCATGCAACTCCGATGTAATGAAACTAAAATCTTTATAGTTGTCTTTCTAAAGTAAACTTGCAACTCTTCAAGTCTGTGTTACAGTAAAAAGAAAAAAAAAATCAAAGCAAACAAAAGGTCCTCTGCTCTGTACAACTATATTTCTGATTTGACAGCTACAATTATAATCATTCAGACATCTATTTCCCACAAACTCTCAACAGCCATAACCTTTAGTGATTAATTATAAAGTTCCAGGAGCAAGAGTACACAGACTAATTTCCTAAAACAATAAAAGACAGAATTTCTCATTTGGAGCTAAATGAAACACGAACAGGTTGTTATTCATGCTGAAATCTAGATGCAGAGTCATGTTGCAGCCATTACAAAAGCTATTAAACACAACCTCAAATCAAAGAAACTGTAGGCCTCTCCCCTAAAATAAAATGTTTTACTCACTTATGAGGCTTCTGACTCCTTTGCTCCGTTTCTTTTTCCCTCTTCTTAGCAAAAAAAAATTTAAAATTCAATTTTGTTTCTCATTTTGCATCCTCATTTTGCTTTTAATAGTCATTTAAACGATAAGAGTCTAGAGCAAAACCAACATTTGGGAAAGCTTTCACGCACACAGAATCACAGTGGTGTTCTCTTCACATGAATCAATGTTTGAAAGTGTGCATCAACTTGTAAACAAAATGGTGACTCTTTTCAGGCTCTATCACTTTCCAAAGACTTTTCTACAGTGAGTATTTAATAATTCCTCAGCTGAAATGAGAAAGCTTTAATTAAGGTGCATATTAATTACACTGGATTTTTTTCTTTTTTGACACATTCTGCTGAATGTGCTTAATGTAAATCTTTCTTTTTTTATTATTATTTAAAAAAAGTCTCTCCAAAGAAAGGGAGAAACAGTGCATTACAAGCAATCTGACTTCCAGCTAGCATTGTAGCTACTAAAAAAAGGGAAAATTATGATTATTAGTGTATTAGTAGTTCTTTTCAGTTAAGAACTTATTTCTCCACCTGCAAGTTGGAATTCAATCCACAAAATACATTCTTGGTAATTTTACCGCATATGGCAATGAACAAGGTAAAGAATTGGAAAAAGATCTTTATGTAACTGATACCACTTCTTTATCCTTGGGCCCCACTGCACCTTCAGTTAAAGTCAGTGGGAATTCTTCCAAATACTAAAATTAGTATTGAGTCAGTTCTGTAACTCATTGAATTGCTAAACTGCAGAGAACTTCAATTTAATATGCATGCTCTTGATGTATTTTAGAAAAGCTGGTATGATATTTCCCATAAAATTTGTCAATGAGGTACCTAAAATAATATTTTTACTGTACTGCAGATTCTCCACAAAGGAACACAAATTTTGCCATAACATAAAACACACCAAACCATGAATGTTCGAATTAGCACACTTTGCTACAGCAGCTTTTAAAAACCTTAATACTAGTTCCACATCTTTTGTTTGACGCTTCCCTGCTTTTCTGTAAGAATCCTATCTTCAGTCATATTAGCATTCAGTGAAATTGAGTAATTCACTCTGAACTATATACAGACTACAAAGAACAACACAAACTAAATATGCTTTTTCAGTGGGTTTTTTTTTTCTTAAATTCAATATGCACTAATTGATTAAGGTCTGAGAGGTGGATAAGAAATATGTATTCTACATAATAGAAAGCTGGGGGAGTGTTTAATGCATGAACTGGAAGCCAGATTTCTTCAATACAGATGAGTACACAAAATTAGCAAAAGGCAATATCACTTTTGGAAAGACTGCTTTGTGCATAATTTGTCATGAATTCAAAGTTATTCCTTTAGAAAATGAGTCTAAGACCTCCCAGCTGCTGCTTTATTGGTCTAATAAATTACCATTTTGATGGCACAATGCATATACACTATACACCATCCAAGCAAGCAAACTGTTAGAGTGGCTTTGCCTTTAGAGACACACGTGTGATGTCCGATATATGTGAATGCCAATGGAGATCTGAAAGCAATGAAGGACCAGAAAATGCCTCTGTTGTTGAACTGATAATGAAAATAGAGGATGTGCAAGCTTCCAAAATGTAGAGAGTACATTTTAGGATTATTTGTGTTAAAAATAATGAGTCAAGTGAATCTGCCCTTATTATAATAGATATACAGGAGCTTCCTGATACAAAATGGATCTACCTTATTCTAAGTACTCTACACTGTTTGAGTAAGATCTATTCACCTGAAAAGTAAATAAGAATAAATAAGAAGATATTCTCTTCAGAGGATTAATTTCTGTCTTTGAACCTTACTCTTGTGGAGCTGGGATTAAGAGAACATAGTTCAAGTCTCTACTAATGGTTAATAATAGTATAAATGAAAGTGTGCTTAGCATCGGTGCCTAATTCTCAATATTATTCCAACCAGGTAGGCCATAACAAGAGTTTATTATGACTCCTTTGTAACAGTGGTTTGCAAACATCCATACAGGGGAAGAACAAAATGAAAAAAGCCAAACAGCTGGTAATTTAGCATTCCCTACTTCACCTTTCTCCAGTGAACTGTGGTGACTCACAATGAGCTCCAACAACTTGATGTTTTGGACACATTCCATAATTTATAGAAATGCTTTATATTAGTGCCAAAGAGAAATACTTTGTTACTACAGACACATTTAGAGAAGAGTTTTAAATGCGTGTACCCTTACATAGCAATCCTCCTCCAATACTTTTGCTAAAGATGGCTGTTAGGAGGAAAGCTGGAGGAATATGTGCAATGATTTTTATTTAATACTGGCAGAGGAAAGCTTACAAAATAAAAGAATACAAGAATTTGAGACAGATTCTGATTTTGTTTCCAATGGGTGAAAAGGTTTTCCCTCAGAGCTCGTGTGCACAGCATTACTTACCTGCGTTAGAATTAAGCTCTTCATTTTCTGATTCTGTTCCATTTTGACTTCCACTTCCATGGAGGCTATTCATTGCCATAAGTTTCATCTTCTGTAACTTCATAGCTTCTGCCATGGCTGCTGCTGTCAAACCTGGAAAGAACAGAAATAAATAAAATGCAGTATTACATGGTACAACACAGGACTGAAAAATATGAAGATCAAGATAATTCCTTTCAGTGAGAATAAGCAAGTCACATAAGTTCAGTACAGATTCTTATCCCAGTTATGTATTGTCATTCTGAACATTATCTTCATGTCCTTTGTGTTGTGTTATTCTAGTACTGCATTCTAAAAATGGATTTTCTAGTGTTTGTGTTTCTTGTTCCTTTTGCATATGTGTAATGTAAAAAACTATTTATTTCACGTTATTCCTTTTCATTATACTTTTAAATATCATTTCCTGTCACTTTGATCACTTTGGCACTTTGATCTCTTTCTGTTTGACTTGGCTGCTACAATACTTCCACGTACACTGGTAAAATGTGGTGTTTCTTAATTTCAACAGCCGGAAGGCAATTAAAGGGGAAAAAAGAAATGCTGTGCTATTATGATATATATATATAAAAACATTGTTTTTCTGAAGTCTTTTGATTTGAATATTATTACCACTGAAAAATACTACATTGGAAATGCAAGAAACATACAATATAATTACAAACTCAACCTCACTTTAATGAGATATTAAAACCATTACAAATTTACAGAATAAATAGGTGATTCTCAAGTGACTGAAACTGAATTAATTTAAAATAGCAATAGTGAAGGAGTAGGGTCAGGTTACCAGCTACCATCATCATTACATGTTTTTCTTAATAAAAAAAAGAAAAAGAAAAAGATTTCCCTATATGTTCTTTCATCACTGTAAATTTTTCAAGTTTTGTAATTTTGGATTTTTCAGTATGAGATAAAATGTTCTTCTGGACAGTATCAAGTTAATTTTACTCTGGCTAAGATGTAATTGAAAATCTCTCCTATCACACGGGAAATAGAGGGGGATAAGGACAAGTAACCAAAAAAGATCCTTACAGGTATCATGACTGATTCATTCAGTTATGGATAAAACCAGCCATAGTGTCTTCCTCTCAGCAAATTATGAGTTGCTTTTGTCATCTCCTGCAAAGCACACTGAATGCCTCGTATCAGCTATCTTATGATTCAGTTCCACAAAAACATTCGCATTCACCAAAAACAACTTTATTTTTTGGTTGGTAGCACATGGTAATTCAGAACAGAATTAAATAATCTGCTCTGTATGAGAAGTACTGCTTACTGAGACATTAGACACTGATTAAAGTGAACTAATAATTTTCATATCCCATACTGTCGCACATCCATAAATGAAAATATTTTCTTTTTAAAGCTACTATGAATTTGACATTTAGATTAGCTGTGCTGCTCCTCTAGCAGGCTTCACAAAGGTTCTCATTATTTTAATATGAGTTAAGTAAGCAAGCAATCAAGAGACTCCAAATGCAAGGGGGAGGTGTATATATTACCATCACACACAGCTACAGCAATCCTGTTAACTTCATTGAAGATATCCCTGATTAAGAGCAGTAAGTTGGAGATGATAGGTTATGAGAAAGAAATAATAAAAGTCAACCGGTTATGAGAAAGAAATAATAAAAGTCAACCAGTTCTGTTCTGCTACTCCCGTTCCACCTAAAAGCCCTTCAGCACTCACCAAAATAACCTATATTTGCACAGTTCTATAATCCAAAAGCACTGATGCCAAGTCTAATGAGCATCACCTACACTGAGCATTTGTTTTATTGTTCTGTCACTGCTACATGAAAAACCATATTGATCTTATTTTTAATATATACTAACTACAAATACACAAAAGCAGAATCCAGAAAACAACACCAACTATTTTGTTTCTCAGGTCATTTCAGCCTTTACTTCATAACAGTACTCATTTTTTATTTTAAAATAGAATTTTTCAAACACCCTTTGAAGTTCTTTTGCGAATGGTACAGGGTTTTTATCAGGTTAAAATCAAACCCTGATGTTTAAACTTCTGCTTTTAAAATTCTCTGGCAGACATCACTCACATTTAATCCATCAAAGAAATAATACATCTTAAATGATGAAACTGTTCGTGCACTTTCAGAACATGAAAGTCTATAAACTTCTCCATCTTGTCCTAGTGAAAGGAAACGGGATGGTTCTACAAGTGACTTCCTTTTGTCTTTAGGAAGTTTGAGTTCATGATCACAAATCTTCTGAGGAATTTACTGTTTCCAGGAACCTGCATGATTTGTGCTCCTAATTGTACTTTTGCTCCACATCCCAACCAATCCCAAGTGTTCAGGTTACAGCCATCCCCAAATCATGATTACAACAGTACTCACTCACAGCCTCTTCTCTTTTTGCTTGATAACCCTCTTGCAAATAATCCGCATTTCCTTTAAAGGTGACCAAAATGAAGTCTGAACACACTTTTTTTTAATGCAATGTTCTATCATTTATATGTACCCAAACACATATGGATGAGCACATAGTCCAGTCAGTATTTTCACTTAGGTCAGTATTTATGCAGGTCCTTGAAACTCCAGGTTACAAAACTTTGCTTAATTTAAATATTCAAATGAATAAATAAACTATTCAGAAGCACAAAAACAGGCAACGGAAAGTGAATTTAGGTCTTCAATGAAATTTCCAGTGAAAAAGCAAGATGAGACATCGGCCAGGGCCTGTATAAAAAATACTTCTGAGCAGTTGCATCGGAAGCATAATGAAGACAGAAAAGGGGATCGAGGAACAAACAGAAAGGCATAAAAAGTCCCCAAATCACCACAATGCCACCTGCAGAAATTAAAAGTAATTATTGTCAGGCATTTCTGAGCTCCCTAACCAGACACAGCTGCCATGAGGACAAAAGCCAAAAAAACAATGATGTACCAGAAATCCATGCTGTGCCATCTGCCACACCAAAGTCGCTCTACTTCAGTATTAAAAGTTTAAAGAGTACAGCACAGTTCTAATGTATACAGCATGACAGCCTGAGGATGCTGAGTGGTCAGGAACAGTTACAGCAGATATGCCAGCACTCTTTGTAAGTTCAGCAACAGCAGCCTTTATACTGCTTTTCAGCCTCCACTATTCCCCGCTGTAACTGCGCTACAGTAAAATCTCCAGAACTGTACTGTTTGAGATGCTTCAAAAATACTGTATAATCCTTCAACAACTCTGCAAGCTAATACAACTGAGGTTGAAGTAGATGGTTTCATTAGTAATGGTGTGGTACTGACCGAAAAGATGAAAGCAAACATGCAACAAATCAAACACTGGCATAATCCCCAATTAAGACTACTGCCAAAGCTAATGTTACTGAAACTTCCATTTACTATTACAAAAACAACTTTCTGCGACTGTCTTAGCTCCAGCTCACTGTCAAGGAGGGCTATTCTTCAACTGGCTTATCTCAAGATCTACAAAGAGCTGAAGAATCATTTCCATCCTGCTGGATGAATAATTAGCAGCAGCAGAACCACACTTAGAGTGCCTCACATTGAAAAATGGACTTGGAAACTGCTGCAATGTGGACATCCCTCTACTTTCAACAAATAAAAAGGATCACAGGGAAAGCTGATGAGCTGGATCACACTTCAAAGTTTTCAGTTTTTTCTCTCCTTTTACACTTGAAATTTCTCTTCCTTTAGACATCTTTGCCCAGTTGTGATCAATCACAAAGCATCCAGGAAATAAACTGTGTGCCCCTTACTGCCAAATACGTGCAACTTCTCCAACACTAACAACAAAGAAAAGCTTGAGTCTCAGGACAGCTGCAGCATTTTGCTTCCCAAACCCTGCCCTGGTGAGGGACAGCAGCTCCTGAGGGCCCTGCGGCACCACCACCAATCGGGCACCTCGGAGCTGTGCTCAGGGGCAGCTCTCTAGATATGAATCTGGATTACAAGTGCATAACAGATTGTGATGGTGTGTGCTCAGGCACACCTGCATTGTGCATATGGCAAAACAGCCAACTGCCATTAGTAATTTTCATTCTGAAATTTCAGTTTTGTCAGGACACTGTGTACTCTCCTTTTGATAGGTCTGCATAACTCTGCAGTACAACATACAGATTTAGCCCTGAAATAACCCTTCAAGGACATGCAAGCCAACACAGTTTATACTGAGGTTGCAATGAAGTCAGATTCCGCAGCTGTATTCTGAGCCTCAATTAAAGAATGCTTTTGCATCACAGTTCTCAACTCTAACTAGGAGTACACAGCACCACAGGCTGCAGCACTGCAGAGACCTGCTGTTAACGGGGTGCTGTCACTGTAACTGACCCTAGTGTACTTACAGGGGCCAGGCTCACAGGGCATGTGTTCTGCTCCTCCAGCCCAGGTTCCTGGAGCACTGGAGAGGCATGCACACAAAGCTGTCTGCATCTCCAGCCTGCAACCTGTTAAAACCAGTGGTTAACTGTACTCGTGTGCCTTCTACACAGATACTAAGACTACTGAAGCTCACTTCTCCATGAAGTCTTAGGAATGATTTCACCAAAAACACAGTGATACTGCATGGCCTGAAGATCAGAACTGCAAGGCCCCTACAGAGCCCCCCACAGCCCCCTCACCGGCCAGCACTGACCTCACCCTACTCCCAGCACCAGGTGATGAAGGGCACTGCCTGGGGCCTTGAGCACAGCACAACTCACTGAGCAGCAGATGCCTTCCTGGAGAACCAAGAAACTGAAATTCAGCCACACTCCTGCACTGATGGACCTTTCTTTTAAGTGAGTCCTTCATGTTTAACTGATATCCAGCTACTGGAAATTGGATCTTGATGGTAAATCCAACGATTCTAAGCATTCTGATACAACCCTGAGTATTTGCTAATCTTATGCTCTACCCATAAGGTTTTAGGTCTATTTTTCAGCTCTCTAATTAGTTAGACTGTGCTCCTCCTTCATATTAGTTTGAAAGCTTTTCTGTCAAAACTGTGAACAAGTAAATTAACTAAAGGAGAACTATGAGTAATCAAGTCTTGAGGTTTGCAATTAATTAAATGTAACGGTGAGTCAGTGAACTGAAGAATGGTCTTATATTAAAACAAAACATTTAATTAAATTAACAGTCAAAACACTGCAATTAATAATATTCAAAAGAAAAATGAAACTCAGTTCAGCTTTGCCATATTATTTCAGTCTAACAGTCAAACATTGTGCATCAGCTTGTTTGTTATTTGCATTCAAAGCTGCTATGGGTCAAATATGATGTGCTAAAACAGGAATAATGAAACATCTGGTAGTATGAAATGTTAATGTGAGATACCATATTGCAAACAGTGAAAACAATTTTGAAACATCCAATAAATTAGGCCTTTGAAGACTGAAAAAGATAAGTTTTGTTTCCCTTTTCTTCAATAGGAAAATTACAAAATGCATATAATGTACTTAAAATTTTCAGAATGCTTCTATGAATTCACTAATTCAAACACATTAGAAAATAAATGCTTCTCTATTGTTGAAATGGATCATTCTTGTTTAGCAGGAGGTAAAATCCAGCTACCAACATGGATGTCTGGTAAACCAATCTTGAACAAGATGTCTAAACTGAAGACTACAATATTAGAGCAGTCTGGAGACAGGTCTGAGCTTCAGTTTGAAGAATACACAAATGTTAAACCCAAATTTACGCTTATGTGTAGTAACATTCATAACACCTACATGAACATAACCACTTATGCTCAAGCTGCTATGCAGCAATACCTGTATATACTGCATTTTTACTTAAAAGTAGCCTGTATCTCACAATAAACTGAACTGCAGCTTGCCCCATTAGGGGGAAACTGAAAAATCAGATCTACAAAGAACATGGAGAGGGCTACATTATTTTTTTTTCTCCATTCTTACAGTGTCTTATGAGAATTGATTAATTTCGTGACATTTTCTGCTCTTTTTTACAATCTATGCCATGAGAATGATTTGTCAAGACTGTTATGCGTAATACTTTTAGTGTTCTGCACTACTGTGACCTTTACCTTCTTCTGTATATTTGATTGACTGACCACCCCACTTTTGATCTACAAGTTTCAGAAGATGGAAGAATACATGGAGTAGATACATCAGCCACTGAATTACTGTTGAAAAGTTCGCAATCACTTTATACGCATAATTTCTAATTCTTCTGTGTATATTTAATGCAATTTTAGTGATATATTTTTACAGAATAAAATGAAAATTCTCATGTTACACAGTACAATGAAAAACTGTGTTTTCATATAGAAAAAGAGTGAAAAAATCATGCACTAGGACTCAGATTTGAGGAAGGACAAAACAAATTACACCAATACTCAGAATCATCCAAATTCTCAAACTATCAACTTACGCTTTTCTTAATGTTGTCACAGACTAAAATCACAATTATTTAAATTGAGGACTTGAAAAATTACAAAAATATACTAGAAATGTGTTAAAATACAAAAATCAATTCATTTGAAATGAAAAAAAAAAAAAAAAAGTTAACTCCAAATTCCTACATATTGAGAGGCCACAGGAAAGGATATGAAGGTGATATTATATGCCTCAAAAAGGAAAGTGTATTTTAGACACCAGCCTTACAACCAGCACAGCATTACTAATTTCAGTCATTTTTTCAGTATGAAGATAAATAAAGATGGTGGCATGCACCTGCATCCAGCCTGTGCAGAACAGTTACCTTTTGACATATCCTGGATGAGCAGTGTTGGATTAGCTTGGGTCAAATTCAAAGCACTACAGCTTGGCCAACAGTCAGGGAAGCTCCTGCACAGACAGGGCCCTGGGTGCACAAACACCTCCATGGCCACTTTCATCAGCACTCACTGCATGTGCCTTTCATTGCAGGACTCAGTTACCCTCAGCTAAGTTTTAGAAAATGTATGGGCACTGGAGAAAATAAAATTGACATAAATTAATTCCACTGTAGTATCCCTCACATTCATGAAATGTTACAGGTTCTGCAAATCCACTGTCATCATGGAAGTCTGTCATGGTACATGTACTGCCACCTGAAATTAGAACTAGCTGTTATTAGTTTTTCCTCACTTTTATTCCTTTCCTACTAAATCAATTTCTGTGGATTTAAAGCGCTTCTCCTACTCAATAATGATGGGGAAACAGCTAAAGTTTTTGGAGGTTCTTTCAGTTAAACACCAAAATGTCTGAAAGCTTATCTGGAATTGGCATGAATCTCTAGAGTTTGTAAAATTAATTGAGCTGGAAGGCCTTCTGAGAATAAGGATATCTTTGTGAGTAATTTCAAGCTACTTCCTACTTGTGACTGGAAAATACCATACAAACATTTTTTTTTTTTCAATCAGATGGCATAGCTCAGCTGTGTCCCAGCTGTCTCAAAGCACAATTAAAAACCTGGTTATTTCAAGGATTTTAAGTGAATACTGAATTCCATACAGTATTTTAGATGAAACCTCAATCTACTGTCAAGATCCCTTTTTCTCAGCACTGCTGTTAGAAGCAGGGTTGTTGAGATGTTTCTCTGGCCACCACTGCTCCCTGCAGCCAGACAAGTCAGACCCAGGGGGCTCTGAGGATCACACTGAGCAGGTCCCAGCTTCTTCTGATATTTGCAACAAGCCAAAGCCAAGCATGACAGAAATTCTGCTTGCAAGCACACAATTTAAAGTACCAGAATAATAAACTGTTCTCCACTGTGGTTGGCACTGGCAAGATACAGAAGGAAGGCTAAGGCTGGTCATAGTCAGATTCAAATGAGCTTCATCTGGAAATGAAGACAAAGTATTCATCCAAGGATACAATTCTGCCTTCTTCATAAGCGCTGCAATCCCCAGTTCTGCAGCAATCTGTCTGCAATCAACTTACAGTCAGTGGGATTGTTTGCAAAGATTAGAGTCTTGTTACCAGAATTAATGGATATAGACTTTAGTTGGGCTGACAACTTGCGTCACTTCATACCGCAACATTCACTGCAGGTTTCTCCACTGAGTCAACTTGCTAGACTATCTGCTATATATTATCCCTTCATATACATGATTTTTTTTCCAAGACCTGAGAAATCTGCGTCCATTTCATAAAATACACAAAAACATTATGCTTATTAAGCATAGTAAACTAACTGATATGAAGAGGGAGCCTGTGCTCTCCAAAGATACGAGTTTGAAAGCAGTATTACTTAACAACAACAACAACTCCATCCAGTTACAACTTCATAATTCACACAGTCCTCAGGAAGACAGCCTTTGTCACAAAGTCCATTCTATCAGCAGTGATTATTCTACATGGGCCTCTGTGGTGAGTCTGCATCACAGTTGTGTTACACCATAATCATTTTGACTACTATCTCTGCCTAAGAAGAAAAGGAGATACTTTAGATTATTTAACTTGAATTTCAGCAGTGTTTATACAGTTATCCAACCAGTCACACTGGGATAAGGATAACCCTTCACAGAACGTTCCAGCACATTTCTGTGTGACAAGAACAAAGGCGGCCAGGTAGAAAACGCTGCTCAATGCTTCCTGGGATTGCAGCTGAGCTGCTGCTGGGGCATCTCCTACACACAGGTGATGGATGTATGAATTTCTAGCACTGCAAAGGAAAAACATGAGGCCCTAGGCTGGAGCTTGCCAGATGCAACTTCTAGCTAGGTTTGCACCATAGGTAAAGGAACACAAAGAGCAATATTTTCCTCTGGGGCATAAATTAATGACTATTGATCACACAACCAGAGAGTGTATAGAACGTGATTACAGAAGAGTGTGCACCTTAACTTTCTTTTCTTAACATCTGCTTGTTCTGGTCTTCCTGTTTTAAGTTCCTTCAGTTTTGCTAAAGCTTTCTTAGGCACATTTACTTACAGAAATAAAAGAGGAGACAAATAATTTAGTCCCAGTGGGGTAATATCTTCTTTGTTTATGAAGTTATGCCAGGATAGCTACTTCCATTTTATACTATGAAAGGTAAAGAACATTTTTCAAAGCTGAGAAACTGACTGGAAGCTTATTTTCTTGTTCCACCTTGTGAATAAAAATAACACACAGAAGATGAACTACACAATTTTCAAAACCTTAAAAGATACATCTCTGCTCATTGGTCAAGCTGAATTAACTTGCAGCCTTTGAGGCAAATGGAAGCTCAAGAAGGAGAGAAATAATCTAGTCACTGAACTGAAACACTTAGCTATCTAAAATTATGCAAATATTCTCTTTGCCCTTGCAAATCTTTCCAGATAAACTCTAGTGGTCTTTACTCTTAAGTTTGCATCAGTACAGCAATTTCACTTCTTATAACACTATGGCAAGAAGCGTTTTCATCTTAAGTTTTATTCAACAATTTCAATAGTCAAAGCATATGGAGTCTCAGATTTTATAATTCAAATACATTTATTTTATAAACTAAAATATATTCACTATAAATGATGTCCAAGATGTACTGAAAATTACTTTTTGCAATTGAGAAAAATACTGCAGAAACCTATTAATCTTGCTTTTCTGTAAACTGACATGTCATCCCTTCCAATTGCTACCTCTACAATTATCATACTTTGCAGCACTCAGCTTTTTGTCAATATTAATACGCTCTCTCTTTTTAGAGCTAAGAGTTAACTAGGTAATATTCCTGTGTTTCTAGTGAGAATTTAACTGTGGATTTAGAATTTTAATATGTGATCTGTCAACACAGTAGTTAATTAAAAAGAGACATTTTATTTCTTCTGTAGACATTGCTTTCAAATGTACATTTTCAGTATTATTCTACTATATCCATTAATTGAGATTTTCAGAACTGTGAAATTGTGTTGATGAGGACAGGTTTAATAGTACAGTTGTGGCAGATGAGCTAATAAATGGCCATTATTCGAGTCATCTCAGTATGGTAAATATAAATCTTAACTGTAATTTTATTACTCTATATAGATTTAGGAATTGGTGTGTATTTAAAGCAGACTCCCTTTACCTGCACTGAGAACTGAGACAGTTAGTTTCTAAGATCCTTATCTGTAGGAACAGATGACCCCAAAAAAATCTTAATAGTTCTTTTCAGGAAATAAAGGATGTAATATTCACTACGCTATCTCTCCCTCCTTCTTTCAAAAAGCCACTAAATTCCTCATACTTGAGAAGAAAATTAACCTTTTTGCTGATTAATCAGTAGGCAGCTTTGACTGGTGAAGAGAAAACTGTATTACAAATGAACAAGCTACCTGTTATCAAATTACAAGGCATTTTCATCAAAGGACCAAAAAATGCAGTGCATTGACCAGTTAACATGCTTCCACTGACCTGGGGGGGTTTTCCAGTTAACAGCTTCTGAAGAATGCTTCCTTTTGATTCTTGTCTCTGACACAAAAATGATTGTCCCATTTAACCACTGTTCTATCACATACATCAGAGAATCCTATTTACTCACACACTACTGGAACATTACAACACAATAGTGTGATTGTCTCTGCGAGAAAATTTTAAAGATTGACTTTTTTTCTTTTTTCTAAAAAAGGGAGTAAGATCAAAAGCTAACTTTAATAGATGTTTGACTAAGGTCATACTCCTAGGAAATGGAACACTGAAGATGAAAGAGAACAAATAGATTTGGCTTTTGATCTCAGCCAAATGCATTTGGCATTGTTTAGCTTTTATAAAATACTTCAACTTTAGGCAATATCATGACTAAAATGAATTGGTTGAAGTCCTGAGCTTTTAATAGATCAGTAATGCTTTAACATGTACCGGCATTTGGAAAAACTTCTCCTTTCTTAAATCCTTGGCTAAACTTTGTTCTTCCTGGAACCAACTCAGACCAAACTTGGTTAATGTTGCTTATACTAGATACGTATGAACAATTTTAAGATTATATTTTCCTACTAGACAAATTTCAGAGGTTTTATGCAATAGTGACACTAAATAAGGGCCACTGGTGATCCTAGTAAGGAATTTAAGGGAAAAGTGCAGACTATTAAGAAAAGATACTGGAATTATTTAAATAAAACGAATTCTGTGTTCACAGACAATGAACCGATATGAGACCATTTTACCAAATTATTTCACAGGTTATAATTTTCCTAGAAATATTGTGGACATCAAAATTAGGAAATAAAATATAAAATATTAGCAATGGAGAAATGGATTACAAACTATTAGTTTCACATTCTTCTGTAATAATGTTGTTTCCTGGCTTAAGACAACTTGATTAATTAAGGAAGAAGATGGGATAACATTAATTTAAGCAACATGCTTAAATTACTTCTACTGTTAGTCATTACTAGCCATTAGAAGCACTGCAAAAACCTATAAACCACTTAGTAGACTACACTTTCAGAATTTACAAAGAAGTTTCATCAGCTCAGCCCTTTGACAAACAACTGTGATAGAAGGAAATACAACTCCAAGCTTCAAATAGTATTTTTAAAGCTTTGGTAAGAATTGATGATTTATGCTATAAAACATACTACAACAAAAGATGTTGTATCTGTATCATAGAAACATTTGGTCTCAAGAACTGTACAGAGATAATTTCCTGATCTCATGTATGTATTCCTATATTGTATTACTATATGATAATAATGATATTGAGCTGAGAAATACGAAAAATAAACAGTCACTATTAAAAGCAAGGTATCTGACCACGAACTCAAAATGTTATCCAGGAAAGGAAGAGGTGATTCCCTATTCCCCTTCTACACTCATCATTCTTCAAGAGATACTGAAAAAGACACAGGAAGCCATAGCCGTTTGCTTTCCAACATCTAGCCAAAAATTCAACCACACGGAGTAAAAACTTATTCCTTCCTTAAGCTGTTTATCTCTTACAAAGGGAAAATATCTTTTTTTAAAAGGACACTGTTCATCAATACTTCTTAAGTGATTTACTTTGAGATATTTCTGCTACTGAGGCAATACATATGATTTGCCAAACCCACCTGGACACTGTATAGCTCTGCAGACCAGAAAACCCAATGCACTTGGAACTAACTCTTCCAGGCACAGAACACCTGCACCCAGCAATATTTTAACTGTGTCATTCTCAAATATTACAAGTATGCACCTCCCTTCAAGTACTAAACGTACTTGCAAGATCCTGCCATCCATCACAAATGAAGCTTTTCTTATTTCTTAGCGCTTGATTCTGTTTACTGCCACAGAAAGACTTGCACCTTCAGCCAAACTGGAACCTCATCATTCATGTTCTACCCCACTTCAAATGCAATCCAGTATTGATCTATACTATTGTAAACCCGATGCATAAAAATCCCTGCCTTACAGCAGAACTAGTAATTGAAAAAAGAAAAAAAAAAAAAAAAAAAAGCCCAACAAAGGCTCCAAACCAGTTACGTTGGAAAAGACCCTTAATATTACCAAGCCCAACAAAGAGCTAACGCTACAAGACCCGATGTGCTACATCCACACATACAGAGCCACAGAATCATTAAGGCTGGAAAAGACCAAAGACCCTTAAGTAACTTGATCAAAGATAGAAAAAAATACTGGAACTAAGCCAACTATCTGAATATTATTACATACTTCAGATGTACAGTAAACAAAGCTATCTATTGAGTCTTCCAACTCTTCTGCTGCTGGACTTGAGTTTCAGGACGCCCTGCTTCTTGAACAACAAATAAGCAAATAAACTCTTCATAATCTTCTGTGTCTAGTTCTGTGCAAGAATTTTTTTTTTTAAGAAATAATATTTAAGAAATATTTATTTTAAGAAGCAAAATAAAAAATGTACTTCTATCAAATAAAATACACAAGAATATAAAACAAAAATTAAGTACAACAGAAGCAGATTAATTTCATCCTTAGTAACAATACAAAAGGCCCAGCTTTACCTGGTGGAACACATCATAAGACTGATTTATACTATGAATATTGAACTACTGAGATATATGCGTATATATCAGATTTTCTAAGAGGCATCATGGGATCACACCATCTGCTACGAAGACATCAATAACTGTACCTTTTAAAAAAATAACAACCAGAGCCTGAAAATGATCACAATGAGGTTTTCTTTTGTTTTCTTTCTCAATGTCAGAATTTTCCAAAGCAAAGCAGCGGCACATGAGGGTAGAAGAGAACTGCCAGCAGTGCCTGTGCCACGCAGGCAGCGCAGAGCTCCCAGGGCTCCCCTGCACACAAATCTCACTGTGAGTGCACAGGCTCTGCACAAACAGGTGAGAGCTGAGATTTACTGTGCTGCTGCTTCATTTAAGAGTGAGGTAAATGCTAGTCTTCTTACAAGTACTAGGTAATGCAATAGACCAAAACAAAATGTGAACTCTCCATGATGAAAATACAAGTTCTCTCTCCAAAATAATGTATAAACTAGAAGATCACATGCTGCTGCATCTTGCTTATTTATTGCTGGAAGAAACCCACATCACTGAAAAGATGCTCTCTCACAGCCATTATATGCATGTACAGATGCAGATAAACGTTGCAGGACATTCCATGTCCAGCAGCCCTTGTAACTGTGGTGATGAAATACAACAGTATTCAATGAATTTCACTGCTGTACACTGGTCCAAATCTGACAAGAGCATGTATAAACTTTTTGCCTCTTCTTCAGATACCAAGTCTGATTGGTAGCTTCAGAGTTCCCAAGCCTCTGAGATGAGGACAGTCAGACGGCTGCAGTGAAAAGGATCGCTCTGTTAGCTAATATCCATTAAATTCTTTAAGCCAGAGTCAGGGAAGAAAGACACAGCATATGTGCCAAGTTCCTAAGTAATTTTTGCTGCCACAAGCAAACCATTAGAAAACTCTAAAAATATTAACTGTAACCACTTTAGTAATAGTCTGTTATTATTCACTATGTATGTTATTTAAGGTACTCTCTTGTGGATTCAGAGCGAACAAGTTCCCCAACTAAATGCAAGCCTCTAATTAGGGAAAAGAGGACCCCGGGCAAACGTATTGCTAAGCACATGGTAACAAAACTGGATTTTCTTCTGTTACACCTGTGAGAGGTTCCCAGATTTAGTTAAGGCTCTGGTACTTTAATTTTGCCCAGTAGATAAATGGTTTTGCTCTTGGGCAGAAATATTTAGTCTCAAGTTGCGTGTAGAAAAAAATCTCTCTCTGGGCAATGAGTTATTTTTGTCTTTGTGGAAGAGCTCATAACACGATCAGCATAACAAGAAAAATAATGAGATGAAATGGAATTGTAAACCACTGCAGAAATAACAATCTATTATGAATAATTCTCACCAGAAATCTTGGAAACTGGACAATTTACTGTCTGCTCTCATTTTGTTTAGTCAAAACATAAAAATGAGAGGGAGATCTGTACAACTGGATTTCAACAGGCTTTAGTCACAACTTCAGTTGCATTCACTCACAGCTGAGTGATTGTTGTCTTCTGTTCTTGTCTTTCCTATTTGGCCAAACTGAACAGAAGGCAAAGATGACTACTGTCCCCTGACACATTAGTATTCATGATGGTGAAAAGTAAATGAGAACTATTTCATCTTCAGAGCGCTATCCTAAGACATTAACATCTAATAGCAATATTAAAGTCACATTACAGACCCTTAATCCATGGCAGTAATAATGCTGTCTAGTGTAATAAAAATATACATTAAAATAAATATTTTGGCTACCTAATTTAGGAGTCTGAAAACTATTTTTACCAATTTGAAGAGATTTCAGGGGAGTCAGAACTAAACTTTGAGCAAGCAACACTACTGTAATTTTAACAACTCACTTTCTTTTCCCTTGCTTGCCTATACTCTCCCACAGAGAAAAGAATGCTATTTTATCAAGATCTCTCATGTTAATGTCTTTAAAAAGAAAGGAATAAACAAACCAAACAGCAGCAATAGATTTTGAAATCGCTAAGAAAATAATCATAATGAACCAGAGCTCAGGAATTCTGCATCCCTCCTGCACATTATCCGCAGCACTCAGTACTCTGCTTACTTCTGAGAAATTCCTTACTAGATTTTTATTAGAAATCCACCAGAGGGACCACCTCTAAGTGAGTGCTTTTCATGCAGTTTGCTAAGTTTTGCTTTTTTTTAAACTGGAAAAGTAATCTTTGAAGAAGGTGTCCTTCATGTAAAAGATTTCTGTTCAAAACAGATGGGCATTGATTATTGTTACCAAATAACCCAGCACGATTAGAGACGATCTGGATACATAGACATATAATGCACTGGTGAGTAAATTTAATAGTTAGTAAATAATCCGCCTGGTTGTAAAAGCTGACCTTTTTATTGGCTAAGGACTTTGTAAATACATTATATTAACTTCTTCCTGTTTTACATTTGCAGGATTCAGTGTTAGCTTCAAACTTCTTGGCGCTCTAACAGTTCAAGATTAACACATTCATTTGCAATGGTGCAGGCACAGTATAAGCCAATGAGATATTCATTAAGCCATTTATAACAAACAAAATAAGCATATCTGTGCTACTAGCTTTACAGAAAAAGCAATTAGCATTTTCAGACTGCAAGGTGTTCTCACTTTGTTATGGGCTGACTAATGACATTCCATCACCAATAATGTCTTACTGCTTGTTCTTTTTTTTCAGAAATTGCCAGACTGAAATAATTGAAAGGCTTCTAAACAATACTCCAATATTCCCATAACAGCACATGAAACACTAGAGAAATGGAATTCCCCTAATGTTATTTTATAAGCTATATTTACCTCTTTTTTTTTTTTCCAGCTGCTCTCCTACTATGCATTGCTTAGATACCACGACACATGACAAGCTAGATAGTATCAATTACAAGTGATGGCAGATGAGGTGAGCCACTACAAAGAATGTCTTTCATTTGAAATTTCTGCTCTTTATCTTTCTTCGAGAGATCGTTCTGGTTGGCCTGGACTTCTGCATTTGATGAATGGGTCAGCAGCTAGAATCTGTATGAGTAAATGAGTAAGATGCACATCTCATCCCTCAAACTATAATGAAAATCTTTTCGAGATTGGATTCATGTATTGAGATGACCTAAGAATATGCTTCTGTTTTTTTACATATTACAATTTAGCTCTCAACTGACAGCATGACGACCAATCAGCACCAATCATTTCTGAATGCTGGGACAGAAACCAATAAATGGGTGTGCTACTATAAGCAGATATTAAATATTATATTATTTTTTAAAAAAATAGACAAATTTAGTGAGGAAGACTTTTCTCATCACATATATTTTAATTAACTTTTTGAGACACAACTGGTAACATCGGAAAAACTTCAGACTAAGTTGCTAAAAATTGCCACACTCTTTCCCTCTCTCTTCCCCCATTCCATCCTCTTTATATAATGTTTAATTAGCAGATAATGAAATTACAAAACTAAACTACAAGCTATCACAGGCATGAAGCCAAACCTATGCACAATGATCTGCATACACAAATACTAGTTACTCTACAGTTATCCCGAAGGATGCAGAGCTCTCCTTCCAACCTTGGGAAAAGCACCAAAGTCAGTCTTAAACTTTCTTGCTAAAGCTGCTATGTAAGCTCCCCCACAGATAGTTTCTATTTTCACAACATAACATTTCAGAAATTCTTGGCCAGCTTTTCATAGAAGTTTACTATCTCTAGAAACTGCAAGCTGATGATTTAGTGACACGTACTAAAAACTGTTCAGGAAACCGATTCACTGTCTTTGCTCAACCCATGTCGAGTTTGCTCAAGCTTCTGTTTCCTCAGCAAGGCCATTAACTGATATAAATGATATTTAGCAGCTGGAGATTCATTCCTTCATTCTCTCTCTTTCATGATGGAAAAGGATTGAATTTTCTTTCAATTATTAAAAGCCAAGAATAATGATACCCTAAAGTAGGTGAAAAAGTACAACAAAAATATATATCAGCTGTTACAGTCTGCACAATGAAATACAAAAATATGAAGACGAATTTCCACAATCAGCACATAATTTATTGATTGCCCTTTCTCAAATGGAGGTCCATCAGCTAGTTTAAAAGTAAAATTATGTACTAAAATAACAGCACAGAGAGATAAAAATTATGAGGGTCATGCAAGGGGAAAAAGATGTATTTTCAGCAAAGATTTTTAAATGAGATGGAGAGTCAACGAGGAAGAGACAAAGGAAAGCCCTTCCGTGCCAGAAAGAACTGCAGAAAAGAAGGCTCTTTTAGCACTAGCCGTAAAGTGTTGAGTGGCAGCGTGGGAAACAGGTCTAAAAAAGCAAAGTACACAGTCTTGAAATAAACTGCTGCAATCCCATTTTTTAGAATGTATATTAATTACATTAGCATAATGGGATTTGTCTGAAAGGCCAGACAAACTGAGAAGAAGAAAATAACTGACTTGCTAAAAATGTGCTTACATGACCGTAAACATGAGTTTAAACTGTATATAAATCATGAACTGCATCACCTATTACTCCTCTGGACACAGTGCTTAAAATGCTTTGAAATCCTCCCTCCCTCCCACCACCAGTCCCAACACCTGCCCTGCTGCCTGCAGCTCTATTCCACATCACTTGTGACAAAAATTACTGATCTAATTTCTGCATGTCAAGGATTCTCACCTTTCAGGTCACTAGGTACATCTGCTACCTGCTCACTCAATTCAGGGTGGGGCAAACAAGGCAAGAAGAAAAGCAGCAAGCATTTACACATGGAGATGAAGTTCAATGAATATGCAGCAATAGGCAGAAAGTTTAACATGAAGAGGAAAAAAATGGTCAACTTACAACAGCACAAACAAATAATCACTGGAACATTTTACTTCAAGTGGGATGACCACTTGGATCTTTGAGCTGGGACTGGGTGTGCTGCTAAGATATTGTTCTGGTTTAGACAGAAATTGCAGGCTCAGCACAAGAGCAGCTTGATGAAAGTTTGCAGCATACAGCACACAAAGAGCGTGCAGAGGTGATCAGTATCATCTTCCAACAGCTCACTATTTATTGCACGTGCAATGCAGGAGCAGCCCAGGACCATAGGCTGCCACCTACACTGCAGGTTTACGTTAGCAAGTGTCAAATTCCTTCTGGAACAGTGGGGATCACTGAAAATTGCAAACTCTTAGGAACATGGCCTTACTTCTTTTATGTGTGCCATGAGTTTAAACAGACTGTGCTCAGGTATCATGTACACAGATGGCTAATTTGCTTTTCTAATATTTTGGTGAAATTCAAACTTAAGAAAATTTGATAGAGTATAGGTTTTAGTTGAGTATGCCTCCTCTAAATGTGTCTGTACTTCGGAAATGTTCATTTCTAACAGGCAAGAGTTGGTTAAAACCTGTGCTCCTGACAGCTGTGTTCTTACAGATTTATCCATGATGATTAAAAAGTTTAACCATGCCTTGTATGGAAATTAAGCCGTGTCCTTGAGGTTATTTTACAGTACATTGAGTCTGACCGCAGAGTGTTGGTGTTTGTACTCTGCACCCAGGCATGCTCTGTCCTTCCATTTCGGACTCAGGACGCAACGTGGGCACACATCCTCACATCCTGACCTGCTGAGACAGGCAGTGGCAGGAGCCGGGCAGGGCTGGGGCCTGGATAACCTGAAGGCACACCCCAGGGACAGGCCTGCGAGCACCTCCCTGCTCCCTGCCTGTGGAAGTTGGCTCCCTCCTACTGAGCACTTGCTGCCTCTCAGACTCCTGCCAAAGTATGCCAGGACTGCGCAGCACGGGATTCCTGTACTTAAAACACATCAGAACTATACTGTCACCTCTCATGTTCTAATGATGATTCTTCTTCCTGGACTAACTTGCCTGATTCAGCAGTTAGTGAAAAGGAGAGCATGTATTACCAGAGGATTATCAACCACAGCAGCTCTTTCAAGGTCCGTTTAACTTAATCCTTCAACCTGCAAATAACAGAATTGCTGAAGTGGACATGCTAGGCTTTTCGCCACCTTGGCACAAAGGCAGCATGCAGCCCCAAAGCCTCCTCATGTAGCACTGCAGGACGTGCGGCAGCTCCCCGAGCCTTCCCACCATACTCAGCCATCCAGGATCACACCCTGCACAGTTTAGATGAAATGCTATACACTGAAGAAATACATAAAATCTGCCAGAATAGTATACATTCACAAAATAGCATATTAATTACCATATAACATTTCTTATTGGTAACACTGAAGATATGTATCAAGCATAGCCAATGAGAATACCAAACTGCATTTTTTTCAAGTATTTTTACATGTTTTTCCCTTTAAATGTCAAATGAAATTAAACAAAAAGTACAAATTAGTCAATTGCAAAATCCTATTTATATCTGTCTCTATGTGAACATCTCAGCCTGGGCTGTGTTGCGGAGCGGCTCTGTAATGTGTTACTTGTCCTGATCCTAGTTCAGATCTAGCTGCTGTGCTAGCACTGCTGTAAGACTCCCAACTCTGCCTTGGCCCAGGTAAACACAGAAGAATGACTGCAGTGAAAGCACAGAGGATTTCATTAGCAGGGTTGAGCAGCTGATGAGGTGTGCTAATTCATTTCTAGAACTACCTAGTTAGAGCATCCACGAAGACTGGGCTTCAGTCCTTGACCTACAGAATTTTAAGCATCACTTCACTCATAGGACAGATTTTGCATATAAGCAAAATTCAGACTATGGACAATTCTATGCCAGCAGAAAAGAAAATCCTTTGAAGTCACATTAGATGAAAATCTTTTGAACAACAGAAAAAGAATCCTCTCAAACTCAGAATTGTAAATTATGTACATACATAAATGAAGTGAGAATGAGTAGCATAGTTTAAGCGTAGTTATAGTCTGGCACCAACACTTTCTCCCGAGAGCTCTTATTATTGCTATCACAAATAAAATACGATCATTTCACGCATTCAGCCTACTCTTCTTTCTTATATTTTATTCAGTTAACAGCTCTTAATTTATCTTATTTGATAGAAAATGCCTGAAAGAAAAACCTTAAGACGATAAATTTCCATTATGTTATGGAGAAATTTCAGTGCACAATGAAATATCACAGAACAGAACGGGTTGGAAAGGATCTCAGCAGCTCACATACTTCAAGCCCTCAGTTAAAAACTGCTCACCTACAGCCAGCAGGTAAAACTTCCAACTGAAAAACTTACAGCATTTTAAATAAAGAAGAAGTATGTTTATGTAGGAAAAAAAAAAGCACTGGCTTTACTAACCAGCACCAGAAGAAAAAACAGCAGCATGCTGGGTACCCTATCATGTGCATGCTGAAAGCATAATTCTATTCTCAACATCCATCTGCCTCTGCCCTAGGCCAAGGAATCTCCAGTTTCACACAGAACATGTGGAAAGGAATACAGGGCTGTAACTGAACTGTCACTATGGTCAGTGTCTTCATTCTGGTGACCAACTCTGGCACATTTATAATGGTGTCTGCACACCTTTAAAGTTAATTCTTTCTCTGTTTAGAATTGTTAAAAATCTCCACCTCATATAACCGCATCTGTGTTTGCCTGCAGTTTCAAATGGAGCACCTCCCAGCAGGCATTTTATTCTGAGATACCCATCAAAGCCTCAGAAGGAACATACTCAAATACATCAATATTGTAAATATATGTTTTTAGGTGATATCAGAACATCAAAACCACTCAGCTCTCATTAATAACCAACATGTTGAAATAATGCCATACTCTTGTTATTTCAAGTATCAGTATTTATGTGACAAAGCAGATCATTTAATTTCATGCACATAAGTTGAATTATGATTACAGTGTACCAATTTATTCTTACTGTGGCATTCCTAAATCAGTGACAATGGAAGAAAGCTAATAACACATCACTCAGGCAGATGCAGAAGTCTAACACATACTCAGAAACTAAACTAAGAACCTGGCAATACTTAAATACAGCTCAAGTTCCCTGGTGGCAGACTGTCATAACTGCTCAAAAGCAAATCAAAATAGTTATCAGAATACATTATCTTGGGATCAATTGAGAAAATGCATAATAAAAGATATTTTATACGTAATTATACAGACGGATGTTTGTATGTATGAGTGCATAAGCACATGCATGAATATATCACATCCAATCCTTGGTTTTAATCCCCAAAAACAGAAAATAAAGGAGAATACATTTCAATATAGATGAGGTAAAAAAAAAAAAAAAAAAAAAAGGCATACTAATTTATGAAGCCGGAGTCATATTTCAGGTCAAGAGCCTGAAAGTTCGTATTTAATTTGTGTAACAGAGAAAACAATACAACCAAATCTGCATGGCTCACTCCTAAGTTGAAACAACAAGCAGACCTGTTTGTAACCTAGCCCCTACAGTCTCCCCAGAGCGTTTATTAGACAGAACTTTCTGCAGCGAATAACAGGGTTTATGAAAGGCACACCTGGCTACTGAACTAGGGGCAGCAATGCAACGTGCTTACTTCTGTCAAAACTGTACCTCTGCTTTGTTTAGCAATATACATGATTGTTTCAGTTTCAAGATTTCATGTTACATCTTTAATTGTGGGCATTTAGCAGACTGCCTCTTATTATTAAGACACTGCTGACTTTTATTGTCAACGTGGCAACAGGACAAGGCTAATAATCACTAGCACCAGAAGCAGCTTGTGGTTTTATATTACATTGAGGTAAATTACACTGGAATTAGAGTGGATTACTTTTATCAAATGGGGAATAAGCTGTTAATTAACTCCCCGCTGTAGCAATCTTTTTCTGAGCTTGCAACTGTTATTAGCTCTAGATTAAACTGTTGAATTAATTTCCCACTTACTTACTATTTCAAGAGTTTTTAATTTACCTGGCAGCAGTTTTAATGGGAAATTGTATTAGTGAGCATAAATTGTTTTTGGGAAGGGTAAACAGTTTGTGATAATGTTTATTAAGTCGTTTTGTTTGAGCAAAAATATAATTGCAGTTTTAATTAGTGCATGGTTGTTGGAGTATTAGGTTTGAGATTACATTATGGCATTCTGAGAAAACAATCGCCCAGGTAATCCCAGCATTTAGAAGTGACAGCGAACAGCACAGCCATGTGAACTCCACCGCACCGAGCGGCTGTGTGCTGTGTGCCATGCACACACCTCCGTGCCTGCCTGCCCATCCACACACCCACAGGCATGGCTATAAAAGGAATAGGATGCTGTGCTTGGGGATGACAGAACATTATTTCCTTCTGCAATGAGGTGCAGGCACGTGGGGCCCTGTGCCGTGGGAATGAATGAGAGGAAGATGCTGATAAAGCAGTACAGCTCTGTGTGCACGATGTGGGCACATTCTGAACTCTTCAGATTTAAATCATGAAAACTTTAGAACTTTCAATGGGGCCAAACTCGCTTTAAACACTTCATATTCTCTATCCTTGGTACTGTTGTGTCGATGGCAAGACTAACAGATGGCATTAAGTCATTGGAAGAAATTAAAAGGAAAAAAATACCAGAAATGGGAAGCCATGCTCTGTAATAGATTACTAATGATTGTTTAATTTGTTACATATTGGTTGAATATACTGCGACTCATTTACTGTAGTTTGCTGTTTTCTGGCTTTTATAAAATTCTGGCTGGGATGTCACAGATAGCAGTGGGCAGCACTGGCAGCAGTGGGTGCCTGTGTTGGGAACCTCCAACCCCACAAGGGCAGCAAAGGCAATGCAGCTGCATCATAACCCAGACTGGAGAGCAGAAAGTGGCTGTTAAAGATAGAGAACTTAATTCTCTCTACATTTCCAGCCTCAGCGTTACCACCTGGTACCTATCAGTCATATCTTACCATCTTCTGTTAAGGGGTTAAGAAAGACAGGCCCTATCCTGGACAATGGCTCTCTGCAGGGTGGCAGTAATGAGGTCTACATGCAGATAGACCCATTTCCTTCTAATAGATGCACCTAGAAAATAGAATATGACCAAGCTCCTAAGTTCCAAGTGCATGAAACCTTCACAGAGCTTACTAGCATGTCATGGAAGCATGGAAGCTTCTGGCCTTTATTACAGAGAGATATATGTAAGCAAATAAGGACAGTTAAGTTTAGCCAAAAATAACTGGAGTTGAAAAAAATTTTCCAAGAGATGCCCAATTTCTTTTTTAAACTCATACGAAGTCTATACATTTTGCAGTCCTTCAAGTTTTAGAAGACTGAGGCACCAAGACATGAGCCCACAAGGTTCCTACATGCTCTTCAAGCAACCCACAGTCAACTGGGGTGGGAATATTATAATTATTAAAAAGAGTAGAGACCATGTTTCATCATTTCCTGTAAACAGCCTGCTGCTACAGGCATTTATGCTTTTAAATAGACATTGGATTTCCTGAAAATCACAGAACCATGAAAATTGTAGAGAAATTTAAGGGAACGTGGTTAATACTTCAAAAGAATACTTTCCAATGATTGACAGATAACCTACTTGATACTGCATGCAATTTAATTAATACTTTGGGGTTATTTTTTTAATACAAAATGGCTACACTGTAGCTGTTTTCAACTGAACTCGAGAAAACAGGCACTTCCAGATACTGTCATCTATTAACAACCAAGATACACTAGAGAAGGTAAGTAGTGTTTGAAGCCTTGGTATTTCCTCAGACACAAGGAAAGATTGCTTCCAGCTCAGGCACTGAACAACACCTAGCACTCTTGCTGTTACACCAAACATTTGATATCTTACAGACATGCAGAAAATTTGTTTATATTCTGTATTCAGCCTTTACAGTTTACAGTGACTATCACAGTCCTGTTTCACCTCATCTCATGCTGTAAAATCCACAGTATACAACAAGACTTCATCATTGCACTGTAAGAAATACCACAAAACCCTGAATAGTGAGGAGGATCTACTCCTTTCCAGAAGTGTGATGCTTAGCTCTATCTATACCCATACTGCAGCACAGGCTTCCCTTGAAATATACAGTCAGCACAGTCACACATTATCACTACAACCAGAGTAAGGACAAGCTACTTACAAAAAAAATCAAACAAACAAACCACAAGCAACCCATTCCATATGAATCCATTTTAACAGATTCTTTTTTCTCCTTCAGTTTCTTGGTATATTGCAGTCTATATTTATGCATATTTCTCATTCCCAGCTGCCACATTCTGTTGTTACATTTATCGAATTTCATCTTGTCAGTCTCAAATCACCTCTCCAATCTATCGAGATCATTTTGAATCCTGAACCTCCCTTCCCAAGTTCATAGCTGCTGTCAATCTGCAAATGCTGCAAGCATACAATAGACTGGCATCCCAGTGATTAAAGAAGATACCAAAGAAAAGATGACCCAGAGCAGAATTGAGGGGATGGCAAGGGGACAATTCCTGTTAAGCACTGATTCCCAGTCTACCAGCATACAATCACAATTTATAGATGGGAGTGAATTCACTGAAGAACCAAAACCAAGCCAACCCCAACCCAAACCAAGCACAAACTGATTGCTTAAAGAAGGAGCTCTGCACAGCAGCAGCATTCTGCTCTCCTGCTCCAGCTTTGCCACTGCCTTCTCTGCTTTAACATTACCCTGCATTATCAGTGGAATATAAAGCTTCTCTTTTTGAGGGCCTTGGAACTGGGAGTGACCTGGCAAGAAAAGTCATCTGCCCATATGTCTCCAGGTAGCCCTGTACACAGAACTGGTGCAACTTACTGGCTGTATGGCTGAAGTTGCTGCTGATAATGGCTCTTTACTGGATGGAGAACTATGATCAAGCAATAGATACGGGTGTTTTCAACTATATTGCAGCTATAAACACAGATATAAATGACACAGTACTAATTAACATTGCTCTTGGTTTTGTTTTTCTCTATCAGCACTTTCTTCCTGTACTGCACTCGAGGTGTGGTTCATGTTGGAAACCATTAAATGTTCTTTAAGAAGTCTACAATATGTATTTTTTTTTAATTCAAACTGAAACATAAAAATGTTCAACTGAAGCTTATTCAATTAATTTTAGTTTGCAATTTATAAAGATTTTACTATTCATGCAAAGGAAAATGAGAATTAAGATGCAATGTGCTGACATCCACTGCAGTTTTACAGCCTTTTTAATACAGAAGTAATTTTAAAAATAATAGGCTTAAAATAGTAAAGAAACCAAAAACTAATAGTTTTGCTAAATTACCTTTTTATTACATGGTTTCAATTACAATTCCCTCATCCTCCCACCCAACATGAAGATTGTTCTCTCTTTTCTCTGGAGGGAATTATGAGATGATAGAAGTACAGAATAGACTTTAACCAAATGTTGGAACCTCAATTGAAAACACAAGCATAAGACATTCTCAGCATGATTTGTTGCAGCAAATTCTATAAAAGTTAACAGTTCTTAAAGATGTATATAACTTTATGAAGCATGTTTCTCGCATATGGTAAGAGATTATTCTACTAAACTCATCAGTTATTACATTTAATATGCACTAAGCTAAAAATTACAAACAATAAAATGCTTTCAACCTGAATATGTTTTTTGATTCCTTTGAAGTCATCAGAAAGCCGCTGTGGTTTTGGTTAAGGTATTATGCTTCAGCATGAGGAAAACATTATATTACAGGTGCAGAGAAGATCTAATCCACATGTTGCAAGGTTACATATGGATACAAAAAACAGATTAATCCTCAATTCCCTTCAGTTTTGTCTCTTACAGGTCAGAAGAAGAATGGCATAATTCTGAAATGATATGGTACTGTCAGCACCTTTTATTTCATGTCTTGTGAGTCAGATTCTACTTGATTTTAATTTCATCATCATTTAGAAAGCCAAAGATCACAAAATAAGTAAAGCACCCATGTGGAGAGAAAGAAAAGGGGTCACACATTATAGGCAAGCCCAGTACCATAAAAACCACCCAGCCTTGTCTATACTGCTCTAACAACATTGTGTAGGCCAATCCCAACTACATTTAAGTTAGGTAATCAAATATATGTAGCAACAGTACCACAGAGCTCAGGCCTGCAGCCTGTTCGAGAATGCTGTGAGAACAGGAGGTCAAATTTCAAGTTCTAATAAGACCAAATTTAATACGTGCTTGGGTACAGAAGGTACTAATTTTCTTTCCTGAGTTAATGAGCGTAGTCTTTAACACTCAAGGTTCTGTAGGAAAAGTTTGCATTTAGAAATCCCAAATGCCTTACCAGGTTTTCATTACTATCATTATTCACCTCTTAAGGAGTAAATGTTTTACCTTGATAAAATCAGTCCTATTTCCGAAAAGAGCGTATCGTAAGCACACTGCCACACAATGGAGCTTGAGCATTCCACAAAACATTCTTGTTACCAGATTGTCTTTTTGTCAATTCTCTCTCAGAAAAGGACAGTTAAGCTAAAAAGCATTCAGAAAAAGCTATCTTGTGACCAGAACATGTGCACAACTGAGAACCAACTCAGTAAAGGTCTCAGTACACGTAAATATTAAACATGTATCTGTTCTGTTTTGGTTGTTTGTTTGTTTTTAAATAGAGCAAACGCCGTAAAGCTTTCTTCCGAAAATTCCATATTTGGCTTCCAAGAATATGTATAATTCACATTATCTTCATATTTTATTCTCTATTATGGCATTACTTAAAAACTATATTGGTCCCATGAAGCTACAGCAGATCTGTGTTAAGGCTAGCAGCTCTAAACCTGGTACCAGATTCACCAACCTTAATCATATCTACCATATCATTACCATATCATATCATAAGTGAAGATATCTACCACAGACCACAAGTTAAGAACATACGTAGTTTCAATCACGTTGTCCAGGCTATTAGATGAAACAAAACAAAACATTCTGTTAGGAACTGCACAGAATAGCGCAGCATTCTATTTAGAGTTTTAAGGAAACCTCCAGAGATCAGTTTGACATGATGATCGTTAGATAAGTACAAACACACATCCATGGAAATTGGTGCACGTTCTTACTAACTTCACAATTTTATAATTGTTTTTCTTATATGTAAAAGTAGCAAATTTTACACAGATGTATGAAATAATGGATAAACACAGTTTAAGATCAGAGCCAACTAGTTATTAATTCACATGAGATATAAATAGCAGTAAACACATTGAAGAGTCTTGAGCTTTGCAAGCTTTATCTGAGTTTCATCAGGGAAAAACAAAGTTCTTAAATCTGGAAAAAAACCCACTATTAAAAGCACATATATGTTAGCAACACTGAACTTCACCCTTTAACAACACAAACTTCTACTTAAACAAACATCCTTATAGAGCTTAATCAGCAGCGTCAGTTCAATAAGTTCCAGTAAGTTCATCCACAGAAGTATATCAAGCACTGTATGTACCAAATGTTGTTTCCACATGGGTTCAACAGCTACCATTGTCTCTAGATGGAGGTTCCAAGCTCAGGAGCATTATACACAGAAAGCTGGATTCTCCAAGGAAAGATCATGAAGGTGAAGCACCGTAAGAGTATTTACCTGCTGTGAATGACAGCCAGGCTCAGTGTGACCAGGTACCTTGTGACATGTAATCACAGAGTGGAACCCATACCCTACAAACTTCCTTCAGCACTAGCCCAGTTGTGTCTGAGTCAGGTATGCTGTAAAATTTCAATGATGCCTTTAAATTCTAATGGTTTCAAGCTGCTGTAAACTTCTGCAGCAATCAAAAATAATCTGTCATGGGACTAAGGGGTATGAACATCATGTCATAGCCACTCTGCTGTTAGATTTATTGGAGGGTAAAGCATGTCATTTATGCATCAACTCACAGGAGAAAAAAGCAATCCCTATGAAGTTAATCTAATAATAGACTGGAAAGCAATGATTACTGTTTCATGTGCAGTAGCTATTTGTAGCAGTGGTTGGCCTAATTCAGCAGGCCTTGCCTGTCAGAGCTCTGGGATTAGCAAGTGTTTAGATGAAAATCTATCGGGAAACATCAAGAAATGGTTTAATGAGGAACAAAAGTCTTCATTGTTACATTTAATATTTGCTGAAACTTTTCCATTTGCACCACTACATTTTTAAAAAGCTTACTGGAACTGACATCCCAAATAGAATGCAAATGTTGATGGACTGTAATTTTAATTAATCTACAATAGCTCAACACTATTTCAACATAAAAGTCTGCTTTCACTCTTCTCTTCTTGCAATGAGAATGCCCTGGAATTGAATGCAAGATTCTTTAAAGACATGTCTAATCATAGAATGATTCGGGTTGAAAAGGACCTGAAGGATCAGAAAGTTCCAACTCCCTTCTACAGGCAGGGCCACCAACCTCCAACCATGACCTTAAAGTACTACGCACTCTCCATAGATAAAGTCATAGGTCTTGGCTAAGCAACCTGGTCATTACTCACGCAGTATAAACCAACTGCTGATATCATTTTAAAGGAGGAGAAATAAGAAATAAAAAGAAAACTGAAAAGTAATACATCCGAAATTCAGAATCCAAACGTACTGCAAAATGGAACAATGGGGACTGGATGCCAGAAGACCCTATTTTGATCTCCAGACCTTTCCCTTGCCAGCATCTATGCACCTCACATTGGAAGATGCCTTAAGCGTTTCCTATAAGTTCTAATGTTTAAGAGCCCTGGGAAAGGCTTTTTATCTTTCTTCACACACTAAGCAAACTACTAAGCAAAATTAAAACTAACCTACGTAAAATATTTATATATCCTTTTGCTCACAGGTATTTTCTCTGTAGACTGGATACAATTACTCTAACTCAGAAAACAACACAATCCTAACAGGAAGACTAGCTAACTAAGGCCTCCATACACAGAGGATGGGATGCAACCATGTGTAGCTGCAGGACTCACACAAACAGTGTTCCTCGATTTCCATCAGCAATGGCAGAGAAAAGAACCCTTAATGTGCCGCATTCCAGCCAATCCAATACCCACAACATTTAGGGTCAACACGTAGGCAGCCTAACCCACCACTCCACCTGTTTAATACCTGTGCTTGATCCCTGGCAGCCATCCTTTGGATCCTGAGAGGTTTCCCGAACTTTCAGGGATAAGATCTATATACCTCATCCAAACCTTTTCTAATCCTCCTCTTTTTGCAGATGGCACAGACACTGGAGGCATGAGCAAAGGAAACCTACCAGAAGCACCTCTATGATTTATTGCTTCCGATTTCTATCTCTTTTGTATCACTCCTTTTTTTTATTGCCTGGAAATAAACACTGACTTGAAAGGGAAAGAAAAACGGTCACAAAACAGTTTCTAAGATGGCTCTGTCGTTCAAGTAAAAAGCACGCTGCACAGGATTTTGGTGTGGGCCATGATACCGAAATGGCTCAGCTAATTGAGGGCAACCTCAAGGTCAAAACAAATTGTCGTGTAGACATAAAAGTCAAGGACAAAAAAATAAAGAGGAAAGGCAGAGTAATATGCTGCAATGAAAAATGGAGATCAAGAGAGACATATCAGAAAGGGAAGGACATTGTCATATCAATGAGCAAAAAAACTATTCTCAGGGTATTTTCTTATGCTCTGTGTACACTGAAAACTTTCAATCGATGAATACAAATTCTCAGCAGGATTAGAACTCAAAGTTATCTAATATATAGGATTAATAAGCTAGTTTAAAAAAAAATATTACCTGTAATCAAATACAATAATGAAGCAACTCTGAAACAGAATGGCAAAAGTAATTTTGGTTAATTGCTATCATGTTCTATACGTTTGAAAAAGAGATTCAAGTGAGAACTTTTTAACAATCCAACCAGATGCAAGTGCAAAATAGCCTTCTGAAGCCTCATACAGACTAAGCTAATACATTTCAGGAAAAAAAACCAAGATCAATATATCCATACGTCATATGAGGCTACACAGAAAAACTTTGTACTAGAAAATATCAAAAACCACTACCTAAATGGCAAAGCCCTCTGAATTGCCACTGAAAGATGGCATGGCTTTCTGGGTCAGCTAAATTTGAATAATAGGGTGTTCTTAGCCCAAATATCCTATCGACTCCCGTATATAACAAAATTAAGAGACTCTTTCAAGTGTCTCCTAGATTTAGCAGCTGTTGGTCTGACACTGTCAGCAATGCAACCGCCTTAATCACAGAATGATCCTTTCAACTACTCTTTTTGAGGCTCTGATTACTTCCTTCCAACCTTCAAGTCTCTTCATATCTGCTCAAGACTCTTATCAGCTCAGAGCAATGGGTGCATGTGAATTAAAACAATGTATCTGGCTTATGCTGAACCACCTCTCTCCAGACTCCATATGTTTTGCTTTTTTTTTTTTATTGGAATGCTGTGTACCAGAGGGTACAGTCAAATGAGGGATTGCCATTTGGACAGAAACACACAACACAAGTATTGCCTAGGGTATATCACCTGCATGTGTACTTTAATCATATCATAGCTTTTTCTCTTGCCAGAATTTAAGGTAATATTTTGATGCTGAAAACCATATTCAGTGTCCTCCAACTTGTTCTGTTAAACTCTTTCAAATTATCTGGTACTTAATGGCCCGCAGTTCATAGTAGATTTGTTTCCAGTTCCTAGAATGACCCACTTGAATTGTATTTGCTTTTAAAGGAAAGCTCAGACAAATACACTTCTTGTGAATTTTATATTACATTTACATATATTACATATATTACATATATTACATTTACATTTATTACATTTACAACTCTTCTCCTCATTTGAGTCTCATTGAAAAACTAAAACACTACTTTTAACTGTGTAGCTCCTAACAGAGTTGGGAGTTCCTTAAAAGGAGAGCACTCATATTTCATCAGTGCACCAAGAGAAGGCTGCGCATCTGAAACAGCTCTGCTACACCGAGTAATTTACATTCACTAAGTGGATTAGCTGAAATAAGCATAATAAATGAAAGAGAATAAAATAAAAAACAATTTCACACTAAATGAAGGCTTGACTTATAGGAAGTGGCAGCTCTGATGGCCCAAGGCACAGAATTAGTTTTGCCACTCGATAATTTGACTGATTCACTCGAGTGGCCAGAAGAGGACATTTTCTGCCTGATTTCAGTGTAATCAAGTCACCTGCTCTGCGATTGCCAGGGCCAAGTCAACTGCACTCTGCTGCACCCCGCCTGCATGCTGCAAGTAGCAAGAACAGTGTTTTCTGCCTGTGTGTGCAGAACTACTGAGCTGTTAACGATAGCAGGATTTAACAGCATCTTTACATTATTTTCAGCTGAAACCACATATGCGATATGTAAGTAACCTTCCCATTAGCTCCTTTATTTACTTGAAGTTTGGGGCTGCTGATGGGATGCTCCATTACATACACCAAACAGCTAACGGATTACTTTCACTTTTGTTTTGTGTGTGTTCTCAAGTCTTATTTCTGACATATGCAAATACAGAAGAAAGAAAAAAAGTAGTTCTTAGAGACTGGAAATGTATATAACATTTTCTGTATTGATTAGACTTGACTGAAATTATTCATAAGCAGTTACAGCAAGATTCTGCATTAAATTTATGCAACACCTTTTAAATATAATTCTCTTTTTCACACACATTTTTATGTTACTGCCTATAGCCTAGAGTACTCTACCTTTTCCATGTATATATACATGCAGAGATGTGGGAAGGCAAGTTGGATGACATCATGTTAGTTTGATTCTTGCCTACTGAACAGGGTTAAGACTGGTAAATGCAATGAAAGTATTCATCTTCAAGCACATGACCAGTTCCACTGGTTATTATTTATAGCTAACCTTTCAAAGTAATGACTGCACGCTGTATGTTAAAAGAACAGAATCCTGTATTACTGTGGAGTACTTTCCCTTTATGCAAATATTACATTAACACTCTACCAGTCAGGAAAGATAATCCACTTAGAAATATCATTATTATTAAAGCACATTCAATCAATATGCAAATGTGAAAAACAGTAATTAAGTTTTTTTTTTTAAACAATTCTGCATCAGTAAAAATAAAGAATATAAATGTATTAAATGATTTCACGTTTTTACAACCTATTCTCTACTTGTTACAAGTTACCGCTTCTTTTATCCACATTTTTCAATATGAAAGTCCATGATCACATAATCACAGAATCGTTTGAACTGGAAGAGACCTTTAAAGTTTACCTAGTCTGACTCCTCTGCAATGAATAGGGACACCTACAGCTCAAAAAGGGTTGCTCAGAGCCTGGTCCAGCCTGACTATGAATGTGTCTTAAGGACAGAGCTTCCACACCAATGTGGGCAACCTGTTCCACTGTCTCATCACCTTCACGGTAAAAACACTTCATCCTTATGTTCAATCTAAACACCCCTCTTTCAGTTTCTAACAATTTCTCCTTGTCCTGTCACAACAGATCCTGCTAAATAGTCTGTCCCTTCCTTTCCTACAGTCCCCCTGTAGATACTGAAAGGCCGCTCTCCGGTCTACCTAGAGCCTTCTGTTCTCCAGGTTGAAGAACCCCAGCTCTCCCAGTCTGGCCTTATTAGGGGAGGTGCTCCAGCCCTAGAATCATTTTTGTGGCCCTCCTCTGTATGCACTCCAACAGGTCCACATCTCCTGCACTGAGGACTCCACATCCGGACGTAGTGCTCAAGGTGAGGTCTCGCCAGAGCGAAGTAGAAGGGCAGGATCACCTCCCTCAACCCACTGGCAATGCTGCTGGATGCAGCCTAGGATATAGATGACTTTCTAGGCTGCAAGGGCACATTGCTGGCTCATATCCAGGTTGCCATCCACCAGTACTTCCAGATCCTATCCAGCTCCATCCTTACATTCCCCAGTTTGTACAGACAGTACAAGTTCCCACAGCCAAGGTGAAAGACCTTGCACTTGAATTTACTGAACCTCATGAGGCTGCTTGAACCTGTCTAGGTTTGTCTGGATGGCATCCTGTTGCTTGGTCATGTCGGCTGCACCACGCAGCTTAGTGCTATCTGCAAACTTGCTGAAGGTGCATTCAATCCCACTGTCAATGTCAGTGTTGCAGAAGTTAAGAGCACTGGTCCCAGTACTGACCCCTGAGGGACATTGCTCATCACTGATCTCCATTCAGTTGTTGAGCCATTGACCACTACTCTCTGGGTACAATCTCACAACCAGTTCCTCATCCATTGAACAGTCCACCCATAGAGTCCCTCTATTTCCAATTTGGAGAGAAGGATGCTATCAGGGACCACGTCAAATGCCAAAAACATCCAGACATTAAATCAATTCCCTCATCTACCAATGCAGTTAAACCATCATAAAAAGCGACAAGGTTGGCCTGGCAGAACCTGCCCTTGGTGAAGCCATGCTGGAGATAACTGCAGATACCAATTCCCTCTCTTCCATATGCCTTACCACAGCTATCAGTATCTGCCCCATGATCTCTGACACAGTGGTGAGGAAAACAAGCTGGTAGTTCCCTGGGTCATCCTTTCTACCCTTCTTACATATGGGTGCAATGCTGCCCTTTTTCCAGTCACAGACTTCACCTGACCACCTGACTTTTTCAAATGTCACTGACAGTAACTTGGCAACTATGCTAGTAAATTCCCTTAGGCCTCTGGGATGTATCTTATTGGAACCCATAGACATACAGATGTTCAAGGTCCTTAACTCGTCTCAAATCTTACCTTCGCTTACAGCAGGCTTCCCCAGTTCCCCAGTTCCCATGTTCCAAACCATTTGCTAGAGGGCTGTATTTACAGCTGTTGCCAGTGAAGACTGAGGCAAAAAAGTTGTTGAATACCTCAGCCTCCCCATTATCCATTGTTAACAGTCTGCCTGTGTTGCTCACTAGGGAATGAACACCCTCCTGAACTTTCCTTTTCCAGTTGTTATACCTATTGAAGCCATTCTTATCCTTCTTTGTGCCCCTTGCAAACCTAATCTGCTAATAAAATGAAAAGGTGACCTTGCCTAATTTAATAAGTCTGTGTAGAAATACCCTTTCAACATGTAAAAGAATTACAAAAAGGTTATCATAGCTCACTTTCATGGGAGAGTACTCTACCTTTTCCAGCTCATTTCTCAGGCTCTTACAGTAATTCATTAGATTACATAAAAACAATGTAGATCATTATATTTTAATAAAGGCTTTCCTTTCCTAATAAAACGTCTGTCATGTACATTCAGGCATGTATTATATAAAATACTTTTCTTTTTGAAGTAAGCTTTTCATATTCAAGCCACACAAGGTTGTTAGCTCCAGGAATTACTTTTCTTTGCAATGAATTTGAACACAAATTCAGTTTCTAGACAGAATCCCCCAGAACTCTAGACCTGCTACCTTCCAAACAGGCACACCATAACAACATAATATCAGTGACTATCAGCATGAAGAGGTTCTCTCGTTTCAGCAAGAGGGCAGATTACAACAGTAGGCTCATTCAGACAGCTTGTTTTTCTTTACATCTGTTCATTTTAACTGCAGTAAAAGTCTATATGATCAGAATATATTTCCAGTGAAATGTTGATATGGTTCCAGTAACTTAATGAGGATGATCAGACAATGAAATCTATTTCAGTGATGATAGTTCCAAATTTAAAATATGTGCCTCCCTAGAATGCTCAGCAAGCAACGCTTTCCTTTCCTCATGAACCCCGATTTGTTGCCAGCACTTGGCATCATGCTGTACTGCTTGGGAAGGGCTGAAAGAAGAGCATGTTCTTCTTCCCGGAGGAAACATCAACTGCAGCCACTGCACCTTTGTCTGCTCTTGTGGAAAGCAGCTCTCATTGCTGTTCCCAATTATCCCAGCTTTCTGCCCTCACTATATGCCAAAATCTTCTCCCCCCAGAATACCAGGGAAGTTTTTCCCTGCTTTGCATAGCTGGGCTCACATTGCTCCCTCTTGTTCACACACAGCAGGGTTTGCCTTATTTAAAACATTTGTCCTCTCAGAAAGCTACACTCTCCTTTTTACAAACCCAATACAAAGGTTAATCCAAAAACTTTTAGCAGCAAACAAAACATTTAGACCATTGGCCGTCACTGCCTTGCACCAGGGAAATACTTTGAAAAGGGAGAACTTGCAGTAGCAATTTGCAAAACCCTTCCCTCAGACAAGCAAGATTTCTACCCACCACCTTGCACTCACAAGTGTTAGTCACTCGTGTAACTCTGAACTTCTCCATGAGGCCAAGAGAACAAAACTGTCATCTTCCATGTGAATTCCCTATCAGCAACCTTTTGGTTAACATTTTTTCAAATAATATGCTGCTGTTTCTCACGAACCCTAGCTCACACAAGGCAACAGAAGGACGCAGAATGCTAGGAGTGGTTTGACATACTTCACAAATTCAGTTTTGCAGAAGAATCCTTATAGAACATGATCTCCAGAATGTCCTAATAAATAGTAAGGCACTCGTTAAAGCAAACAAGTCATGCAATCCACATCAATGGAATTACTCATGTGCTTAATTTTAAAAACACACTTAAGTACTTTGCTTGTTTAGGACTCCAGAGGTCTGTATGACAAGGACTGAAGCACTGCAGCTGTGAAACTACACTGGGAGTACTTAATCCCTGACCAGAATTATAACTATGGAAATACTTGGATTTTCGTATAGCACATGCTTACTTTTCAATCCAGTGAGATTTATTCCCTGTTTAATACTTTCGAGCAACTTGTAACAGTGTTGTTTCACCATAATTTTGCTAAAATACAGCCTAAGCCTTCCTATGGGAAACTGCACTACTCTAATATAGATGTGAATGCAGCATTTAAAGAGAATACTACTAACCTACATACAGCAGATTTTAGCATTGTAAATAGATGGTGAATCAACTTTTTTCTGCATCCAGGCATGTATCATCAAACCAGTCACAACTGTATCCATTTAAATATATCCTACAATTAAATTTTTGTTTCTAATCTTTGACAGACCTGAGCTTTCAAGTCACAGGACTAAAACCTGTGCACAGCTCTCTCGAGCTTACCAGGTTGTCTGAAATACTGCTGCATAAATCTAAAGCAAGGAAGATGATCAGTAAGGATTCCATGCTTCTTATCCCTGATGTTATATCCCAGAAAATTTAGTTCTGTTGCTAGCACAAAATTTGCTATGAATGCATGAATCATGTGCCACCCCAAGCTACACTCCCAAATCTGAAGAAGCTTGATTTGTTACCAGATGATTACTGGCTACGTGCATTCAATGAGCCTCTTTTAACCAGCTATGTCAGTAAGCCATTCTCCACTAGCATTAATATAAACATTATTCAATAACATCATAACTTCAACAAATGAAAATCAGACCCTTACATTAAAATGTAAGACTGTATAAAAAATATGCAGTTGTCTGGGATTCTTACACAAACATCCGTAAAGCACTTAAATGCATTTGATGTGATATTGGTTAAAGCTACCAAGTGAAAAACATTTCAGAATGTAATTGTTCAACTTAATCATACAATCATGTAGAAAAATAAAACCTAAGAGAAAATCTTCAGTTACAACAGTCCTGCTATTATTGTCAAATCAAACCTCCAGATAACAGAAAGAGCTAAGATAACAAATCTTTTATACCTCCCATTACCATTTTTTGCTTTAGGACATTTCACGACAATGTAAAAAAGCTCAACTAGTTCCAAAGGCAGTTAAAGATGTGATGGAGAGAGGCAGAGAGGTATTAGGATCATTACAGACCCCAATGCCTTAGGACACCAGGCTAAGAAAAAAATTGGTAGAAAAGAACGTCACAGATTATAAGGACAGACAGATGAAAACGTGCTGATTTTGTTAGCTATGTGATACTTGCACCAATGATTTCAAACAGTTGCCTTCCACAGGCAAAACAAGACAAATTGTGAACAGACCTGCCCTACGTGCCCAGAGAATCCAGTCTTAATTCTCTTAGTGTGAACACTTTAGCCTAACTTTGCCATCTCAAAAGATAAATTCAGTAGGATCGATTGAAAAAAAAAAATAAAAAATCTTCAAATGCTTACAAATGAAAGTATATTACTGAGTTTCGCACTTCTTGGACAATAATTAGTAGCTGAGGCTATGTGTAAATTAAATTTACAACAAGGTTAACAATTCAGTAAATTCTCAACAGCTTTAAGTATTCATATATCACAAACCTAATGTCCCACACAGATAAATCAGACACTAAAAATGGATCTCTAAAGAAAGAAAATATTAAAACAGAGAAGGAAAGGGGAACTGAGTGACTCACGGTCACTCAGATCATCAGAACTCTACTGAATGGCTGTATTTTAAAGAGTAATGATATGATCCCAAATTCCTCATTCACTCGAATTCATGCTCCCTTCAGCACAGAAATGTGCTGGCACAAGATGGGGTGGTACTCAATCATGCGGCATATGCGGTCTTTAATTTTAAAATCCAGTTAAATGGATGTTCTAACATCATTTTTTATCTAGGAACATTTCATGATAAAAGAGTGAGCATGTAACTTATTTGTCAGCTTTACTGTGCAGTGGATAACTTTCCTATGTTACTCGCATGAGTTTTCATTTCCCAAAGCTATATGCATTCATTATGACAGTAAAAATGAAGAGTTGCTAAAGAGATGTATGCATTTTTATTACAGTTTGAAAAAACAGATCTTTCTACAGTCCTTTGAGCTTCTGAGTGTGTGATTTGTATAAAATATTTCTCATTTTGGGGACACAGCAGATGGAGTGCAGGGCACTGTGGGATATGCCATTTATCACAATGACAGTGCGTAGGTAGCACTGATCCTCTCACCACAGGGGGAAGCTAGAGCTGCAAATGCAGAGCGGCATTAAAAGCCCGACGAGTGGAGTTTGGCAAGACTTGTACTACTCATTAACTTAATCATATTAATTTATTAGCCATATATATCAAAGTAATTCACTGCTGAATTGTCACCAAGAACAATTTATAAACTGTTAATGTTCCCCATTGGCAGGGAAGTGCTGCACTATCCTTAACCAGTATGTTTGCCTTCGATTAAAAATAATAATTTCTACCAAGCCAGGTAATGCCAACAATGACAAAGTTGTACATATGTTTCTCATTATAAACAAACTTTAAAGTGACATCTATGACAACTGAAAAAAAAAAGGACTACGGTAGACAGTGAAATGAGCTGCAGAAATAGTATGTAAACATAAGAAATGCTCAGTGAAGTATTTTGAGAAAGTAAAAGGTTCCCTTTAACTCTCTGATCGTCTGCTCTTGGAGGTTCTAGGACTGCTGCCAGCCACAGCAGCCCTACATTTAACACCTCAAGAGATGAAATCCATAAATTTTCTTTTAAATGACCCTGAATGAATGTTTATTCTTCAAGTAACTTTCTTAATATTAGGCGTTACAGTATGAACACAGACACCCTCACAACCTGGTTTTGGCACTGCTGGTCTCCAAGCACATGGAGCGGATTTGCTGCCTTCAGTCCCACTGCACCTCTCTGCTGCCCCACTCCTCAACCCTGGACACATCTTCCAGTTCCACAGGCAGGACAGACCCACGGGCAGTATGGCTGCACTCATTTCTGAATAAAAACCGAGAAGGAGACTTGTGAAGCGATGGCACGAAGGAGTTCCCATAGGCAGCAGGACGCTTGTGTGGCCACATGCCCACCTCCATAACAAACAACTGGGAACCAAAGGTGTTGGAAGCCTCTGGCCTCCTCCATTCGTCTTAAACAGATGCAACCAATACAAGTGCTCAAACACTACAGCAAATACTGCTGTAACCTCTCTGTTCCCTGGAAAGGCTGAGTGACTGCTACAAAGCACTGCTGAACTGAAGTAATGCTCAAAGTCACCGCAATCCTGTGTGGTGGTTTTTGTTTAAGTCCCACGGTGATGTTATTTGGTTTATCTATTACAACAGTAATTTCACTCAAATATCAAATCGTGAAACTATGCAGTTCACAATGTTCTTAACTATTTTTAAGTTAAAATTACACTGAAAAACTGTTCATGTCTGCACAAACAAGTCAACATTTTAATTATTGTTTCTTATAAACTCTAGACAAACAGCTAATCAGATAAACAGTATCTGTTTCTATTTTATAGAAATAATAGTAGTGTTTCAACACATTGAATAGAGAAAAATCTGTAATGATGACTTCATACAGTGCTTTTTTTAAACCTTTTTGGGTATGAGCTAGATTGCAGGCAGAACAACTATGACAAGATCCAGCTATTCTAGCAGCTTCACTCCATATCAACAGTTTTCTGAACTACTGATTTAAATAGCATAATAGATTTCACTTTCTCTCCACACAGTAAACCACTGCTTCAGAGCCTAAAAGTTCCATCAGTAAGTCTCGATGTCTCGTTAAGATATACTGAAGACAAAGCCCTGTACATTAACAAAAAACCCCAAATGCTTTATCTCCTATTAATGTCACTTCATCACACTGCATTGTGTGAAGAAAAAGAAGAAAGCCTTTGATAACTGTCCCTCACTGACATATGGGATTTTTCCCTTGCCCTCACAGCAGGCAGGGGCACCACGCTGATTTCGACATTTCCTACAAGAATACAGGAAGCACAACACTTTCTCCTCAGCTAATGCAAAATGGACAGTACTCAAAGATCAGCTCTTGGGCAGGGTCATTGTGCAGCTTGCTCAAGCCCTTCCCATCAGCATGCATCCCAGGCACGCTGCCCCAGTGTTCTCAGTCACTGCAGGGTTAGCCACCCTGCTGCTCCAGCCTCGTCCTCAAGAGTTCCCAATCCCCAAAGGCAGAAGGTAGCTGGAAGCGTTTGAAAACATAGATGCTTCACTTAAGCTGCCTCCCCAATTTCTTGCACATGAGAATAGCTGTAGTCCTCTTTGCCAAGATGTAAAAAATTACACTCTGCACTGGGAAATGCAGTATGCCTAATTTAACTACCTGTTTATTATGTGAAAATGACCATGTAAACTGAACTGACACAAACCAAATGGGTGATGAAAATAACAGCACATTTCAAGGAACGGAAACGCAGATGGCTCACCCAAGTCTGCAGGAAGTTGCTAATCATCATTCTGTAATACCCTCTACAGACAGATCTGTGAGTCCTATGGCCAGAACAGCAACTTCTTGAGACATACCCATCTAATGTACGGATAGCACTGCTGCACTTGAATGAGACCACAGACTAAAAGGGAGGCAAAACTAGAAAATGAAATGGATGGATGAATCACGCTACATCTGCTAACATGGAGTCTGTTACCAAAATGAGTTATCTGAAGAATAAAAGAGCTTTGATGGTAATTTGGTCCCATCAGAAAATGTCTTAATCACGTAAGAAGAGACAGTCTGATTTTTTATTTTTTTTTTAAATATTGTAGGCAGATTAACATAACCATCTGCAAACCATATACAAGTGAGATCCGAAATAAGTAAATTAACACTTGGCTGATACACAACACTTTAATATCCTTGCAACTTTTACTCTATTAACCACTACTCAGAAGTCTGGTAGAAAAACCTTCGTTCTTTAATAAGTGTTAAAATGTTTTTTGTTCTTAGCTCAGCCAAAGGGAAAGAATCCAACTGCAGAAGTGTTGAAAGCAACCAGAGAAAAGCAGACAGTAATTAAGTGAAAACAGATACAAATAAAGCTAATGGAGTCTTCATATCCCAGGTGCTCCATCAAGTTTGCAACAGCTTAGATCCCCCACTGGGTTTACAAGTGGCTCTTTTGGCACCCTTCCTTACTCAGCACTTACCCCAACTTTCTCTATGCTGCTTTTCCTTATGAACAAAACAAGACCAAAACTTCAGGAGCTCTGAGTCCTGAGACTACACAGCCATTGGTGCAGAGCACCTGTGCCACGGGCTGGCTACAAGATGCTTCACTCTCAAGGATCCATCTCACCTGAGCACTCAATGACTGTGATGCTTTGGAATTTTGCGTTTTCTCTTCTCCGCAACTTAATCGCAGAACTCCCATTCAGCTGCTTGAGGCACAGTGTGTGTGACTTCTGCCATTTGGTCACACAAAGGTTTTCAAATACAGCTCACAAGGTCAGAAAGGCAGCCATCCTGGGCCTCAGCTGAAAGGCAGCACTTGGGGGCAATCACCTTACACAATCCTCCACAAGGTAAATGAAGTGGGATATGTCCCAGTCACCACTTCAGATTACAAAAAAAAATAATCAAAGTCTAGAAATAACTACACTTTAAGCATTTTAATTCAAACATTGTAATACTTAATATATGTAAGATGCTGCATCTAGATTCTATTTTACTATGCAACACAGAGTTTGCCAAATATTTTCCAATTTAAATAAACACATAATGTGCATTAAATAAAGGTGGAAAAGCACTATGCAATATTCCAGATTTCCCACAAGTACGGCGACTCTTGTGCTCTCCTGTCTATTGCTAATAACCCAAACAATTAAACACTCATGAAATTCCTGGGCTAAGTACATGACAGAGATACTAAAACTGTCATTTATTAGTTATAAGAGTAAACATACAATTCCCAAACTCTGCTGCATGTATTCACAGTATGTGAAGTTACACTTGTTTGACTGTGGCATCTGGCTGTACTAAAAGACTTTTATACTTACATTAACTACTTCGGGTTTCTCTGACTATTGCTAAGAATGTTTATTTCCATTTGCACAGAGAAGGGTTATTGGTTCTCTGTGAAATTGTCATGACACTTGGAGTTGTAGGAGAAATCAAAGACCTCAGCTTTGTCACTCTCCTTAACACTGGGATTCACTGAGGCACTCAATCACACTGCAACAGGTTTTGCAAGCAGAGACCACAGTCACTGCATTAGAGACAAACACTTAATTCTATGATTGTTGTGAGCTGTTGTTCTTTGCATTCTGCTAAATCCTTTGTTGTTAGACACACAACATTTTTTCACTGGAATTTGACAGTAATCCTAAAACTGCTAAGCCTCTTGAATATTTAAATGATTACTATTAGGAATATAGTCTATCAATATAGCTATATCCTCTTGATTTTATTACCAAAATAAACTTGTTTGTCTTTGGCATACCATCAATTAAAAAAAAAATTACAATACTCATCAAGATAGCTTAATTAGGGACTTAAGACTTTACTAATAATAAAGTGGAATAAAACACCATGCATTACATTTTGAGTAGAGATTGCTTGTAATTTCACGTTTTTATGCTTCTTTTTATATAATGATATTTAATGTAGATTATTAAAATAGAATCCACTGTGGTAACATGAACTTATCTGCTTTTTGAGTGTTTCTTCTACAGCTCATAAAAGCATTTTGCTATCTTCCCAGCATACATTAACAATGTTACAACACAATACACATTAGCCACGCTGTTCATATCCCATGAGAACTAAAACACACATGCTTTTGAAAGGAAGAAATGCATGCTACAGGGCTCTCTGAAACAATTGTTCATTTTCTCTCTCTCTTTTTTTTTTTCTCCTTTTACTAAAATAACATTTAATGGAATTTCCTGTAAGGAAATTACAATTAATAAAGAACTAAATTACAAATCCACTAGATTTCAGTCACTGCAGCAACAAAACAGAATTTTCATGAACACTCAAAAAATCCAATAATGTAACCTCTGCTAAAGCTTGAAAAAGCCATGAAGGACAAGGCACTTAGATCAATATTAGTTTATTTTAACTGCTGTGCAGTATGAAGAGATGAGGCTGATCATCTGATGGATTTTATTACCTGTCGGAGAGATAAGACCTGGTGATAAGAGGCCTGGAACTCCATGGGGCAGAAGACGTGCATTTTCCTGTATCGCAACTCCAAGTGAACGCTTCGGGGGTCTTCCTGGCCGTGAGCTGATGAAACAAGGAGATAAATGAAAATGCTTTTTATTTTTCAAATATTTGCTTACTATACACGATGTATGTGTAAAATATGCAAACTATCAAAAATACGTAAGATTATATTAGTAGTTCATGCTTGAAGAAAAACCTCCATCAATCAAGCATACAGTAACTGCATAGATTTCAAATGAACTAACAATACGATGTCAAACAACACCTATAGTTAACACAGTCATGAGCTCTACATCACATAAATGATGAGAAAACTGTCATTTCATCTCCATTAAAACAGCAAAAACAAATCAACCCAGATTCTAGTCCTAACGTATCACTGCTTTGCTAATTAATCCATGTTCCTCAGTATTCCTGCAAAACGGAGCACAAGAGGTTCACGTGCACGTTGGTAAAGTCTTGAAAATGCAACTAGGTGCATTACTCATCTCACAAATGGGGGTTTTCAGGTAATGTAGATTAATGATGCAATGACTGGGGGGACACCAGAGCCATACAGATTAGGTCCACCGGAATTTATTAGCTCAGATTCAACTGAATATAATCACCATTTCCAGCATCTCAGCCAGCCTGGCTTCAGGGAGGCGTACCCACATGTACCTCTACAATCCATGTACTTGCCAAGGGTTTCCCAGCTCTTACAGGTCGCTAACAGAGAGAGATCTCAGCAGTAACTGCTCCCCAGTCTGAGTCTGCATGTGCACCATGCAAGCTGAAAAGCCACACTCACTAAAATTTCAACACAATGCAATCTTTATGATATTAACTGCCATGTTCTGAATCATGGCAGGCAACGGCCTATTTCAGAAGACTCAGCACTAATTTAACACTCAGCTTTTCCAAAACTGATTACTTCACGGACTGACTTGTGGTTTTGACTACCACACAGAGGTTAAACCAAGAATGTTCAACCCGTCAAAAACTCACCATCTCCAACCACCTTATGAATTATGCCTGTGATTTTTAATCCAAAATGTTAAAGATCTGAATATTCATTATGGTATCTATTTTTTAGCTATTACATTTATCTCTTAAGTCAGTATGCCTGCATGAAATCATGCTATATAGCTACCACCATAATACAGATTTACAAAGACCATCAACTTTCCCAAGGCAAACAATAGAATTATAACCTCCGAGTGTTTGCCGAAGTATTCCGTCTTCCCTTAGATCAAAACAGTTTTTACTCTGCTGAATAACAGAGCTCTTGACAAAATATAGTGAAACACTGTATGAAGTAACTAAGCTGCAACAATGAATGAGGTTTGAATAGAGAGCGCTTCCAAAACGACTTCAAGTCCACAAAGACATTTCAGTTAAACCTCACTCTATCAACTTATAGTGCCAAAGCTCTCCATCAATGTAAGACAAACTCTACGTTTAGATGAAGACAACTTCCAGCAACACTGCGCTGAGGTACCATTAACGTGTTCATTTTTCACACACTCTGCTAGTGCTATTTTGTTTTACTGTACATCAAGGTAACACAAAATCATTTTTTCAGTTTATTATTTTCTCTCTAAATAACTATCCTGTCCTCTTTTTAGCTACAGGTTTGCCCATTTTGTATTTCATCTTATTTAGTGTGTTTTTCATTTTACTTTGTTATGCTTTATCCCACTATGGCTTTAAAGTACAGCTTACTATGAAAGCTCAGACTCATGAGGCTTTAATAAGGTAAGCCTAAAATAACAGCATGCAAATTTCACAGGAAGTTAGATGCACAAGTGCATTATCTATTAAAAACACCTGCTGAATGGCCATCTACCATCCGCTATTGGGCTCCTATGTGGAGATGTGAAATAAAAAGGAGTTGTTACAATTTCAACTAACACAATCTGTGCACACACATGAATCTCTAGGTGCTGAATTGGTACTTAATTCATTTGCAAAAAAGTCACAAAAATAATACACCAAAAATGAGCAGCTTTCTCCAACAGTTCAATCAATTAAAACACAATGCATTCCCTTCTCAAGCTCAAATACTTTATTTACTTATCAAATATTTGCAAAAACATTTGCAAAACTCTGCATGTTGATATAAGCTGTAATAAAAATCTTAAAAAAAAGAACATTTCTAGAAGAATTTATGAAGAAGCATTTATGATTTATTATTTTTGATGTATCATAACCAAGGTTTCTTCCTGGGAGGACACCACAGCTCAAAGAAAGCACCTATTTGAATACAAAAGCATGTATAGTTTTTGGCTGAAAGACAATTCTGGCATTTTCATTTGAACAAAAAGCAGAAATCTCAGAGACAGGATAAAAATGTCTGACGTTGATCTTACCTTTAAATGAAAGATTTACACAAAGGAAACAAAAGCTCAGTGCATTAAAACACGCTATGTGCTTTGCTTTATCTCAGATCGCGCTGCTGCCAGCGCTGGGGCTGGGGCTGCCAAGCAATGAAGCTCACTTGTCCGTCTGCACATTTCCACTGCCCACACAGTGCAATTATTATCACCTTAGGAAGCCTGGAATTTTGATTCACACTTTCTATTTAAAACATATCTGACCCTCACAATTCAGAGAAAATTTCTAATAAATGCTTTCAGAAGGGAAGCAGGACTATAATTTCAGAAGAGTAAGTCATAATTTATGATTTTGTAACTATCAACTTTGAAACGTTAGCACCGCTAGCATAAACATATAAAGTTTATTTAATGTTATTCCCCTATATCTTTTGACACCTAGCTCTTTTATAGCTGTTTCTTTTCCACTTTTTCCTTCATGTCATTAAAGGAAGTTAAATACTTAAAACCTCATTTCTTCCTCACTGATAACAAAGGAAGCAAAAAGCTGAATGATCAACTTTAAACAGTTTCTAACATTTCTTTACATTTTGTACTTGCCATTAATTTGCCCTTAAGAATGGAAAGTGACTCAATCCTCAATAAGATGTTGCTTCAATCAGAAGCTGCTGGCTTACAGATCCATCTTTAAATTATTTTAATGTTAAACTAGATTTATGGCCACAGCCAAGACCACAGAGTCTAAAGAATCTCCCATTAATATATATTTGGTAATCATATTCTTTTCACTACATGAGCGCAAATAAATTGGCCAGCTTTAATAAAATTCTACTACTATCCCTAAACAAACAAACAAACAAACACCCTCTGAGTCATCAATTACTTGCCAAGAGAGATGGCTGGAGGCTTGGGGTTTTACCTGTGCTTAGGCTCCCCTGCCCTGCCAAAAAGGCACTAAATAAGAAAGAGAACAATGACCTGTCAGGAAAATATGATCTGAACATTGTACTGTTTGTATTCTGTTCAGAATGAAATTCATCAGAGAATAAAATTCACTTTGTGAGTACATATGACTGTTGAAAATTATATAGAAAATGTTCAGAAGCCACTCACAGTGTGAGTTTCTTCCTTTATTTTCCACTCCTGTAGAGATCTAACTTTATTATTTATCCTTTAAAACTTCCAAGGATTTTTAATTTGGAAGTTTCTATCAACCCCAACTTTTAAAATTCTATTTTACAGCCATTACAGCTAAGCATATTTTGGAAAACCCACAAATTCATCAACACTTGTAAAATATAAATAATCAGTGGAAACATACAGCACGTTACTGTTGATGTACGACAGTGCTCTACTTTTATGCTTCAAATATAAGAGATTTACTGGAATCAGAAGTGAATTTGCATATTCATCAAGACAAATAAACATGTGGTGATTTAACTAGGAAACTGTTATTTGGATGACAATTTAATCAGCACAGGTTGAAAGGTCCATCACTGCAGCATCCTGTTTCTGCTAAAATATTGATTGCGTTACTGATTTCAGTAATGCTTTATTTTACAGGGCACAAATAACCATGTAATTACTCTTTAATTGAATGGTAATTGCTTGCTGGCAATTATTTGTTAAGTTTTGGAGTTTAATTACCAGGTTATTTGTGTTTTGTGAAATAAAACGTTATGTATTAGTAGTCTTAAATATTTTCAGTATGAATGGCCTGTCACAACTAGAAAAGTAAGTTACAATGGTTTGAGTTTGACAAATAGCACTCTAACACTACTGCTATTATTAAAAGAATCAGATGAATCTTTGAATGCTTTCCCTTTACAAAATTAACATTAGATGTAACATTTGTAAGATAAATGGACGAATACTGTACCACAGAAGCATGATTTCCTCTGGGGTCTAGTCCGGCATTTAGCATAATTTATCCTGATGTTTTGCTTTTCATTCTCTGGGCCTCTTTGGAGGAACTGAAATAGTATCCTAACCTCTTGAGAGCAAAGAATAAACCAAGTAGAAATATATTTCAACAGTACTTCATATTTCTGCAAGTGAAGTGGATTACCACCAGCACATTATCTTAGCAGCCTATAAACTTTGTAGAGTTGGCAGTTAGCTAGATAACAAGGGAAAGCGTTATGTCTCACAGTGTCAATGAGATATGACACATTCTGTGATATATTTATTCCAAGTTGTGATAGATGAGGTACCCAATACTTTGATCGTTAAAATCTGAATTTTACCGTTACACTTTCATTTTTGTCATCAACTATTTATGAATTGGTGGTACACAGTTTAGCAAGGACTGCTGATTTTGTTTTTTCAAAAGATATCCAGTTAATAAATTAATTATTGATTCCACGAGGCTTGAAATATGTGGCATAAAAATATGCTAGACTTGTGATTTAGAAAACTCTCATACATATCGCATGTTTCTTCAACAGCAATGCATTTTATTAGGCTTAGAGGAGAAATACAGAAGTAGTGTATCACACGTTGTGTAAATTGCTCTGATAACAGCAGCAGTAACTGGTGCAAGTGCTTACAAATGAAAAACCACCTTAGTTGCTTTTCTGAAATTCAAACAGGAACCAGAAATTACAACTTTGCTTTCCTCAAAGATCATGAAATACAGGCTAGTAATTGTGAAAGGTACTCTTTGAAGTCTTTATCAATAAACATAACATTCCTGATAACTTCAGTTAAAGTCATTTCCTTTTATTACCATAAGATTTTTAGTTGCAGCATGGATTAAAAATAATCTCCTTGCTTTGGTGTTTATTACAACATTTCAAAGATGCCAATGGTAGTTAAACTCTACTTGACCTCTCAGTGTTTGAGAAGAGAAGCAAACTCTGACCTCACAGCAACCTGATTCTGTCTCCTCTCAGCGCTGGCAAACTGATCACTTGTCTAACCATTGCAGGACATTGGATCGCCAGCCACATCAAAGGCAACAAGAGCCAATTCAGCAGGAGGAAAAAAGTCACCCATGCAAAATGGGCAATTAACATTAATCATACATGAAGTTGTTTGAGCTGATAACTAGAACCTGGTCCCTATGGCAACTCTCATAAAATAGTGCCCACGCTGGCACGAGGAACCGCAGCTCATCTTCCACGGGGCTAAGTGTGCTCCCTCCTCCCCACATCCAACAGAAGGAAATTGCAGACAAAAGCTCTGACCTCCAAACAAAATCTTCCCACTCGATTCTCCAGGCTTTTTCAGTAAGGAAAGTCCTGAATATCAGCCTTGGTAATAACGTCAGTGGAACTAAATTCCTAAAGCTACATACATGAATCTGAACCGTTGTTCTGTCATTATGAATTGGTGTAACTGTTACAACAGAAAGGACTGCTTAACACCACTAAATTCTTCAGAGGTGAGATTAAAGTGAATACTGCATTTTTATCAGTTTTACCATTAAAAATGTGAAGTAGCACAGTACCACCATCTCCTTCCTAAAAATCACAGGTTAGAGAAAGTCCTACACGGGTCTGAATAATATTGCATATAATTCCCCTGTCAAGGAGTGCATCAGTTAGCTCGAAAACATCCCCACTGACATCTGCTGCATGTGCAGCTATGCCAGCAAGCATTTGCATCAGCAGAGCCCCGTCAGTGCTGCCCCACAGCACAGTTCCCCTCTCAGAGCTTCCAGAAACCCCAGGCCCCAGCCCACAGAGGCCCAACGACTCCGACCTGCATCCAACTCCAAACTTCAGGCAGACAAAAGGAGCAGCCTGACGGCAGAACCGCTGCATCACAGCAAGTACTCCGGACTCGGATAAATCTTTCTGCCAGCAGCATTTTATGCCTGTGACCTCCCCTTTGTTCAGCACCCACCAGCACAGTCAGGAGTGACACAGAGGAGCTGGAAATGTGTATCATCAAGTCTCTCTGAAGGTCCACACACAGTTCCTCTCCTGAGGGACTGATGACCTCTCAGCCTCACAGCAATTCACCATCTGTCTAATAAAGCTCTTCCTTCACTTTGGTACCAGCTCTGTTCCCATCCTTCAACAAACCAAAGCACCACCCGTCCAGCTGGATACCATTATTTTGCTGAATACATCAGGTCAGCAGCTACCCCAGTGCTCTATAACAGCTAACAAAAAGCTATCAAACCCTTCAAAATATGAGGCAACAGCAAAATGCCAGAGAAGCAGCCCAGTCTTTGGGATGTTGGCTTGCTGGGTTCACGCAAAGACGCATAAAGCCAGAATCAGCCTCAGGAGGTCACCTGCTCTCTCTACCTCTGCCCCCCAAGGCAGAATCACGAGCAATCAAATCATTCCTGACAAATACTAGTCCAGCCTGCCTCTGAAAACCCTCAGTGCTGGAGACTTCATGACATCCCCAGGCAACCCACAGCAAGGCTCAGGCCAGCCTTCCTGTCAGGACAGGTTTGTGGGGGAGCGGGGGGGTGACATCTAACCTAGTTTTCCTTGATTTAATTCATGCAAGGTACTTTTTGTCATCTACTCAACAGACATGAAAAACCCCTAACATTTTCCCAGTTAACAGACACACTTCAGATTTCTGAGGACTTGTCATGTTTTGCCATTGTGAGGTTTTCACACATAAAGATAGATTTGCGCTCACCAGAGGATCTTCTCCACAGCAAAGAAACCCCATATTCCAACATGCTCTAAAATATGTCTATTTATTTCATAGATGCAAAGTTCTACCCAGTCCCTCCTGGGAGACCTGCCTTCCTTGGCAAGCCCAAGAAATCCAGCTACCTGTGCAGGGGAGACGCAGAGCGCTCTGCTTTATCCTCCCTTTTTAGCCCACAGCAAGTCCTTGGTTTTCACATTTTCCACAACAGAGTTGAAGTATATCTCCAATTATTAATACTGGTGTTGACATTTTCTTGATAAAGATTCATTAAATTTTTTCTTTGTCAAAGAGAGAAACGTGATGGAACAGACAATTTAAGAGTTGACTACTCACCTGACAGAAAGTATAACTGTGAAGCTATTTTATACTTCATTTACTTGACCTAGTTACAGTTCTTCTAACCCCAAATATTCACATAATGTGACCCTGAAATCATGAAAATACATAAAATTCTAATGTTTCCTAAGTTTCATTTTACAATCTTTTATTAAACCTTTATTTTCTAAAACCATGCTTCCTGAAGATATAAGAAGTGTCTCAGCATTCTTGCTGTTTTCCTGTCAAGTAACACCTGTCAAATCACCAAATTTTAGAATTCTGTTGATTCACACTCTACACAAGATAGAAGACCTAAGTAACGCACTGCACCATTTCAATTTAAGGGTATGCCAGTAATGAAATCGAAAGCATAACTACAGCTTGTGTATATATATTCCCACTAATTTAATATAAATTAATTAAATTAGTACATGTATCAGTTAAGATGCAGTGGTGTGGATAAACTACAGTTCATTTTGCAACTTGAGATCATACCCAGTGTGGCAAAGTTCCTGCTGTTAGTTCTTTGTTGCTGTCACACTCCCTAGCTGGACTAAAGCTAGCAGGAGTGTGCCTGTCTGTGCTGGAATCATGCCATATCACCAGAACCACAAATTTATCTTACAGATGTGTTTCAGAACAATACTCACCCAAGACATCCACATAACTCAATGTGAACGTGCCGGATACCCGAGAGATACTGCCAAGTATGTAACAAACTCTGCAAGCTTCAGCTCAGCTACTCAGATAGTATTGCTGCGCTTTGAATCCAGTGAAAGCTGTGAAACACTGGAGATCGTAGGTATCATAGTATGCAATTTTTGTTCTGTAAAAGGAAGCCCACTTAAAAGTATATTTAGGATTTTGTCACCTGCAACTTGGAAGCTCAGCACTGATGAAAACAGGTGTGAAGGCAGGCACTGAGAGCAGCATAGGAGCACATGCAGCTTCACTCCAACGAGGCAACGGTTTATGTTGGTAAAGACGTAGATAAAGCCAAGCCCTTAATGGATGGCCTCCAAAAGCGACAGGAAATGTTAGCAATCCTCTTTCAGTAACTCTCAAGTCCAGTACACAGACAGGACCACATAGGTTTCTGCAACCAGCCTCTATTCACTGTGTACTTGTTCAGAGCCTGATGGCTTCCTTCCCCAACTGACAGCTCAATTTCTGAGCTGTCAGCAAGCTCTGCCCTGTGCAGAGGACACCGCTCAGCCCAGCTATCACTCCTGGAAGACAAAGATCCCAAAATCAGGACCATGGGACTGAATCATGTACTGTCACTTGGGAACAGCAGTGTGTGAAGACTGCATGGTGACACTGAATAGTCTCAATCTCACCTACTAAGAAAATACCTGAGTAAGAAAATTATCTGCATAAAAACGCTAGAATTTTCCTCAAAAGGGAAAAAAAAGTACTGAAAAGTGAACGAGGAAAGGCAAGAGGAAATTCACTTTCCTTATTGCTACTTTACCTCACATATACTGTAGTATACAATCCAACCTAGTGCCACTACACTGAGCTATAAATCTGCTTTCATTTCATTTAATTTAGCACCAATTTTTTTCAAGCACTCCTTTACAGTTTCCACATACACACTGCTAAAACATTTGCATGGATATTCTCAAAACAAGGAATCACCATCTATTACACATCCTCATGATTTTTCATATATGTCTGAAGTATATTACATCTTAACAAGTTTTATTTTTGACCTGTATCTGAATTCAATGTCAATTTAGGAGAACATTACTGTAAAGAAAGGTTTTTGAAATATTGCTGTTTTCCACTGAGCTGCTTCTCCATAAGATTCAATTCAATAAAACTTGTAAAAAATGTGTCTGTTTAAGCCTATTATCTAAAGACAAAAACCTAATAGCAAGCACTTGACGTATTTACAGCACTCTGTAACAAACAACCCACAGGAGATGATAGCTAATGCTGTCACAGTGCTATATTACAGCACGGCAGCACGTTTTCATAGTAATTCAGCTTCAGTGCAATGGGAAACTACTCTTGCTTTAACTGATTTTGATCTCTGCATTACAAAGTTCAGTGCATTCAGAATTTTGCAAGGACTCTCAAAAATCTAGGGTTAGAGAACAGAAATTTATCTTTCAAAGAAAAACAAATGAAAGAAGACAGAAACAGTCCTCTACAGTATTCTTTGCACCTATATCCATGCTGAAAAGGTTTGTTCACGGCAATCAAAATGAGCCTCTGTGATGCACTCAGAAGGAATCACCTGCCTGTTAACCTTCACAACATGGAAAGTACTCTTTAGTTAGGGGGTGGTCATGTATAGTGTGGAATTGAGCAGGCAGTATAGATTAGCAGTGTAGACTGTTTCACTGTTATCCTTCCAGATTCCGGGACTGTTAACACTGAGTTAACTTGCCAACTATTGAGATAGGTAATGTAAATATTTCTAATGCAAAATCACAAAACTATTTTCAAACAACAAAGTGCAAAGCTTTAGGACCATGAAAGTACAGAAAAGGCAGAAAAAGTTATTTCAAAATTCATACTACATTTATCTTTAGTACCCTAAGATGCTGCTATAGATGGCCCTGTGCACTGACACCCTGCCTGCCAGCAAGGCCCTGCACACGCAAGGCACACACTGACCAGGTAGCCCAGAGCTGAGGAAATGCCTTTCCAAGAGCAGATACATCTACAAGGTCCCACAGGGAAAATACCAGGCAAGCACGTGTACCTGAAACATCTGCACAATAGGTTTATGAACTGTCAGCACACAGCCACCTCACCTCATGCTCCTCCATGCACCCGGAGAAGCCATTTTGGTGGCAGCCCTGTGGCGAGGAAGACCAGCACCAGAGTAACCTCCATCCCAGGGCTTCCAGGCAACCCTTCACCACACCTCTGGTTTTGTTTTCAGAGATTCCTTTCCTCAGCACTACAAAAATCCTGATCCTTCTGGGGCACAAAACCCACATCCAGGCTTGTGCTTCCAGGACTAACCCCAGCACCGCTTCGGAGTGCCATCTGGTTTTCAGTTTAAGGCCTTTTCAGTCACTGGATATTTTCTCACCTTTTTCCCCTCTTTGAAGAACGTGGTCCATGGAAATTCTCTCCTCACGCTGAACAAATCATGTCTTAACATTTTTGGTGGTAAATTCAAAGGTCACGTTTCATCAGGATTCATTCCGTATGAAGATCTTTTCAAAATGAGCCTTATTTACAAAGCAGGCTTAGATAGCAGAAGAACGAGGTGTCTGTGAGAACAGATAAATCTCACAGCTTGTCCACTGTGGAAGGATCTACGTGCCATCACTTAGGTGTGCAGAAATACCCCTGCTTGTATTGGCAATGTTCAGACACGCCACTGCCAACAAAAACAACTCAAAAAAAAAGTACTACATTCATCCTTTAAAAATTTAAAGCAACAATTAGTTTTAAAAAATCTGTAATTTTTTTCTGGAAGTTTACTGTACTTTGCATACGTGCACACCCACAAACTTAGACCTGAGCGAAACCCCACCTAGCGGCTGGGCTGGCCGTGCTGCAGACCCATTCAAAACCAGGCCAGCCCCAGGTCTGATGTCAGAAAGGAGTGCTTTGAGAACCGGTCCCAAACCAGGGATTCACAGCCACTGATTCTGACCTGCCCTCTGCGAGCAGCACACTGTGTTCCCTCCCAAGGTCACAGCACCTCTCTCCCTTCCTGGCACCACTCCCTCTGCTCCAGCAGGAGTTTTTACCCTTTCTCCCAGGTGGTCTGACAAAAGCATATCTAAACCAAAGGGCTTTTGCACTGACAGAGAAACGCAACATTACTTTGTAAATACATCTTCTGGCATCAGCTAAGCTCTGTAGTAAGTGATGAGAAACACTGTAAGAAACCAACAGAAAAAGCCAAAGTATGTCCAGGGCACTACGAAATCACACGAGTTATTCACAGGTTCAGGGATTTCCTGCAATAAAATATTTCCTAGGTTAGATGCAATGGTTTATCAGAGAAGTCATACCTGCTGCTGGGTTTTTAAAAGATCTCCCTTCAGACTGAAGAGTTTGTCTGAGCCCAAAAGTATGTGCTGTGCTAACGTACTGGCATCTACTTCCTCGCCCTTCTGCATGAACAATCAACATTTTACTTGGCTTCCACGAGACAGAAAACACAAAATCTGTGTTGGTTTGTATGGCAACAAACTGTATAAGTACAGTCCCATCCTCACCTGGGGCAAACACAGCCTTGCTACTAATTTCAATAGAATCGCCCAGAATACATCATCTGCTCAACTCACTGCTCTTTAGTGAAAATGTTTTTTTTAAAAACTGTTGAAAAAGACTAAAAGATTTCAAGCAAAAGAGTGTTTGTAACCAGATTTCCTGGGGATAAATGAAAGACATACGTTTCCATGACTGCCAGCCTACTAAATTTTGCAAGCATAAATATTTACCTAGGACTAGGGATGGGGAAACCACCATCTAGACCCTTCCAAGTTTAAATACTGCAACACAGAGGTCATTATTTATAAATAGAAATAGGGAGCACATCTTTTCCGCGTGTATTTCTATCATGCTTTTCATCCACTCCATATGCCTTCTATTATTAACATTCTTATGCCAGAAAAAAATTTGTGTCACTTGCTCACACTGTATGCATTCATTTTCTTTAGGCTTTCTTGTGGTTATTGATTTCCTGCTTTATTGAAGTGGCTTTGTTTCTTTCTCAGCATGCTATCCATTTTAAAACAACAGTTGTTGAACAAATAAAAAAATATTCTAAAATTAAATTAGTTCTATCTTCATTTGTTTTTATCTAAGTTAAATGCAAGTGATATATTTCCCCTAATAAAAAGGAAATAGCAAATGCCTCCCAGTATGCAGAGCAAATCAAGTAAAATTTTTCTTTTCTAATAAGACATTTTCTTTTTTAATTGGAAACATGAAAGAAAAAGTATAGTAAAAATAAAGCCTCTTTTGTATTCATTAGTTGTAATCACTGCTGTGGCCAGTGTTTTAACATCAACAAAAAAAGGTTTTCTGGTCCAGGGCCAAATTCAGTTAAGCCCTATCTTGCTACACTTGAAATCATTAAAAGAATCCTTTTTTTTTCTTACAATGCAAATGGAGATCATGCTTTAACACTGTAATCATTTACCCTGCTGAGCAGAATAAGTTTATCCTCTTCCACAGGACCTGTCCCAGAGATACACATATTTCACACAGCAAAGATGCAGATGAATACAACTATCATTTCATCAACTACAAAACCAAGAAAAACAGCATTTTTTTTGCAGAAGGTGACAGTTCCGACATGCTAAATGTTGTTTTGACGCTGTATGTTTGACAAGTGCCAGTTCCTGGGATCCAAGGCTTGTCTTCCCTCTCTCTTCCAACATGCTTATTAACTGAAATCTGGTGAACTATAGAAAAACAAAGTAGGAATTATGGAGATGCTGTATTAAGACAGAACTCTTGTCAAATGTTCTGCTGAAAGCATTCAATGAAGTGCTGATTATTTGGAGCCCAAAAGCTCCCCTACATTTTCCCTCTCTGTGTTCTACAGCAGATCTTCCTTTGGTATTGGGAGAAATGTCCTGCTCTAGCATCTTCCTTATCACCATGCCTTTAAGAAAATGTTTGCATACTACTGCTCCATGCATGAGAGTTATTTCCAAAAGCAATGGGCTTTATATACTTCATCCAGTTATTGGAGAAATAAATCACAATACACCTTTCGCACAGAATATACTGCACGTTCAGGAAGCAGTATTTTTCTAAAGGACTCGTGGAATTAACTACGTCGCCAAACGGTAGAGAGGATTCTCTATAAATGTATTTAAATTAGGTGAGACTGCATCTTGCAAACAAAACTAGCATAAGAACCACTGGTACCAAGGCAGCTGAAGATCCAGATGCACTCTCTCCACTGGGACTGCATAGACATGTACTCCAATATTACTTTGAGCCTGCCCTCTTTTTATGGCTACCACCACACAGACAGAGAACAAAAACAACAGTAAGCAACCAATATGCCCATATAAAGCAAGACACCGAATACTGCTGCCTAGAGCCCAGGAACACTGCAGACCTCAAATGTGAATGGAAGAAATATTCACACTATCAGCTATCCGTGCAGCTTTAACAAAGGTGACAATTCCAGCATGTACCAACTCTCTGCAAAGTCAGCTCACAGTAGTGCACCAAAACGTACTGAATGTCTGTTCCCTGTGAATAACGCATCACAAAGAGGAACCGTTTGTTACTGTATGCAACTCATAACTGGACATAACCCTACATCAGAGTGCTGGGAAGGCTGAACTGAGATGGCCGAAGGGACAACACCGTACCCCTAAGGGCAGGTAATTCCCTAAGGAATTCTTCACAGGCAGTCTTTGGTCTTAGATTTTACAGCCAGATATTTGCAGAAGAATAACAAACCTGACTTTGTAACCTTGGCTATCTTTATCCATCTCTTGAAATAACATGATTCGAAATTTGTGTTTCACATAGCTGCTGATACTACTTTGTTTTCTTTTTATATTTTGGGGCAAAGATAGCTATTGTCTTCTGAAATTTATTAATTAGAAAAAAACTCTTAAATCTCTTAAATTTTGAGGGAAGAAATGTAAATCTAAAGTGAGAGAAATTGGTAGCAGGGAAACATGTGATTTAAATTATGTGAACATTAGCAATCCAGATGACCATCGCTGTGGAATTAAGTTAAGCAGTTTATTATCAAATTTGACCATTTATTGTGTGATATTTGGTAATTCTCCTGAATTAATTATTTCCAAGCAGATACTTTATAGCACTACGGCCTTGGTTTCAAACAATGCAGCTGGTTCCTTTTCAAATGGCAGAAACTTCTTATGTAATTTTTCTACCACTTAAAAAAATACCTTTGTGTTTTCTGGAATAAAGCTAAGTTGGAAATTCTGTCAGGCTTTTAGGCCAAGGTGATTACACCAATTTAAGAAAGTCAACAATTACAAAGAACTCATGTTTAATTAGCAAAAGGGAAGCACCTGTATTTTTAAAGGAAGAGACTCCAGGATTAGACTGTACAAATTTAAGTCGTAACAAAAGACAAAAATGAGCACATTATTTATCCATGGGGAAAATCAGCCACTGGATGCAATCAGTTCATGGAAAAAAGCAACAAACAGTCCTCTCTTCACATGTTATCTCCATGCTTTTGTACAGATGCATATCAGTAATTATGTTTACAACTCCTTTGTCTGTCCAGCAGCCAAAAAAAAGAGCACCTCTGATGGTTAGAACTGTAACACACTCACTTTTATGCTTCAAATTTTACACTTCATAAAACATTCAAGACTGAAAATGTGACTTTTTATCTTCTTTAAATCCCATTCTTTAAACCACCATCTGGCTGAGGCATTAAAATAGGCCAAATTACTCTTGCAGTTTTCTTAAGACCTTTCTTTTGCTGTTAATTGCACATTTATAATTATATTCTTGCAAAAAGATTTTGAAAGATTATTCTTGGTAACAGACCTAGGGTGAAAACTTGCTGCTTTAATGCGTAAATTATAATGTGTGCAGTTGTGAAGAGTGGTTTTGTGAAATGCTCAGGTAAGCGCAAGAATCTAAAAGAGCTGTCAGAGAGTTTGCACTCTTAAGGGGCTAATGTTCATTTAAAAGCAACTCATAATAAGCTGTGCCTGAAGGCTAAATGAGTAGTTTAAGTTAAACACAACCACTAACTTTGTAGAAGACGGATAAAGGAAACAATTGTTCGTCAAACAAAGTTAGAGAAATGTAAAAAGCAGCCTTACTTTGATGCCTGTTTAAAATCATTAATTTTCCTGTAAGTTAATGTAAATCAAGGATTAAACAGAAACTCTTACCATCTGACCCTTATAAACTAAACTTCTGTGTGGCTCATCTATTTGAAGTCAAATCTATCCATACATCTAAACAGGAAACTGAATGAAAACATTTATTCTTTCCATTTCCTATATCCTGCAAACTTCTTCAAAAACTATTTCCTTTTTAAATTCAGACTGCATACTTGTTGATCGTTTTTTTCCTCTGCAGAGTTTTGTAAACGTAACATCAGTTTCCCTACAGAGTGCAAAAAGCGGGTGCTCCCCAGGCACTGCACTTGACCCATCTGTGCATGTTTCTGGAAGTCCTTTCCCAGGTCCAGGACCACAGGGGGGGATCCAAGCTGATATCTGGGCTCTTTGAGAGCATGCAGGTATCTGAAGTACAACCAGTTGGACTTCAGGATCACTCTGTAGGTGGCAAACTCAAGGGATTCACAGTTACCATTTCAAACTGCAGATCAGGGTCATTTCCATTCTGACAGACTTTATTTCTCTGTCTGTAATGACACTGAGCTCTAGCAAATACTTTGACCTCTACAAGTGAAATGACTGTATATCACATTGCTATCATTGCTACTATGTATTTGCTGCAAGAATAAATTAAACACACAGCTATGTTGCTTACAGCTGAAATTTGAGGTCTGCTGACAGTTTTAAAGGTGGTAAATACAGAACATATTGCTGGCCTATGTTACGTTGGCTGGTTTATACAAAACACTTATTTCAGTGAACTCATAAATTTGCTTGTGTTGGTGCAAAAAATTCTCATCCTAATGAACTGATTTCTAAGATACAACTTTGTTATCAAATGCTTCAGTATCAGAAGATTCCCATTTTATACCCAGTCAGTTCAAAATCAGTAAATTTTAATGCTTTTTTTTTTTTTAAATACAAGCATTAGTCACAGCAATGTAATTAATTTACAGGTGAGTGCTTCTTCCTGATTTTAAAAATCATTTTTACTGAAAAAAATAGTTTTCAAGAAGTTCAGACAAAGCAGCATGAAAATCTGTTCTGTGTTACCATCCAGCCTAGGTAGGCACCAGGAAATTACCTGGAGAATTAACTTTTGCTTCTGATAAAGGTAAAGAGAGCTGATGACATCACACAGCTGCATTGCCATCAAGCAGAATAAAATGCTTCTATAAAGAAAGACTTGCGGAATTAATTGATATGTGAGGACAAAAGAGGATGAAATCTGTGTAGACAATATTGTTTCAAAAAAAAGAAAACATCATCTAATAAGAGCATCTTGCTTCAATATACAATTAGTATTGTTCTGAGCTTTAGTGGAGTCAAATGGAGTTAATGACATCACAGAGAGGAGCTACACTGAAGATTCAGCAATAAACTGATCTGGCTCTAACCTGATCTAATACCATCACAAACAATCCCCATGGAAAGCAGAGAACTTCAGACAAAACCTCATGGAAGAAATGGCACTGACAGGAAAATGGAACTACTGCAGATACTTTCAGAGAGACATGGAAGAACAAAAATCATTAAAAAACACTGAAGTTGTTTGTTTGTTCGTTTGTTTTTTTTAGAACAAGCACAATTAATGAAAACACAGCTCTCTAAAAGAGAGGCAACATCTGTAATGTTAATGTGCTGAGGGACATCCAGGTATTGTAAGAGATTGTGAATGAGGCAGATGTGACACAAGAAGGAGAATATCCAACTTTGTGCTGGGCTGCATGCCTGGAAGCATCATTTCAGAGACAGAAGAAACTGCCCTAACTCACCTACTGTTGTACGGTTACGTCTGGAACCACATGTGTATTTCTAAGCAAACTCATTACAAGAAATACACTATGAAGAGAGAGGGAATTCAAAACACAGCAAGCAAAATGACTAACGGGAGATTCAAAATGAAAGATTTAGAACTACATTTCTCAGATGAAAAAATGATGTTAAAATTAAAAGAAGAACCTAAGCAATTTTGGAAGGTATCAGCAAAAACAGTGCCACTTTTCTATTGCACAGGTCCAGTATCACTGGACAATTAACTTAATTTTTAAAACTGGAAATGCTCTGAAAGCAGAGAATGCCTCAAGTCCTCTGCCAGAATGCTTCCAGGCCTGATTTGGAAAAGTGAAATGAAGGCAGTAAGACTTTGCTGCCCTACTACACAAGCTTGGAAAACAGCCTTCCCAGAGATTTCAGCAAGCCTGATAAGGTATTTCAGTTTTAAAACTTGCACAGTACAGAGATTTGTGCAGGACAGTATTTTGTAACATGTACAGCAAACTCGGTTCTCCTTCTCAGACCCTTTTGAGAACAGCAACGCCACAACTTTCCGATTTCTCCTTCAGTCCTGCTCCCTGCTGCTTCACAGCTTTGATTGCAAAGCCTTCCCTTAAGCAAATATTAACAACAGAATAAATTCCTTAGCTAACTAAAACGGTTATTTTCCAGTGATACTTAAAAGAGCACCGTTATTCTAAAGCATTACTCCACCATGACTAACTGACACTAAAAGAAGTGTAAAATACACAATTTGATTCTTTTTCAAATATATCAGAAGCCATTTATTTTCAAATCACATAAAATGTGTCTGGGATGAAATTCTGCTGAGGTTGCGCTATTGTGTTCTCAAGGGAAAATGTACAAGAACATTTTTTCAGTAATTCATTGCAAGCCCACTTATTTTTTTCATAAAATCTCAAAGTTTGATGCTTGGTAAGCATGTTCCCATTGTGTTTATTTACTCATTGATTTTTATTGCCATTGGATGAGCACATTTACTAGGAGAAACAAAGACGAAAAATTATGAAGCCTTAAGAATTTTTCCTAGTTTCATTTCTTAGCACATGCTTTCATAAAGTAAGTAGAATGCACTTCATTTTTGATTTTGCATAACTGATCAACAGCGTGCTCACTTTTAACTTTGTAACAGAGATAACGGTCCTTTCACATGGTGCGGAGTGATTTTACATTAATCAAGTTGAAATTTAAAGTTTAATATATTTTCAGTTAGCCAGCAGATAGATTGGCATAACACACTTCAAAATCACATCCCTTCCATTGTAATAGACCAAACACTGTTACCTCTTCATCCCTGCTAAAGCACAGCTCTCTGCAGTTTGACACAAATGTTCTAACTAACTTGTACAAGACAGACCCAATAAAATGCCAAGAGAATCAACACTTCTCTCTACAGGTCTGTGCACCACGTTAGAACCTCAAAATTATCCTTGTGTGAGATTCTTAATGGAATTAAAGTTAAGACCATCATAAACTATTCAAATAGACCTAATTCCAATATGTGCAAATAAATGAGCCAGCAGTGTGTCCACAAGGCCAATGGCACCCGAGTTTACATCAGAAATAGTGCAGCCAGCAGGAGATGATCCTTCTTCTGTACTCAGCACTGCTGAGGCCGCACCTTGAATGCTGTGTTCAGTTTTGGGCCCCTCACTACAAGAAAGACATCAATGCCCTGGAGCGTGTCCAGGGAATGGCAATGAAGCTGTGAAGGGTCTGGAGCACAGGTCTGATGGGGAGTGGCTGAGGGAAATGGGATTCTTTGGTCTGGAGAAGAGGAGGCTCAGGGGAAATCTTACTGCTCTCTACAACCGCCTGAAAGGAGGCTGTGGTTGAGATGAGGGCCAGCCTCTTCTCCCATGTAATAGCAGTAGGATGAGAAGAGATGGGCTCAAGTTGCACCAGGGGAGGTTTGGGTTGGATATTAGCAGAAACGTCTCCAAAGGAGAGGTCAGGTGCTGAAACAGGCTGCCCTGGGAAGTGGTTGAGTCACCGTCCCTGGAGGGGCTCAAGAAATGTTTAGTTATTGTACTGAGTGGCACAGTTAGTGAAAAAATATTGGTGGTTGGATTGGAAGTCTTTTCCAACCTTAACAATTCTGTTTGATTCTGTGTGATATATACCAAAAACAGATGAAACTTTTAAAAATGGTTTACACTCAGGGTTTATACCACATAGTGCAAGTACTCCTCAAACTCTCAGACTCTTTCCAAGTGTGCTTCTGGTCCCCTACTAGAGCGACATTTTTCATCAATACATCGTTGTTTTTTTTGAAGGAGAGACCTTCACGTGATACCAGAAATACTTCTTTGCTGAACCTCAGAAATCTCACTGTTGCATGCAGCCACTAGACCCTATTTAAAAAATAAATCGTAGTTCTTGAGTCTCAATACTGGAAAAGCAGCATTTACAGAGAATTTACTTACTTTTTGGCATGAAAAATATATCATAATTACGCAACCATAAATTTGTTCTTTCATCTGTTATCGTGGTTTACACAACAGCCCATATTTCAGATAGTAAGCTCTAATACTGATAACAAAACATCATTCCAACTGCCACACACAAAACACAGGAACTAAATGAACACAGTTAATGCCAAAGGCTGCAGCTAAGTACTTGTGCCAGAAACCATAAAACACAGCATGCTTCCATGTCATGCAGAATTTAGAAAAGTGACCTGTTTTAAAGTTGTATTACATGGGAAGCAAAAATTAAAAGTACATGGCTAAAACTGGAGTTATTTCCAACAGAACGTATCTGAACAGTACATGACCAACACACAACAGAAAACTTCCCAGCTGTACCAGATGTGCTGCCTTCCTCTCATACTCTGCTTTCTACAGTGCTCCCGGGCCTTACCACCACTATCTGCTTAACAGTATTTTTAAAGAACGTGTTTAATTCAGAGATAGATTCCAGTGCCACGAAAAACAAAATATTTTTAAAACTGTTTAGCAGAATGTCAATTACAAACACCAAGATTTTTATCTGTTTTGAGCAGTGTTTCAGGACATGATTCTAGTAATTCATGCTGACATTTACTATTTACATCTTTCCCTTTTAAAATGAAAGTTCTTGAAAAAGAATAATATCATCTTCTGCTCTATCATTTTAGACAGCTGATCAAGGTGGAAGGAGCAGTTATTCTGCTTAGCTTAACTGCCTCTTCTATAAAATAATTTTAAGTCAATGGCACTTTTCAGCTCTGAATATGACTTTTATGCACATTTAAATTCCAGGCAAAAATCTCTTGCACTCTTCTTTCATCCTTACCCATCACACTGGTTTTGCTTCTTCAAGACGGATAATCTCGATCCTGCAGAACGCTGAGACGTGATCTTGGATAACGCTATCTGCAGTTCTGCTGACTTCTGCTGCACTGCTCGTCTCGTGCACCTTCAGCAACTGCTGAAGTCACAAGCTGGATCCAGGGCAGGACAGTGTCATTCGGCATCTGCCTCTTATGCTCTAGCTTTGCAAAGTGCCCCACATTTATAGCTATCCCCTCCAAGCTTGTTTAGGGGTTTAGCTCTATTCGCCCTGAAAGAGCAATTCATTCATCAGGCTCACGGTCACAACTAACTGTTAAAATGCAAATACTTGGTTTTAGCACGTTAAGGTATTTTTGGAATTTGTAACACTTAACAAAGCATTTATATCAACCTTCACTTGGTCACTTGCTAATTTAAAGCATAAAAGAACAAGCGGACAAGTAGCACTAATTATTTTAACTCAGGCAAATAGCACAGCACTTTGATAATCATTGTTACATTTATCCAACCGACTGCCTAAAATATACACATCAATACACACAGCTTTTGTTCAACAACAACTCATTAGAGTAACACTAAATAATATATTTAAAATTAGGATTTTTTCCCTTCCTAAACTCTCATAGACACAGCAGCCAAAAAACAGAATAAGTCAGGGTGCCTTTGAAGATATTTAATTAAAATCTAATCCCACATTCTTAAAAGCTCACATAAATTAAGCTGTCATTCAGGAGATTTATGCATTCCCATTTGCATATTGCATACAATTCATCAATTACTCATGTTTGAAAGCAGAGCCTTGACGGACGTGGGGCTGCTGGGCACACTGAACAGCTCTGAGCGTGTGCAGGCTCCTCTGGTACCGGTGCCAGCACCTGGATCCCTCTCAGCAATGTGCCAGCTGACAACGAACACTTCAGTCAGTCCTCAAGCACACGGATCAGAGCGTGGACACCCCCCCTCGTGCCGCAGGAGGAAGTTTCACAGAGCAGCCACATAGCACCCTTACTGTTTGAAGCTATTAGGAAGGAGCCTGTAACAGCACTGTATTCCAGCAGCAATGCCAGCCGTGGAGCTCAGCAGCTGTGGCCCAGTGCCCGGCCACGCACCCAGCCCTCCACAACCATGTTCCTGCATGCCTCAGCTCCCTGCTCACAGCAGCCCCGCAGCACAGCCCAAGTGCAGCCTCAGCCACACCATGATGAGCTTTAACCAAGGATTCCTCTGAGAAACCATGAGAACACGGCCTCTGTGCAAAACATCATCTCAGAAACCACAAGATGAAAACATCAAACCCACTACCAACAGATATCCTGCCACTAAACCAGGTTTTTCTTTCTACATTTCTTTCTTTGAGGCTTAATCCATTATCACTGAGCATCTAAATTAAGCAACACAAACTAGCTTCTGATTTGGAAAACTTTCTGAAACAAACTCTTTCCTTTCATGCAAGGCTTTTCAATCAATTGACTGAAGAGATGTGTTTTTAATTATTTTTTTATAATGACGGGTAAAATCTGAGCAAAATCTCCACTGTGCATTTATTTTGCTCAGCCCCAGCTGTGTATTACTGTGCTTTTTGGAGATCACAGCCTTTGGAAGGAGTTTCCCCATCAGTCACATGCAGGCTGTGTAGCCAACACACAAGCAGTGGCTTCCAGTCAGAGCAACAGCAAATTCTAATGCCTTTCCTTGGGCAGTTTTATTTTACTTTTTTTTTGTTAGCTTGCTGATTACAAATGTACCAAGGGAGAAAACTGACAGGAGAAGGCAGCATTTTGTAAGGTTCTCAATGCAGCTCTGGCAACTATGCACTGACCTGCAATACTTCTGCTAGCCCAGCCTGAGACCTTTCAGAACAAATGCTCATAATTTCATCAAGCAAAATGCATGAACCTACTCCACTTCATTAACTGTAGCCCCAACCAGGTCTTAAATTCACATCTCAAAAGGTGAAAGTCTAATGCAATAACCACTTGTTACTCTGTCTTGTTACCGAGACACTGCTCACTTCTTACAGTCATGCTGTACGTTGTTAAAGCTAGCCTATTATTCATATCCTTCCACCAAATGTTTGTAAAATTGCTTTAAACAGTTTGTTTCCATCTAGCAGTTGCTATAGAGCAATTATAACCAGAAGATACTATTCCAGAAAACACAAATGCAAAACAATGATTTGCAGGTCATTTAATAACTTTTGATAGCACATGTAAAATGAGTTAATGGAAGGAAGGATAAATACCACAGCTGATGCCAGAATCAGCTTCTTCACAACTCCTTTCCTGACCCATGAAAAGTCTGAAATCATTCTGCTCAAGAGTAACAGTGCATTCAGACAATCACAGAGCACGATGCTGCCTGTTTGTTAACATTCCTTTAGTAACAGAACGTCAGCATTCTCCTCAAGCCTTGAATTCACTTGTGCAATGCAAAGAACATCTCATGTGCTGTACATCTTAATCTGAGATAATTCTGAGAAAGTAACCTTGACACGATTGTGAAATGCTCACACTTTTCAACAGCTTTAACTGTCTTTCGTAAACATGAATTTTTAGGGAGGCTGTGAGTGGGAAGGAAAAGTATTTGTTTCAACGTCATCACTCCACACAATCACTCTCAGCAAAAATAATAATAATAATAACAATAAAAATACATAAATAAATAAATAAAACCATATAACGTATCTACAATTTTAGGTACAACGTGCAGTTGGACTTGATGATCTTTAAGGTCTTTTCCAACCTGAGCAATTCTATGATTCCATGATTCTATCTATGAAAAAGAGGTCTGGAAAAAATTATACGAGTTGTTATACAAACTACACAAAATGATTTTTAAGTAATACATTTAGATATGCACACAACCATAAAATATCCCACTGGTGTCATCCAGGAGGCTTGGAGCTCCTTCTCCAGGTGACTCCTCCCCATCTACTTCTTAGATGCATTCAGCACCCCACAGCTTCTACATTCCCCAACCCAGTCATTTCAGTACATATGTCAGCATTCTCATGATTGACTGACACTCTTTCTTTAGCAGTGTTTTATAAACAGACTGTATAATAATGGCGCTCTGCTCTGGGCGGGGCATCTCCCTGTACTTGTTATGTGATGATTTGTCACAACACATGAGCAGCTCAGTTGCTCACCCTGTATGCAATGACATCCTCCCCTACCCCTCAAGACAGCTCCTTTTTACACGTGATATTCATATACAGCTCCAGGGCTTACATAATAGCTACATAAAACCTGAAGAATTTGGAATGAAAAAATATTTATCTGACAAATTGGTATTATTTACTCATACAACTAGTAAAATCTAATTCTATATACTACGGAAGATAAAATATATCCTAAACAGCATTTGTAAGACGATCAATATAAAGAGGCTATAAATACACTAGAGGCAAAAACAGTATTAAAAGCTACATGACTACGTGCATTAATTGAATTAATAATATTGACAGCGCTGAAAGCCTCCCTACCTTCTTGCCATACAGTATATTACAAAAAGCCTCATGAACATCCGTCCTGCAGTAGCTATTAACTCTTTTAATTAAAGGTTGACATAGTTTATAAAGTTTATGAAGTAAGTTGGTAAGTAGCTTCACTGGCCTTAACAAACATACAGTTTAACAGGAAAGAACCTAAAAAGTTATTGCTCCCAAATGATGTTACAGGTGAGAACCAGGGAGAAGTGTCACACACTCCCAAGCAGCACTGGATCTGTCACTGCTGAGTAAACTCAGGCTCATTTTTCCCATGTCATTTAAATCCAGTCCTGCAGAACCCCCTGGAATTTCATTTTCACTGAAAGTACAGCAGAAAACCTTCAAAATTTTAATGTTTTCTTTTTTTTCCTGACCACAAATAATGACTTTATGGGAATTCATTCTTCCTTTCCCAAATCTTCTGAACATAACTTCTGTTTCTGCTTGCCACACAGTTACTAAAATATCAGCATTACCCCAATTAACAATGATAACTCTTTGTATTAAATTCTTTTAAGAAGCTGTAGTACGAGCAAACGCCTTTGATATTTCTCATTCACTGAATACGTCCATGCATCACAAGCCTTTGAGAAGTGATTCTTCTTCACATGAAGTTAGGGAGTGTAAGAAGGAGGGAGAGAAACCATTTAAGTATTCATTAGATTGGAAGGTGACACCAACAAACATCTGGCTTCAAATTAGAAAACAAAAACTGTTCTAAATTAATAGCTTTCCATTCTTTAACAATTTTTATTATATTTTTTTTACTACAGGAACATGAAACTAAAGTTTTTAAAACTTAAACCATGTTAAACCACACCTACGTATCCCTTCTTACAGTTCCAACAGACAGATGGTTCAAGACATAACTTGAAGATGGCCCCTCCAGTTCCTACAGTAACACATCTCGCAGCTTCTGTAATGAAAATCTTTGCTGTTTTTCACATTCAGCATTTCTCTCTCAAGAGAGAAAAAAAAAAAATAACAACACAACTAATTATCAAGAATGGCTTAGATTGAAAAGGACTTCAAAGATCATTGAGCTCCAAACCTCTGCCATGGGCAGGGTTGTGACCTACCAGAGCAGATTGCCCAGAGCTCCATCCAGCCCGGCTTTGAGCGCCTCCAGGGATGGGGCAGCCTGTTCCAGTGCCTCACAATCCTCTGAGTAAAGAGTTTCCTCGTAACATCTAACCTAAATCTCCTCTCTTTTAATTAAAAGCCATTCCTCCTTGTCCTATCACTATCAGTGTAAAATATCAGTCTCCCTCCTGCCCATAGGCTCCTTACAAGTTCTGGAAGGCCACAATTAGATCGCCCTGGAGCCTTCTCCAGGCTGAACAGTCCAGCTCCCTCAGCCTGTATTCATAGGAGAGATGCTCCAGCCCTCAGATCACCTTCAAGGCCCTCCTCTGGAGCTGCTCCAACAGCTCTGCATCCTTTGTGTGCTGAGGGCCCCAGGCCCGGATGCAGCACTGCAGGTGGGGCCTCATGAGGGCAGAGCAGAGAGGGACAACCCCCTCTTTTGGTGCAGCCTAGGATACATTTGCAGGGCTGCAAGCACACATTGCTGGCTTGTCTTAACTTTTTCATCTACCAGGACCCCAAGTGCTTCTTGACGGGGCTGCTCTTTATAAGTTCTTCTCCACCTGTACACAAAATCTGGGACTGCTCCAACCCACGTGTAACACCTTGCATCAGCCTTGTTGAACATCATTATGTTCACGTGGGCATCCTTCAAAGTAAGCCTCCAAACTAAGATGTTCAAATTTGTCACTAAATGATGCATTTTTTGCATCAGTCCTCTCTAGAAAGTAATGTGTCATTTTACCTGTATAAATCTGACAAGTATATACGTTTTTATATTTTCTGTACATTCAAACAAATTACATTTTACATTTTCATTTTCCAACTAAAGATTTCCACTGAGAATTTGAATTGGCTGTCTGCCAGTTCAAGCCATCAGTATTCCTTTCAGCTGAAAAAAAAATCTACTATGTTGTAATCTTTAGAACAATGTCTACTTCTTAAACGGTAAATGATAAAAAAAAAAAAGATATAAGATGCAAAGTAATCAGAATGCATATTATAACGTCATACTCACAACTATCCACTCATTTTACTTACTGCTTTGGCTAAGAAAACTGAAGAAATTAATCTTTGTCATCTTCAAAGCATTACTGACTATCTGCTTTACATAATTAAGCAAAAATAAGTGCAACAGGAAGCTGATGCTCAGATGGGATTTTAGAGATCAGATTCCACTTTTCCCTTAAAGAAAGGTTAAGCTTCCAGGATTGCTCACACATACATATTAAAAATGAATTCCCACCATTTTTCTACGCTGTAAGTAGTAGAAATGGTAATATTGACATTTGACATCTTCTGTATGTAGAATATTTTATCTTTTTCCCAGATTACTCAAGACTGAAAAGAGCATACTAGGCACTGAGGGCGAGCATGCTTGTAAAGACTGTCTGAATCAAAATGTGCTTTCAATGAATCTGACTGTACAGATGCTGAGCAGTTGGAAGAGTTCTTTTCTCACCGTGGAAATGCGCAGAACTACCCAGATATGTACTGAAGACATTTGGAAGCAGACTAGCAGAAGTTCCAAATACAAACATACATTTATAAGTGCTTTTTTTTCAGTGTGTGTTTACTTCGGCTGTTTTCTATATACTGTTTAGAAAGAGTTTGTATTTAGAGTTTGTAAGAGAAACTCTTGAGAGCATGAGCACATGAAAATATTACAGGTATGTGCAATACTTGGGAAATGCACTGCCAAGGAGTAAACAGAGAAAGCATTGGCTTTTGGCCTCAGTCTTCACTGGTGACTGCTCTTCAGACAGCCCTCAAACTGACGGGTCAGAAGGTGGGGACTGGGGAACAGCACTCTTCCTGCTGTAAGAAAAGATCAAGTTTGAGACAAATTGAGGAACACGAACATCCATATGCCTGTGGATCCATACGACCTGTTAGCTTCACCTCTACACCAGTGGAGATCATGGGGCAGATGTTCCTCAGATGTGCCAAAGCACATGGAAGACAGAGAGATGATATGGGACAACCAGCATGGCTTCATCTAGGACAAGTCCTGCCAGAACGACCTAGCTGATGCCTAATCAATGTTCCATGATGGCATAACTGCACCAATGAACAAGGGAAGAGCTATCAGGATTTCAGTAAGGCCTTTGACACAGTCCTCAATAACATTCTTCGCTCCAAATTGGAAAAGTAGGGATTTTGGAGTGTGGACTGTTTAATGGACGAAGAACTGGACTAGACTGTATCCAGAGAGTGGTGGTCAATGGCTCAATGCCCAGATGGAGATCAGTGATTACTGGCATTCCTAAGGGGTCAGTACTGGGACCATTACTTTTAATATCTTCAACAAAGACATCAACAGAGGAACCAAGCAGACCCTCAGCGAGCTGCAGATGACACCAAGTTGAGTAATGCAGTCATCAAGACTGAGTGACATGTGATCCAGACAGACCTAGACAGGCTCTAGAAATAGGCCCAGGTGAACTTCACATGAGGCTCAATAAATCCAAGTGCAAGGTCCTGATTTGCAGCAACTCCCCCTATCAATACAAGCTGGGGAATGTAAGGATGGCTGTAAGAAAGAAGGGGCTGACTCTTATATAGGGACAGCTGTGATAAGACAAGGGGAAATAGCTTTAAAATAAAAGAGGGAAGATAAAATTGTATATTTTTTTTTATACAGTGAGGATAGACAAGCACTTGCACAAGTTGCCCAGAGATGTGATGGATGCTCTGTCCTTGGAGACATTCAAAGTCAGGCTGGCGCAGGCTCTAAGCACTCTGATTTAGTTGTAGTTGTCCCTGTTCATTGCCAGGGAACTGGACTGAATAACCTTAGAAGGTTCCTTCCAACTCGAATGATTGTATGATTCTTTCCATCTGCAGCCTACAGGCCTCAGTTTCTGCATTTTTCTATTAACAGCTCCAAGTTCTCTATACTGGGAGACCGCAGAGAACTGACTGCCTAATCAATGTAATGATATTTGCATACCCATTAACCTGTCTGTAAGAAATACCCAAACATTCCCTGTGCAAGGGATTTACAAGGATCCAGCTGGAACACGGCGAGGCCTGAGCCTGACACTCAGGGACAGCAGGAAAAGTGGAAGAGGGAAGAGGTAGCGAATCTGAATAAACACAGCAATGGCACAGCACCAAGCCTCCTTCAAGTGCCTCCTCAAACTGCCTAAAATATATGTATCTGTATTTACAAATAAGTATTTGTTATAAAATCCTCGCTACTCTCTCACTTCCTTTAGGCCTCTTATATTACAATGATCAGTTAGTAATAGCACAAACTCACATGCCTCACTTCTTCACCTCCTGCTTCAGGGTTTACTTACTGTATTTTTGATGATGACCACATGCTAGATTGCTAGTTTATTAAGACTAAAAACTAAATTTACTCTAATGTAAGTTAGTTCAAAATGAAGGCACTTTACAAACAACTACAACAGGCCACTTTTCTTGCAGTTCATACATCTCGCATCTGATACAAATGTATTTACTTAATAATCTTCCTTCCTCTTAATGTTTATACAGACACACTTATACACCTGCACGCTGAATGAAATTATGGCACCCAACTTTCAATACTTCTTTCACAAGCAATTAAGCATCTCTTACAATCACTGAGGCGCATCTGAAGCAATACTTTTCTAAATAGGGCACTGCGGTCATTCGGTCATTGTAACCTGAGTGCTTCCTGCTACCTGAACATCACTACCTGACTCTTATGCTTCCTTCTTGTAATAGTACAGTCTTGCTATTCCCTCAGAATTCTTCACTTGCCACACAGTGACATGTAATGAGACTGCTGCAGCACACTATAAATAGCTAATGCTGGTTCTCCAGTGTGTTCATTTTAAATATACACATATACAATATGTAATACGTGTGTTTCTATTTTTTTTTTCCTGAAAACACTGAATGTCTCATAGGGAGCAACAACAACAACAAAAGGCTAGGAATGCCTCAATCAGATCACAATCAATATTGGCTGATTTGACAACAGCTTCTGTGCCAGGCTTAGATCGTCCTGTAGCATCTGAAAAGGCACTAGCATAGAGTATTTGATTTTTGTTCTCTCCTTCAGATTAATTTTGTATCTCCCATTTTAGATATTAAATTTTTCAATCATCTTCCTTTGATACCTCCTTAGTTTAATTTAAAAGCAATATAAACATGCCTGATTTACAAGTTTTTTATTACTGCAGTACCTTATCACCCCATTATAGCAATTTGCAAAGGTTTTTGTCCAAATTAATACCAAAATAGATTATATTTTCACCTTTGCATTTTTTTTTTTCTTCTTTCTCAGTATGTTTATGAGCTGCTGTGCCTTGCCTTTGGTTACTGTGGGAAGGTCTTGGCAAAGAGGCAAATTTTACAACATTATGAAAACCACCAGGCTTGGGCTCAGACTTTCCTTGGCTATTGACCAAAAAGGTTTTTATCTCCAGCTCTCATGAATTTCCTTTGGAGCACGTTGAGCAGCATTGCTCATGAGGATTACAGCTGTTTTGGTTGGTTATGAATGAAGTGGAAGACTTGGTCTGGACTCTAAGATTCTAGGTGGTTTGCACTGCTCCAGGCTGAGAAGCAGACTGAGAACAGCATGCATATTAAGTACACATGCATGCCCAGTATATATTTGTGATACTTTCTCCTTCAAATTCTGGTGGCTGATCAAACCTGCTATAAAGAACAAATAAGAATGGATATCTGCTGCAAATCTGATGGCAGAACTCCAGGATTGTTTTATAAACATTTCAATATAAGAGAAGCGACTGCACTGTTTCCAGAGAAACTCAATATGTGGGGTCCTGGGGTTAAGATCAAGTGCTCACCTTGATGTGCTGAATACACTGTACAGCCAGTGATGACTGATTCCTAACAGGGTCTGTAAATGCCTCTGTAGTATCTTGACACTCGCAATTCCAAACCAGGTTAAGAACTGAAGCTCACACACCAGAATTTATAACACTTAGCAAAAATATTCTGCAACATTTCACAAAAAAACTAATGAGGACTGACAGGGATGCGATTGCTCAGAAAGACCTAGGAGTGGTAACATATTTTGCATTCTCTTCCTCAAACTCTATTAGCAGCAGGTGTCACTGACAAGATAGTATTTGGACAGTGCTCATATCAAGCCTGAAGTTCTTGAGAAGAACTGTTCGCGCACCAAGCACTTCTAAGAATGTAATGTTTCCTCTCTCCACAGCACACTGACAACATTAGCTTGTATAAATCCAATTTGCCTTTCATCTTCAATTTGTCTCTATCAAGATGCTCCATTTCTCAAGCAATTACTTAAACTACTGTAGATCTTCTTATCCAGCTGTATATCAGAAAAATGGAATCTGCCTATGTGATGATTTTTCTCTGCTCCTCTCACTTGGTGTCTCTGTTCTTACTTTCTTTGTTTGCTCTGGGAAAGTACATGAGTATTTTCTTCCAGAGTTCAAGTCTTTAGTTTGATGTAAGCAGTACCTACTCTTTTCCTCTTAGCAGTAGCCATGAAATTTCTTGTTGGAAACTGGCTAAGGACACAGAATACTGTGTTGAAATACCCACCAAAACCAGGAAAAACTATAACGTGTGAGGTATAATGATGCTAGAGAACTGCAATTTCATACAGGATGAGAAAAGGCTGTTGAGCCTCTCTAGCTACCATGCAAGGCCCTACTGCATTTGAAAGGATCCCAGAGATGTCAGAAGTCAAAAGTCTCCTTGAGCCATTGGATACCAGCAAAATAACTGGCTGTAATAAAGAATATAAAAAAAGATGATCCCAAAAAATTAATCATCAGAAGGGTTACAGTAGAATCCAAGAATCTGAGTATTTTAAACCTATTTGTATAAGACCAAAAATAAAAAATGTAGCATTGATATGAATTCAACAGGTTAGTATCTTCAAGAAACTTCAGGTAACAATACACAGTTCACATTATTCTGAGTGGCTGCAGGTCAGCAGAACTTCTACTTGTTTCCAGCTCTTCTGATTAATGGAGCTGTTTGAAACAAGCAGTACAGACTCTGGACAGTTTTCTATTACTTTTTATAAGAAATTAATAATATTCTTCTGAAAAATGAAATTGCAGTTTTTAATAGGTGAAGGAGAAGCTATTTTCCACTGTGAAATAAACCAGTAGTAAAATCACAGAATGTCAAGACAAATTCTGATCCTCCTTCCTTCATGGCATGATCTACAAGAAAAATCATATAGTACTTCTTCTATGAATTTGTAATTTTATCCCAGAAAGTAAAAAATAAGATAAACATTTTCTGTTTGTTTTTCACTTTCCCAGCAACACCATCCTTACTTGCTTCTAGATGGTCACATTTTGCTGACATTTACAAACATTTCATGTTGATCTTACATGGGTCACATCAATCATCTATACAGTTTCAATGACACTTTGTTAAATAAACTGTCATGAAAGATTTATAGAGAATTTGATAAAAGTAAAGAAGATGTAGTTTAGCTTTTAAAGATGCATTACCCCTTTTCTGAGGTGTAATATCAGGTCTAAAATACCATTAAGCTTTTCTGGCAGGAGATGAAGTGAGAAAATAAAATGTACTCTTTCATCAGCACTCACTTATTTGCATCTCCGCAAAATACTGTGAGAACAGATCAGCTGCAGTTTCCTGGAGGAAAATGGAACCTCAGTCCCATTTTGTGTGTTCTGTTTGTCTCTACCAATGCCTGGCAAAAGCCACTGGTGTTCTTAACTCATTATCTGAGCAAAAATGACCTTCAGATTTTAAAAAATCTGATCATTTTAATCCTGCGCACAGACTTCCGTAGTCTACAGACACAAAACTATTAATCCTACTTTGTCCTTGTATCTTTAAATAATACTAATTTTGAAGACTTGCGCAGGCTTTTTTGACTGGGTTGGTTTATTGGGTATTTTTTGCTGTTTGGGTTTTTTTCGGGGGAGGAGGGCCGGGGTGGGGGGATAAGTTCCTTTGTGATTAGTTACCCAAGCATAAAAAATCATGCAGAATGGTGCAACAGGCTATGTAGTGATTCCAAGAAATAGTTCTGCAATGTTTCTGTTTTCTTTATCTCAGTAATGAGACAACCACAATACTCGCACTGCAGTGTAACACGGTTTGCAGACCCATCTTGGCCCACTGGAAGCTCCCCATTTCAGTACCCTGTATGATTTGACAGCAACGTGCAGAGTTGCTTAAGCTGACTGGAAACAGCCCCTGCTCCACTTACTTAGAAAGTAAGAAAACACATTCTGATCTGAGCTCCAGAGAAAAGGATGTGGCAATGAGCCAAGAGGATAGCACACCAAAGAACCTCATCAGAATAAACTATGGACTTCGTATCAGCTACCAATTACAGTTCCAGCTGCTGTTCAAGTGGCAAAATCAGAAGGAAAGACACTTTGTGGCTGTAGGAAAAGTTTGTATTGCCCCAGAAAACATTACCTATTGCTGAAGGATTCCAGCACTGCATTCTAATACAACTTGCTTTTCTTGGTATTGTATGCTATTAACTAAGTTAACCTTACTCTTGATATTATTACACCTATCACCAAAACTAAGCTTTGTTCACAGGCTGTAGCTGCAGTTCAATTGTAGGTGCAGTCACATAACTCACTTTCACTAAACACTCTTCTTTAGATAGATCAACTGTTCTCAAGGCAAAACCACCTGCTAAATGTGGCCTACAACACGATTGCGAAGACAAAGGTAAACTTTCAGACTTAAACATCTGATATTAGCATCTGAAAGTGGCCAACAGTGGTTTCACTGCTGGGCTGGGCCTTCATCACACATCGCTCCTAACAGCAATCAAAGTTTGTGCAGCTCAAACAATTTCGATCATCAGTTTCCCAGCAGTAATTGATCTAATTACAAAATTCATGATTTATCACATTTTTCAGTTATCTCCAAAGCCAGTTTTGTTTGCTCCTTTGCAGCAGTTCAGTTTGTGATGAAACTCGAGTTAGGAAGCAAACAGGGAAAGGCTCTATTTAATTTCTCTAGAAAGCTCTTCTATTTCTCTATTTTACTGTTGACTCTTCTATAACTCGAAAGATACAACAATGCCTCAGAAAAAACATAACAAGACAAAAGCTGTTCTCCCTGAGACCTCTGATTTTGGCAATCAAGAGGACAGCAGGAGCTACTTCTTACAAAAAGCCCTGACTTACTGTCAGGTGCTTATTTAGCTCAGACATGCCAGAGCTGCAGGTCAGATTTTGCATCTCCCCCCCATTAAGAGGGTTCTGCCACCTTCCCGTCATCACCCCATCTGAAAAGTCTCACACTAAAGGCCAAAAGCAGGGATAAATCTACAACTTAGGCCAATAATTCAAGATAAAAAGTATTATTCAGGCAACAAAATGCCAGAAAAGGGACTAGAAATCATATTTGATCTGCTACACAGTATCTGTGACCAAAACAAAGCAAACGTAGGTGCAGTGTTATCAGGCACTCTGTAACAAGCCCTAGCAAATCAATCTCTCACTATCCTGCAAGAGTAATTTCCATGAACACAGCACAGCTACTTGGAAGGTTTTTTTCTACACCATTTTCTCCTTAAAACCTCTGATACAAACAGCATTCATATAAAATACACACCCTACTTCTACATCTATCTGGACACTGAACCATGCTGCTGAATTTACATATCATTAAGATTTTGCCCCATGTGCAGACCCTGAGTTTACTCTGCAGACATCATGGAGAACAGCAACTTGACACTTGTGCTGCATTCAAACAAGTGAGAGGCACACGGCCTCTGCTGAGCGATATGCAGCAAACTGCCTGCGCTGACCGATGTAAGCAGGCACCTCAGGTGGGTCCCCAGCTCCCAGAACAACTCTCTTTGTAAAGGGAGCACTACGAGGCTGGCTTTTCCACTTACTGAACTGATCTTATTCACAGTAACAGTTTATTCAGCATCAATTTGAATTATTGTGTTTTTAATCTAACTGCAGGAAATAACCACAATGGTAAGCGGCATCTCAACAACATTAATCTGCAGCTACTGTAACTCCTGTATTATCAGTGCTGTTCCTAGATACTGTGAACTCAAAAACAAACAAACAAATAAATAAATAATAAAACGGCTATGAGTTTAAAGACAGCAATTTACTCAGTTATTCAACACATCTATCAAATACATTACTGAGTGGTAAATGAATAAATATTGGATTTCAATTGCTATGACTAGAAATAAATGGCTAGCTGTACTCCAAGCAGCAGCACTGTGAGCCACAGGTATTGAGTGTAGGCTTATTTCAAGAGTGATTAAAGAAAGTCTTGTATTGTGAAAAAATGCAGCTTGACACTGGATAGGTTAGATTAGTAGAAAAGAACTGCCTCTCTTACCAAGATGCATGCTTCCTGGAAAACAGAACCAACCAAAGAACGGTGCTGAGATACGTTTCCTAGCAGAAACCCCGAAGAGCTCCTAAGTGAATTACTCCAGAGTGACACCGGATGCCACAAGACACGTTCTATTTGGAAATGATCATTCCAGACATTTACAAATATTCTTAAAGGTTATTTACACATTTTCAAAACTGAATGCATTTTTAATGTTCAGCTTCTATATTGAGAACAGTAAGAAATCATTTTGAAAAAAATCAGTTGGAAAAATACTGGCTACCTAAGAAGAAGTGATGGATAAGGATATGAAAAAACGACATGAAAACCCAATACTTGAGTCTGTCCTGCCACCCTCTGTATTTCCTTATTGAAGAGCACTGAAATACGTTGAAACAGAAATGAGTCTCTCCTGCACTAACAGTGAGCTCATACTCTGTTCTGCTGACACGTCATTCAAACTTGCACATTTTAAAAAAATTCTCACAGTCTCTGAAACAGGGAAAGCACTTTCAAATCACTCCAATTTTAATGAAGTTTAAAAAGTCATAATGTAAGCAAAGGAACACCCTCAGCCTCACCAGATGGGATTAAAACTTCTTTCTCTGTATAACATTCATAGCAGAGATGCTTAAAGCCACCCTCGTGTGAAGTGACTTTATCGGGAAGTATTGTTGTAAATCAGCAGTGTTAGATCAAAAAAGCAGCTGCCTTCTCCTTGTTACAGTAACAAAGATGATTAACAGTAATGGTACTCATCTGAATGAAGTATTAGCTGCAAGTTGAAGGCAGCAGTGGAAGAGGAGGCTCCTGAAACAAGCTTTCCACCCAAATAGACAAGAACTCTCCTTTTATAACTGTAAATTAATTCAAGATTGATTAACTGTTTCACAACAAGCCCCAACTTTGCCAATCTGTCTGTGAATGCTTCTTTAAAACTAAAAAGTTTAAAAAAGCAATTGCCTCATGACCTACAACTTCAGTATGACTTCAAGGACTTGATAAAACACAACATGTGAACACTCTTCAAAGCTCTTTTCTCACACCCATCGTTCAGCTAACGTTTTGTACACACTGCAGATTTCCCTTAACATACTCCACAAAGGCTTAGCACATGAAAAATAGCCTAAACATGTTTCTTTATGTTGTTACCTTCCTGCATTCAAGCTGATACACACAATGCATACGCAGAAGGTGACTGAAATCATCACTTCATTGGACAAAGAGCAGCCAGCAGGGAATTCTAACAACTGTGTGCATCATGCAGCCCAAACGCATCATTTCAGTTGAGATCCTGACATTAAATACTCTGCAGGTGCAGATAGCCAGATCTGTGTTACTTCTGCTATGCCCTTATGGTCAAGATGATCTGAGTGGTCTCTTAATTTGACATTTTTCATTTTCCCAGTCTTTATCAACGTGTGTTACAGGCTGTTGAGGGAACTACATAAAAGGATTAACTAATGGCAATAACCCCCTTTTGTCAGAGAGGATTACTGTCATTCAGCACAGGGGAAACTGAAAACCAGGAGTTCCTTTTGTGGTATTTATTTAATATTCTACTCTGTAATCTGTTTGCAACACTGCTAGTGCAAAATGTCATGGGAAGATGTAAACACTCACCAGATTCCTTTTCTGTACCTACAAACAAACCAAATGAAAAACAAAAACCAGTTTGTTTCCTGTCGCTCAAACCGTTCCAAGATCCTGATGCTCTATGTTACTTAACGTTTCGGCTGACTTTGGGGACATTGTAGGCTGCTCTGATGAGGCACGTTCTGGTGTCAGCCAACAGTTTATCCCTGGCATGCTTGTCAATCAAAATAAAACTAACAGACGGCTTTCTTTGTTTCAAATGAGTTTTCCTTGGTCATTAAAATTCACTTTTTATTATAAAAACTACCACTCAGAGAGAGAAAATTGAAATGTTTGTGGTTCCTACTGAACCACCTTCTACTGGAGCTGACCACTGCAAAACAATTTTGAAAATATAACAAATGTTTTTCACTGCCTGCCTACTACCTATTAAGGGTCTCACTACAATCTGCGGCCTGCAGAATGGTCATTTTGTATAAAAGGCTGGAACAACATTTTAACAACAGGATGGCATGAATTTCTCCAATGTTTTCAGCAGACATAGGACAGAGCAGCAGGAGTGAGACACCACTCTTTAGACTGCATAAAATAAGTACGTATCATTTATCACATCTGTTTTTTAGAAAACATTGGTTCTCCTGTTCTAAATATTGAGGAATTAATTTTTCCTTAAAAGGGGGGGGGAAGAGGGAAAAATAAGGGGGGGGGGGGGAAGGGTGAGGGGAAGGGGAGGGAAGAG